>OX402541.1:8462884-9035884 GCA_948098885.1 Drepanosiphum platanoidis
CGGATTTCGTCGGAACGAATTGCTGCCGAAATGAAAAATACGACGGTGTCCTGTGTGTGCGCGGTGGCCGCGAATCGTCCTTAGGCGGCGGTGGGGAGGAAAGAAGTTAAGGATAAAGAAAGTTAAAGGGGAAGGAGGAGGAGGAGTAGATGATGATGATGATGATGAAAAAAAAAAGAAGAAAGAAATAACTCGGTGTGGTGTGGTCGGGATTGGAATTCGGTGCTTATATTAAAGACGCGGCGGCGGCATCGAGTTCATTTTCCTTCTCGGTTAAAAGAAAATGTTTGATGTGCCGGTCCTTTAGAAATCCCGAGTTGATAAGATATTATACTCTGGCTCCACGCGTGTGTGCGTTTAGAGTCTTTATGTATGTTACGAGGATTGCTAAAGAAAGAAAAAACCCACTTACTTTTTCGTATAGAGACCAACGCTTCATCAGAAAATATATTCTAAACGACGACTACTTGGCGCATCACTCGATATTATTAGTGTTGATTAATAACGTTTAATAAACTAGTAATTGTTTATAGTAAGAGGACGCCACACGGAAAGTGAAACGTATACTATGACCGATCGACTGATGAATTTTAAACCGTCTTAGTTTTTGAACCATCTTAGATTCCCAAAATACTGCATCATACACAATTTTTTCGACGTGGATCCAATTATTTGTGTAAATTACGAAATAACATAATTTTCTTTTACTTATATTATGCAATTTTGTCCCATGATTTGATAATAATATGCATGCTCTTTCTTTAATTTAATTTCATTATTAACAAATCTACAATATTTTTACTAAAATAAAAAAAAAAAGTTGTATTAGAATTACCCCTACTGTAATTTATAATAATTAGCGCACGGCCGCCGCGTCACTTGTTCGAATATTTATATTATCGTATACCCCAAATAGTAGACGCGTAAAAAGAACTCTTATTTCATTTTTCGTAAACACTTGTGAAAGGAGAGAGTGACATTCGTAGAAACTGCTTTTGGCCGTTCTCTCGTCATGATTTGGAACAAAAACAAAAAAAAAATGTAAAAAAAACAATTTTCGGCATTGATTAATCGGATAAACCGCGCGCGCGCGCGGTATAAAACAGGTGGAATTTGTTAGGAAAAGAAAAACGTTTTTCGGAAGTCGATCGAAAAATTTCGCGTCTTCCCATTACGCCCCGCCGTGTTTGAAATGCCCGGCAACACGTCATGTTTTATTCAGTGGAATTTCGTCGCCGTGTTGCGCTCTCGCGTCCCACGAAACTTAATTTAATAATTTCACCTCGTCCGAAATTGAAAACGATAATATACGTTAGTTTATAGTTTCGTGTCCTCCGGCCATGTCGAAAAAACGTTCGCCTGCGCCGGCGCCGAACAGCAGAGGAACACTCGTCAGGACGATCGGCGATTTGAAGGCCGAGCTACTCGAAAACGAAATGAAAACCGAGGCCGTTCTGAAGGTACATTATTAACGATAATAATAATCGCGCGTTTTGTTTGTTGTTGGTTGCGAAGAGTTTTAGTAGCGAAAGGCATTCGTCTCGCGAGTAGGCGGAGGAGGATTTTTGCCAATTAAGAATGTGTTGTGCGTGGGTTAGGAATGATATTCTGGACCGAGTGAGGAGGGGGTGACTTCCTGACGTCCTGTCGACGGGACTGGATTTATTGTTCGGTGCTTTTTTTCTCTGTTTTGTCGCACTCAGGACGACGCCTCGTCTCGCGCCGACCGACAATCGGCGTTGGAAAAGCAGATAAACAATTGTTACCGATCGCGTTGCCGACTCGACGACTGTCTGGAGAAACTCAAACGGGACTATAGCGCGGTAAAAATCATCACATATTTTTTTTGTGCGTCCGTTATTATAAAAGTCGTGTCGCCGCGCGTCCTTTCGCAGGAGCCGCCGAACACGTTGACGGTTTTCATTTCGAACGTTTCCGACGTCGCGCACGGTCTCGGGCCCGAGGCTTTGATCCTGATCGCGTCCGCAGAGGTCGGCCCGCGTTACTCGCAACTATTACGGTAATTTATTATACGTAGAATATCCTACTCGGACCACTCGGGAGAACTTTCCAGATGCGACCACGTCGCAATCAACACATCTTATTATTTTTAGTTTTTCTAAAGGTAAATTACACAATCGATTGTCGTTAAAGTGGCGTGCAACCGATTTATTCGCTCGTTTTTAATGTAAAAAGTTGTCAGCTAGACTTAATAAGCTAGACTCTGGTCTGAGGTTAGCCAGCCCCCCCGAGCCCCCCTCGACTTTCGATTCGACGCGACGCACAGTGGGAGGAAACACATTTCCAGCCGGACAAAAATATAAAATAATGATATTTAGCCTATTTAATTTATATTTTTTTAAAATACACTAAAACTTCCTCGGATAACTGTCCAATAGGATCATGGGACCTCACGAGAACTTGTGTATGTAAAGCATATTCTGAATTTTTAATATTTTATAATGTTTATAATGTTTGAATATTTAATTTTAAAAGTAAACAACGATTTTAAGTATTTTTTTCAATGTCAGTTTTTTTTCTCCATAATAAACAATAAAAAATGATTGTAATTTAAATGTAACTCAAAAAAAGGGGCAAGTTAGGGCAAACTTTCTATACATTTTTAAAAAAAGAAAATAAGATTATGAACCGAAAAATAAATAAGGCTGACCTCTTAGAGCCCCTTTAAAATTGTTCTATTCCATTGTATGAGAAATAAGTAGAATATCTTTAGAATTTCATGATATCTAAGCGTATTTGTATATTTAAAAAAAAAAAATTGTACTTCTTAACATTAAATAACGACAAACTAAAATGAATAGTTTACGTTATTTTCATGTTTTTGCGTTCAAATCACTATTTTTAATTAACCACTTACATTTATCGGCTCAATAGATAATGAATATCGCATATTGTGATATATATCTGTCTTCGACAGATAAGTGGAATTAAATATTTCAGTTTATAGTCGCTGATTACGACATTAAAATTTTATATTTATGTCCGGCTAGAAGTTTGATTCCTCTCACTGTGCGACGTCGTCGTTACTTTTTTTACAACTCTTTATTCCCCGGTCGAGTGTTTTTTTTTTTATTTACACGTTTTGCAGACGATTGGAACTGAACGACTCGGTGACGGTCGTCGCTATCGGAGACCTGACGGCCGCCGGACCCGACGTCGTCTCCGACGTGCCCATGGGCCACGTGAACGCCGCGCTCGTGGACGGCTCGGACGACGAGTTGGCCCGTCTCGCCGGCAGCCGAGCCGTGCTGACGGCCCTCCGGCTCCTCGTGTCCGAGGACCGGTTGTTTTACGTGCGCGGCGACGCACATCGCGACGCGTGTTTTCAAGTGAGCGTTGTGTTTTTTTTTTCCCTCGTCCTTTTGATTTTCTAACATTTTCTCCTCCTCTTCTTCAGCACGTCGTTCACCGGGCGTTCGCTCGACGACGGACTTTCGGCGCCGGCTGCGTTTATCCGCCGCAATGATGATGTCGTTAGGAGACGACATTTATTATTTTGACATATTTTTTGCCATATTATATTTATTATATTGTATTCTGTTCTATAATTTTTTGTAGTCGTTTTTCTTTTTTCTCTCCTATTGGTCGCGAGGGGCGGCATTTGCATATTATACTCGCGGCAAATCCTCGCTGCTATCTAAATCCGCTTTATAACCTACTTATTCCCTTATTCCGTCGTCCTCGGAGACGCGCAGTAGTATATTTCGGTTCGAGTGGTTACTACTACTTACTAGCCTTCTTACGATCGTTGTTCACGCAACAATCGCTCCGTCGAATAATAATCAAAACACGCCCTTCGTCCTTTGTCGTCGTCGTCCTGCTGCGACAGAGGGTCGACGGATGATGGTGGTATCGTTATGTACGCGGCGCAGGAGAAGCTTTTTCCCGCGGCGGTTCTCTCCTCTCTCTCTCCCCCCTCAGGTCTCTAGGACTCGGGTCGGCCGTTGGTTTTTATTAAACGATCGAGAATTATTATTAAATTCTTAGGTAAATAAAAAGTAAAAAAAAAACGTACCCTCTCAAAGAAGTATCTCTCGCGAGTAAATAGCGACGAAAAAAGCAGCAGTATAATATAAAAACGAATGTTTTTTTTCCCCCGTTTGCGCGCGTGTCCTCTTTAGACGATTTCAATACGAATTTTATTTAAAACTGGCCGAACGCGCGTCACACATTAAAACACTGGATATCGCGTTTAGTCACGTGTAGTACGACGCGGCGGTTATATCGCGTATTTATGACGAGGACGCGTGACCCGCGTCTCTCCGGGGGGTTTTTTTTCGTCCTTTTCCTTCTCCTGCGAAACATTTCGTCACGGGCCGGCCTCGCGTTTCACAAAGATATATTGTATTATTATTATTATTATCGTCGTCGTCGTCGTAGTACTCGGAAACGAAAACGTACGTCTCTGAATAATTTATTGTGTAATACCTTCTGTCGTCGTCGTCTCCGCGCGCGCGACGTACAACGTGATCGCGTCGTCGTCGTCGTCGTCCCTGCAGGATCCAACCACACCCCCCGCAGGATCCAACCACACCCCCCGCGACGAACGTTACGTAATCGTCAGAATTACCTAGACGCGGGGTTGTGTTGGTTGCTGCGTTTACTCCGCAGGATTTTATATTAATGCGTTTTTATTATTTTATAATATTATATAATTTGCTGCGTCGGTAAGATTTGTATTTTACCCTTTTAAGGACTCCTCGTATATTTTTTTTACAATATTATATTTTCTAATCTGTTGAAAAGAAGAATATATAGATTGTGCGTCGGGTAAAACCAATTCGTCGACGAGTGTTGGATTTTTTTTTTTTTTACAATCGTCACACCGCGAACGCGCTCTGGAAAATTAGTCATAATTACGTAATTTCGTCGTCGACGTAATAATAATAATAATAATAATCATTATTATTATTTTATATTGTTTGCGCGCGACCCTCGACGACGAGACCGGTGTTTTTGTGTAAAGCTTCTCGAAAATCTCGTTGCATTTTGTACGCTTCGTTGTTGCGCCGCCGCCGCCGCCGTTTGTGTAATTATTGTTATTACACCGCGTCCGTATAATATTCGCCTCGTTGTTTCAACTGTGTGTTTGATTTGATATTATTGTGTGTGTGTGTGTGTGCGCGCGCGCGCCGCACTATAAAACGGCGAGACGAAGCCATTTCATTTCGGACCGAAATGAAACAAAAAAAGACGAGTCCGTCCATTGTAATAATATTATTATTATTATTATTAATTACGACGACGTGATTATTTCCGACCGCGTTTTCGATTTTTACATCTGTAGCGCACATTAATCGTGTATAAAACGTCGTATAGCCGCGGCGGTAGAACTCTGCTCGGGCGTTTTGGGCTTTGAAATTTCCAAGTTTTTCACAATAACACATCAAAGTGTGCGAGAACACACGTATGCGAAACTCTTCTCGAAACGTCGTCGTCGACGTGTACAAATCGCGGACACGACGGCAGATAATCGCGCGAACAATAATATGCAACAACATTTTACTTATATCTAAATGAACCTTTTTATTTTATTTTTTGTTTTTTTTTATTAATATAAAGTTTTCCTGACGGTCGACATCATCTAAACTTAGGTGTAAAGAATTAAATTATTTTTTGACATTTATAAATTAGATCACATAATGGTGTAAATAGTTAAAACTATGGTTTAAAATATACTGAATAGGATTCGATTGTGAAACATTGACAGATAATATAAATAATAAAATATAAGACAATATTTACATAATACACTAGTAGATTAAAGATTTAGGACGTCGTGTGGTCGGCCGCGTTGGAGTCTGCGACTGTTTGGACGGGTGAATCGCTGGAGCCTGAAGTGCTGTGGACCACTTGCTTTAGATAATTTGTTAAAAAAGCCTACCGACGATTCTTTTATGTAGTTTTTAATTTAAATGAACCAATATGGCAACAGAAAGTAATACAATATCAGTTTATTTCATAATAACTTACAACATTTTGGTGACATAAATAAGACGTGTATAATAATTAACAAAACACATATTTTAATATTATAGAATAAATAAGGAAGAAGGAGGGGTGCTCTCACCGTTCGATCAGTTGGATTGTTCTTACCATAATATTATTAGTGAAAGGAATTACAAAAGGATAACATGATCTAGTGGAACTTGGTGGTGTGTGGTTTTTCGGGTGTGTGTTACGTCGTCGTCGAGTAGGATTATTTTTGAGATATAATTTGGCATTTACGACGTCGATTTTTCGATCAAAGTTGTTGTACTATACATTACGTTTCCGTAACGACACCGAAGAGATTAGTAGTAGTTTATCGTCGAAACTTCTCTCTTTACGTCTTCGCTCGAGTTTGATCGTATTAATGCGCGCAAGGCGCACTTAAAATATCGCCGGCGATTTAATAAATAATATATATAAAACGCCGCCGCCGCCGCCGCTTACGTTTTTATTCCGTAGCAATAGACACAATGACGGGGAAGAAAAAATATAACTACGAGAAATGTGACGTGTTTTTGACGGCCGCGCGCGGGCGTCGTCCCCAAGTCTAGTATGAATAATTCATATCGAGGTTTCGCCGGAATCGAGGTAAACAATGTATTCATTCGATACCCTATCACAGAAAATAATTAATTTAAATTAGATCGGATGGTGGTGTCGGGACACGAAAATAACAAAAATAAAATCTCAACGTCCCATACCATAATGTTAATTTCATATTTTTTGAAGTTAAGTTGTGTTAAAAAAAAGTACATCGACAGAATTTTTTTTTCGCAATTGTTTTTTAATGATAAATGTAGTTTAATTTACGCACTAGTAGTAAGGAAAAAATTAAAATTGATGATTTTATAGTCTCTAATATTAGTATCTGATCATGTATGTTCTCCATATGTTGCTTTTAAAATATCGAAAATATATTTCCTACTTTTTAACGAACTAGCTTTAGTTTTGGGAATTTTTTTCTTTCTTACATTTTCAAATAATTCCATATATTATGAATATTGGCTATTATTTCGATACCCTATCACAGAAAATAATTAATTAAAATTAGATCGGACGGTGGTGTCGGGACACGAAAATAACAAAAATAAAATCTCAACATCCTATCCTATACCATAATGTTAATTTCATATTTTTTGAAGTTAAGTTGTGTTAAAAAAAAGTACATCGACTTGGAATTTTTTTTCGCAATTTTTTTAACGATAAATATAGTTTAATTTAAAAATTTACCTGGTGGTATATCATTATCGTCCATGTTGATGAAACAATGAATTAAAATGAAAAAAAATAACTTGCTTAACTAAATTAAACTTAAAAAAAAATTTTTTTCTACCTTTCCACGGTGAATATCAAACGATAAATAAGCGTATTTTACAATTCTTAATACTATTCGATATCGGTTGCGCGTCATGTGTCAATTAAAATGTCATTGGTACGAATGGTACGATAAGATAAACATTTTGGGACCATAATAATGTATACTTATTAATTATTATATATCAATAATATGTATAGAAGATAAAACTATTACAATATTTCGTATTTTATACAATTTTTATTTTTGAATTTTGGCGTGCTAGAATTGATTTCATCCCACTGTGCGTCGTCGTCGTCGTCGTTTTTCTATTTAACATTTTCGAATATCATTATTAGAGTACGGATTTTAAAGCTGTCCGAATCTTCCAAAAAAAAAAAAAAAGCAATATTCTCAATAGAATCTAATAATTTTGACCGAAATTGTTGTGTGCAGCACTTGAAATCAATAATTTTCGGCATTTTGTAAGTGACAATCGGTAAGAATAGTTACTATATAAACGGCGGCGTCACGACGAAAATGATATCATCGAAGATTGTCGTCTTTATCGGTACATTTTTTTTACCATGTCTTCCACTCTGCGACTGCTTTTGTTCTCGTCGATTCGCCTGAGGTGTGTGTAGCGTGTTTTGTTGAAGTACAAAAATATTTTATTCTACATGAAAATCTGATAAATCTGTCATCTTTGTCATCAACGATTGTCTTTATTTGGTAAATTTTACTATTTCTAGTTTCTCGTTCTTCTTTTATAACTTTTGTCATGGCTATTATATAATAGGAACTCACCTGGGGTACTCCGAGTTTTGCTGTAAAATAAATGACATTCCGAAAAAAAAAAAAAAACAAACAAACGCATAATTCTTACTCTTTTTACCGAAGAACGTCGTCTTTATTGGTACATTTTTTTTACCATGTCTTCTACTCTGCGACTGCTTTTGTTCTCGTCGATTCGCCTGAGGTGTGTGTAGCGTGTTTTGTTGAAGTACAAAAATATTTTATTCTACATGAAAATCTGATAAATCTGTCATCTTTGTCATCAACGATTGTCTTTATTTGATAAATTTTACTATTTCTAGTTTCTTGTTCTTCTTTTATAACTTTTGTCATGGCTATTATATAATAGGAACTCACCTGGGGTACTCCGAGTTTTGCTGTAAAATAAATGACATTCCGAATAAAACAAAAAAAAAACAAACACATAATTCTTACTCTTTTTACCGAAGAACGTCGTCTTTATTGGTACATTTTTTTACCATGTCTTCTACTCTGCGACTGCTTTTGTTCTCGTCGATTCGCCTGAGGTGTGTGTAGCGTGTTTTGTTGAAGTACAAAAATATTTTATTCTACATGAAAATCTGATAAATCTGTCATCTTTGTCATCAACGATTGTCTTTATTTGATAAATTTTACTATTTCTAGTTTCTTGTTCTTCTTTTATAACTTTTGTCATGGCTATTATATAATAGGAACTCACCTGGGGTACTCCGAGTTTTGCTGTAAAATAAATGACATTCCGAATAAAAAAAAAAAACAAACTAACACATAATTCTTACTCTTTTTACCGAAGAACGTCGTCTTTATTGGTAAATTTTACCATTTCTAGAACTGCTTTTTCTTGTTGATTTGTGGCTATTTTCTCTATAGCGTGTTGTTTTGTCGAAGTACAATTCTTTCTTTTATACGTCCACGATTTTCCGTTGAAGATATATGTTTGGATTCGGCTGAGCGTACCACGAGCAATTTGCTGCACAACTGTGATTAATGTGTAAGCAGCCGGCCCAAGAAACAAATTTTCACTGTCAAAATAGATTAGGGAGAAATCATTTTGGCCTTTAATTAAGTCACTTTCGGCAATTGGATATTTTTGACCCTCCAATTCTTTTAAAACAATGCCCTTAGGAATACTTTTTTTTAGCTATGATATCATCATTAGCACCTCGATTAATATAATCATTTGTAAAACGGTTAGTAGTGTCATATCTCATGTTGGGACTCTGAAGCGATGATAAATAAAGTTTTTCTTGTGATTTATATATATTGTGTTGCCAGGTTGCGATAAGTTGACGAGAAGGTGCCTTGGTTTTATGGGTGATAACACCTAGTCTCGTACTCTGTACGACGAGCGTCAACGATTTCGGGAAAAATCGATAAATCGCGTTATTCAAAGACGTAAGTCCATATTGTATCATTACGGTTTAATTTCTTTTTACGTCTTTTTGGTGCACCGAGGAGTTTTGCTTTCAATTAAAAAAGCCGCGTTTATTAGAAACTCGGGGTTTTTATTTCCATACATCGAATACGATTTCGATTCACCTCGGGTGGTGGGTGGCAGCGCGCGTGTTTGGTCGAAGTACAAATGACATTCTGAAAGAGATTTTAAAAATTCTTTCTTTTTCGTATAATATATATTATATAGACGGAACGGCTTTATATTTGGTAAATTTTACCATTTCCACCGTGTCTGGTTCTTTGATTCCATAGTTTTCTTCTCGTGGCTATTGTGTTTTTTCCAAAAGTACAAACTGCTCTGCGGTATTCCGAACGACGAGCGGTCGACGATTTCGGGAAAATCGATAAATCGCGTTATTCAAAGACGTGTGTAATACGGTTTAACCGTTAATTTCTGTCGACGTTTCTTTGGTGCGCCGAGTTTTGCTTCTCGACGACGGGCGAAACAATAACGACGATATAATAATAATATGCACTCGAACGTCGTTTCTGAAGTACCCGAATTATTATTATTACTTGACGGCCGCCGGCGTGTGTGTGTGTGTGTGTTTGGTGGTCGGCCGTTGCCAAGGGAGAGTGTTGTTCAGGTGTAAAAACCACCGCCGGGTCGGGTCCTGTATGATTGACGGCTTCGTAAAATATTCATCGCGATTCGCGGGAGTAGAGTAGTAACGACGATGGAAAATAGAAAAAAAAACTCGACGCGCGTGTGTGGTGCTGTACGCGCCGCACAGTATTATAAAAGGCGAATTGAACGCGCAATCGAGAAAATCGATGCCGGTAACGAGCGCGCGCGCGCGACGGCCAATGTATAGTAGTATAAACCGCCGCGCAGTCTTTTTTATTATAAAAACGCGATTTCTTTTCTTCACCCGTTTAGAAAACATGGGACCGCCGAATATCTATTGCAACGAACCCCGAGGATCGATTTTCGTTTCTCGATTTGGTCACGGCCAGCCAGCCAGCCAGCCAGCCAGCCCGGTCAGTCCGGTCAGCTCGGTCGGTAGAGACGCACGAGACACTTTGTGTCGTATATATGTTACGGTGAAAGATGAATATTGGTCAATGTCGTCATTCTCCGGTGAATGACGTCTTTTACCAAAATAATTCGATTATGTAGGTAAATGATGTAAAAAACCAGATTTTAAATTCAAATGTGTTTTGATTATCCGTATTCGCGATTAACCATACTCACTGTTCCAAAAATTCTTTTTGTGGCCTACCAGGGTTTTTTTTTTTCAGGTCTTACAGCAATTATTACAGGAAAAGTAAATTCTTTGTTTAACCAACCCTCATGTTTCACAGTGAAAATATTAATTGTGCCGATTGCACGATGCCCATTTTTTCGCTAAATTCCGTGAAAAATTACGAATTTGACGTTCAATTTGATAAATATAGCCGGTATCCCAACTTTCGTTACCATATTTGTTAACAATAAAGTTTATTAAATGTTTTTTGGATTTAACTCTTTGAGGAAATAAGTTACTTTTACTTCTTAGTTCATTAAACAGTAATCGGTGTGTCAATATGTCTTCAATAACGTTCTCTGAAATAACTATAACTAATAACTAATATAACTAATAACTATAACCTACAATAGCTCACTTAAAGGCGAAATTGGGCGGATTTTATTTATACCCTATTGAAGTTCCGAAATCAACAATTATACCATAGTTATACATTACAATGAAAATAAATATAGGTAAGAGTATCGATTTTTAAATTTGATTAAATTACCTTCAATCTCCATGTCCATGTTAGTTGAAAATCAATTTTAAAAATTAAAAAAAATTACAACAATATGTGAAAAAAAATGTATTTCATTTGTCGCCGTTTACGCGAGAAATGAACGTCGTACAAGCATATACTTACACAATTGCATTGCTTATCGGTAATTACGTTGATATAGGTACATACAACGTCATATTTGTTATCAGTATGTTGTAGACAACCTGTTTATGATCTGATATCTATAATAATACAACATTTTTTTTTTTTAATTTCGACCCGCTAAACATTCATTCTGGACCACTGTGCGTCGCCAGGATCGCGCGATCGTTAAACTCTCCCGAATCGTGCGCGATATGATGAACGACGTGTGTGTGTGTGTGTGTGTATAACGCGCGCGGCGGTTATAGTGATAATTCCTTGCCTGGCGGGATTCTCTCCGGGTCGCCGCCGCGGGGCCCGGCGAAATGATTAAACGCGCCGCTGTTTGTTTTCGCGTGTGTACACACACGGAACGCGTATTTTAACGGTCGAGCGCGCCGGTGTATGCTTACCTACAGCGGTGCGGTATCGCATCTCGAGCGTGTGTTATTTAAGCGCGCGCGCGCGCGCGACGTCGTCGTATTATTATATCAATTAATAATAATTAGCGACGGAGTGAAGTTATTACGAGTATATCGTCGTGTCGCCGTTGAAACGATCCTTGGTTTTCGGAAAACGCCTCTAGTATAGTCGTCTGTCCTTAAGGACAGCAATAATCGTCGGCACCGGAACAGTTTTCGGAAGATTTTCCCACGTCAAGGGCGCTAGTATTAAATAAAGAAAATAGTCGAAAACAAAAAGTCTTTTTTTAATACGGGTTACAATACGCAATTTTAATCATTTTTTTTCTTTTTTTCATCAATGTATAACGACTGATCTGCAAATAATACCCGCAAACACATACTATAATTTATTTATTTATTGATTTAACGGGCTCTAGAGCCCTACGAATATAAGGTATAATACAATAATTGACAAGTTACATGAACGGAAACTTAATAATAAGAACTAATACAAAGTATAAATACAGAAATACGACTAATTGCTTAAATGGAAAATGTCAACAACTAATAAACATCGTTATTACATCTTAATATTAAAATAATACATTGCACTTAAATTTATTACGATTAAAATCAAAAAAAAAAAAATCAATTGATGGGGATATTTTATTAGCCAGTGACAGAGCACGAGGGAAAAACGAATCGGCACCATAACTTTTGCGATAGTAGGGGATGACAAATTGGTCCTGGACAAGAAAGTGGGAACCTTGATACTCGGTAAAGCCAGTAGGTGTGGACAATCAACAAAACCATTTTAATAGATCATAAATAAATAATAATATATCAGAGAGTTCAGGGGCGTAGGTATAGATTATTAAAGGGGGGGGGGATTCGACTTTAAATATTAGTAATAGACTAACGTGAAAAGAAAACAAATACAAATATAGGTATATTAATAAAATAGTTTTAATATTATTTATAAAAATGTAATATTATACAAGTAAGTTTAATCGTTGCCTACGTTGTGTTAATTTGTTCACAACGTGTATAGGATCAACAGTTACATCTCTATAAATATTAAGAAGAGCTAGTCCGGTAAGGCGTTCTTGACCAAATGGTGTTTCGTAAATATGTTTTTAGACGTTTTAACGTAGAAAAGGAACGTTCCGCGCACTTGCAGTAGATACAGGGAGAGTGGCTAAAATTTCGAGAAGAGTATAAATGAGAGGAAAAAACTGTTAATCACAATTTTTTCTAATGTTTTAACTGCATTTAACTCATTTGAGTCATCATTTATTTCTTCCCACTTCTTTGTCCATAAATGATACTCGCACAACAGATTTTCAAGTTTTTCATTTGGTAAATACATCTTTTGGATTTCTGTCAATTTGTTTTTAGCTTCATCTTTATCTTTCACATACATTTTGGCAGTAAGATCTGGAGGTTCCCGATCTTTTCACGATGGTTAGAAAATCTGGCTGCTAGTTCGGTTTGCACATGGTCAACAAATGGATAATAAACATTTATTTTATAAAATACTAATATTGTTTTATAACTCTCTGAGAGTTGTCTTCTTAGATCGATCGAATCCAGACCTATTGATATGGTTAGGTTAATTATAATTCATATGGTTTCGATATTGTTGTTTTCGTGATACAACAGTGTAGAACAAACTATACTCTGGTATGCCACCGGCAGGTTTACGAACATAAAATAGTATTTATTATCACTATTATTATAGCAGTGGGATGTTCGGAACACCTCTGCGTACGTAATTAAAGGTATTTGGTATTTGGTTTTAGTATAACTGCTTTGGCATAAATAAGCAAAGGATTAGTGAAATCGCGTGAAAACTCGGAATTTTTCCTTTTTTTTCTATTCTATCGGATAGACTATTATATTATTACTAGCTGACCCGGCAAACGTTGTTTTTTTTTAAAATTAAGTTGACCCGGTGAACTTTTATCGCCTTCAAATAAAGTCTAGATTGATAATAAAATTCAAGTATTCCATTGTAGTAATGAATTGTTACAGAAATCAATATATTGCATTTTGATAAACAATGTTTTTCGTTTTGTTTTCTGGTGCAAAAATAAACAACGAAGACGGTTTTCCGTCCCAGCCGTTCTCAACTGATGCAATTTAGATTGCATTTCATCAAAATTTAAATTTTGATTTGAAGGAAATTGTATTTTATTTTATTATATCATTTAATTTTAAGCTGACAGTTATGTTTTAATTATGATAACTGTCAGCTTAAAATTAAATGATATAATAAAATAAAATAAATTTCCTTCAAATCAAAATTTAAATTTAAAATTAAATTCGAAATTGTTTTAATTATGATAGCCCGCGTCATTAAGATACAACGTAAATATGTAACTTTATATAATGATTTTTCAATAGGTATAAAATAAAACATATAAACAATACATTTTTTTCCCGTCAATTACTATTTAAAATACAATTTATACAAAAAAACTAATAAAAATACAATCGTAATTATAATGATTACAAAAATAATTTTACAATTTTAATTATTTTTCAAAATGTTCAGTTTATTTTGTGATTTTTCTGCTCTATTTTTTTTTTTATATTTTTTGATTTCCAGTTAAAATCTCGAAAAAGTTTACAGTTAATAAGGTGGGTTATAATGAAATGGTAGTGATTTTGTCATAATTCGCTAAATTTACATACATGGGATAGATCTTTTATTATTTTATTAAAAATACATTTTTATGTGGCATTTTTTCTACTGTTTTCTTTATAAATTTTTGTGCCAAACTAACAAATTCTGCGAAACTAGATGTTGGCCTTTTTAAAAAAAAAAATCAGACGATCGAGAGTCGTAGTTTCTGCAGAAAAGTGAACTTATGAAGTTATGAATAATGACAAAATTATCACGTATTATTTAATATTTTAATCGGCGACGTATCATCATTGATAAATCGATATTAGTAATGAGATAACAGTAAATTAGAGATAACATGTTTGTACGGTATGTCAGCGCTATACCTGTTGTCAGGAGGAATCCATTACTACTACTACAATTCTGGCTCCATTTGAGACGTTTTATTGTTACCAAAAATTAAAATTGCGTGAACTATCTAGTAGGTATACTTGATCAACGGTTGTATGTATCTCTTCTATAACGCGCCAGCGCCGTATTATAATGCACGCGCGTACACGCGAGCGCCGCCGCTAGTAGGGGTCGTATGCGAAACCGTCGTGTTATATAACTTTTTAAATTAATCTTGTCGGCCGTGTAAAAGTTTTCCCGCGTACGTCTCGCTATCCCCTGATATTATACTATTATTGTGTAGCACAGAACACTAGTGTAGTACACACAAGTATGTGTGTGTGTGTGTGGCTATACATCAGTCGCGTCGTCTTGTAATATACAGTACCTACTACAGTTATATCATCGACTTCAATCATCGTGCCCCCACCCACCTCGTCTCGTCGTTATTACCGTCGCGGTGTTGTGTACTACGCGCGTGCGTCGTCGAGAAAGAAAGAAAGAAAGAAAGAAAGTAAAAAAAAAAAAAAGGTACTCGAGAGAAAACTTTTTACCAGAGAGAACTCTGAAGACTTTGGCGCGCACTTCGTACGTAGTATTTTAGTCGATCGATCTGTTCGCACGATGACAACACTCTCTTGATAGCAGCTTTCACGACAGTAACTATCGCGTTTTACTATCGCCGTGTGACACTACACGGGTTTTAGCAGTCTGCCGTCCGTCGTCATAGTATGTACTAAAACCGTTTAAATTGTTTATTTCCCTTCGAAAAAAAATCGATATTGACGTGGAAATTTTAATAACTCCCGCGGAATGCAGACCCGTCTTATGGGATAAGTCTCAACACCTGTATAAAGATAGGAACGGGACAAAAAACAAGGCTTGGGAAGAAGTGTGTGTTGAACTAAAATCAAATTTACATAAAAAAAACGTGTCTTCCAACTACAGAATTTGCCAAAATATCTAGTAACCGATTGTGGGAGATACAGAGAGTTTGTTTTTTTGTGAGTATATATATCCTTAGAAATGTGTGCTAATGCTTAAAAAACATTGAGTAGTGTGAAATCGGTCCACAATTATTAATTAATTATTAATTAATATCTGATTATATATAGCAAAATTTTGAAGGAATCCGGAATATGATAGTATTGTCCAAAATATAATCGCGAGTAGTAGAATATGAGTCGGGCAATCGGTTCTTTGACTTTTTTTCAATTATTATATTTATTTATTGACATTCCGTCTTTTCCCGGGGCGCCGAATCACACACCTCTCTCGTGTCAGAAACAATCCTAAGAATTTCTGATTTAATTGTTTTCCCAAAGTTGCCACTATGTTATTAAAGTTTGACCTATTGCTTTTCGCGCGCGTTAAGCGAAAACCGCCGGATTTAGACGTCGTCGTACATCTCGAATCTCGATTAGCCGCTCTTTATAATACATTTTTTTTTTTTTTTTTTTTATCAAATACCTACTCGACGAAAACGGATGCGAAACTTATTTTCTACTCGAAACGTTTCGATGGTGGTGTGGTGTGCTATCAGAGCAGCTCGTCGGCGGCGGGAGCGCGCGTACTTGTGTGTACGTATATATAGAGAGAGAGAAGGCAAAAAAAAAAAAATGTACAACGCGAACAAAAAGATCTCCTTTCCGGTCGGATATTTATTAAGCTTTCTCTCTCTGCTCTTCCTTTTTTTTTTTTTTTACTTTTTTACTCCTCTCTGCGTGTGTGTGTGTGTGTGTGTACACGCGAAATCTCGTGAATAGGACTCGTGATTGCGAGAGAGCGCATTGTTAAATATCAGCCCGCGCTCTCTCTCCGTCGTCGTCGTCCCCCGCGACGACGACGCGCAAAGTAACTAGAGAGGCTCTCTTTTCGCATTGTTCTCCGCCGCCGCCGCCGTCGTCCTGGCCCGCGTGTATATATACACGTACACATCCACGACGACGGGGTCCTCGAAATCGTCGTCCTTCTTATATAATCCCGACGTCGTCGTCGTCGCCGCCGCCGCCTCTTGAACGTTGGTGGTTGGCGCGCGGCGAAAAACTTTGAGCGCACAAACCCCCCCAACCCCTCGTTCTCACGTGTAACGCGATGCGATTTCGTCGACTATATAGTGTTGCGGCCGGCCGTTCGATTTTAAATCCAATCCTGCCTTTCAGACGACACCCCTTTGCGACAAAGGGGTGGTCGGCGTGTGTACCGTTTTAGGGTAGTTTGGTACGTCTTCGGTATTCGTGCCGAGGGCAGCCGCCATTTTATCGCTCGTATTAAACATAGTGTGGTCGACACACAACGTGTACTCTCTCTGTACGGGCCGGGAGCATAAATTGTTGTTACGCGCGCCCGGACACCAGACTCAGAACTTTACCACTGACACCTCCTAATCCCTAGAAAAATGGAGAACAGCTGGGTGTGTAGTGGTTGTAATAGCCGAACAGTAGTGGTCGGGATCGCCTAGCAAATACTGTCGGCTATGTAGTGCGTGTTGTGATATTGTGTGTATTGTGTATGAATGTGTGTATGTGTGTATGTGTGTTAAGACAGGTAACTAAAATTAAAATAAGGTAACGCGAAATATGTGTTTGTGTTGCTGTATTGGCAATAAAATAATAAATAATAATAAACTAGAATTCACAGCAATACAATAAATAAACAAAAATAGGGAAAAAAGTGGATATTCGATTTACGGCCCTTTTGGCCCAATAGGTAAAAAAATGTAAAATAAGATGTAAAAACAAAAATAATTAAAAAATGGTAACAAAAAAATAATACTCACAAATGTCGGTGCGCAGACTGGCCAGCCGCTACCTATTCTAAATATAATAAATAGTGATAAAATACAATTATTGGCCTTTTGCCGTTAAAAAAAAAGGATATTTATCAGATTGACGCCGCAGCCGGAACCAGCACAATAATAATAATAATAAAAAAAGACTGTCGCTATTTGAACGATTCAAACACCTCGACCCTTCTGGTCTACTAATAGTAAAAAATGATATATAAAATAAAGGTTTTTAAAGAAAACGTACTTATTACGAATTATATTTATTTAGTCTTTATGCGACGACGTGCGGTCTTATACAACAAAAGTACGGCGGCCGTGTTAATTTTCGCTGCACCGACTCGGCGACGTGCGATAACGTGCGCGCAATCAGAAAAAATTAACATACAGAGAGGAATTATTACGTAATAATTCACTGGACACATAACAATAATCATACACACAAATAATATTGACAGAAATAAAAATCACGATTGTGTGTGTGCGTGCGACCAGCTGTTCCCCGTACCTATTTAATCTTTATAATTATTCTTTATTTTGCTATGTTATGTTGCGGTCGCAACACTCTCTAAAAGCAAGTTTGTGTCGAAGATGACAATTTACTTACTTCCTCCGACTATTCCGAGTGCAATAATAACCAGTTATTATTATAAAGATTTTTTTTAAATAAACATACGCTTTAACGGCGATAACACGCCCCCCGCCGAGTGGTGGTGTGCGTTTCCTTTTCGTTATTTCCAATTATATCGTATGTTTTTACCCGCCCGTAAAACGGTTTAGTAGTAGCAGACCGTTGAATAATTTAAAGTTTTGACTCGTCGAACCTTCGACGAGTGTGTGGTGTGCGTGGGGTTCGCGTGTTCGAACAATATTATTCGTCTTTGTCGGATTAATAAAGGTTTTTTTTTTTTTCGGGACAGTGCTCCCCGAATAATATTTTATAATAATAGGCGAAACGATATAAAACCCTCTTCCCTCCCTCCCTCCCGTCGTCGTCGCACGACGCGTGCATTATGTATCGCGGTCGCGCGGCGGCCAGGTGTACACTCGGCGTTTTTCGCCGCCGTGTGATCGATTAACAACGCGTCCTAAATTATTAATGACTATTCGTGTTTGAACGCCCACGATAATAATACCATAAAGTGTATTACGACGACGCGTGCCGCCGCCGCCGCCGCCACCGCCACATTGTTAATTGATATTTTCCGACGTTTTTTGTATTTTATTTCGCGCGTAACATAATATACGTATATATCACACCAGGAGACGTGTAGGAGACGTAAAAAAAAAAAACAAACCGATCCTTATTGATTAAATAAAAACAAAATAAATCGGCCGATTGAAAATATTATTTCATGTCTGTTTAATCATCTAGTCGCTCGCGCGATACACGACGACGTGTGTTTCAAGGCGTTCGATTTAGTCATAATTTTTTTCTTTTTATCGCGCCAATTGCCCCAATAGGTTAGTAAAAAATATAATTTGTATCGAATAAAACAAAATAATATCAAAACCGTCGGTTTATTATACTCGGTTTAGTCGAAACTAATGAGTCTCGACAATTACATAATTTATACGCTTCGATTAAATTCACAAGAAAATGTATAAACGAGTTACATATTATGCTGATAGCGTTGTTTTTTTATATATTACGAATCCAGTCTCCAATATAATATAATTATAATATATAATTTTACTTTCCTTTACATAAAATACGAGTATATGCGTCGAAATTGAAATGTAATAAAATATAATATTATAATCGTTCGTTCGTTCGTTTTATAAAATAAGATAACAAATTAAAAAAGTGTTTTTTTTGAAATCAATAAAACAATACTCGAGCGCGCATATTTATTTATTTACTTATTTATTTGAATAAACGCCTTGTTTGTAGGCTCAAGTACAGATTAATAATAAAGTTTACAGAATTTTGAATTACTAAAACGATTTGTGTGATAAGAACATAATAATATAATGTGGTACATAGGATCAAAAAGAAAAAGAAAAACATAAATAAGTGAATATAATTATTAACATTTTGGACTGAATTAATGATTATTAAATAATGACGTTTTAGATTTGACAGATTATTAAAAAAGAAATGGAAATTTGATGTATTTCCTAATGTCGGGAGTCTATTAAGTGGATTATTTTGTCCATAGTTGGTGCGGTGTGTTTTGATATGGAATGTTGGACATGAGCGGGTATTGTATTGCGGTACGTGAAACGAAATACATTCCAAAAGAGGAGGGCAAGAGATTATACCATTAATTAATTTATATAAGAAGGATATATCTGACATCGAGTTTTGTGTATCAAGTTTTAAATTAAATTTTAGGTTTTGAACTGAAATATCATCAATATTATTCATTAACCTTCTTTTATAACCTATAAAACGAATAAATTTTCTTTGTAATCGTTCAAGTTTTTGTACACGAGAGATCGTAGTAGGGTTCCATATTATAATGGACCCATATTCCAAAATAGAGGACGTACTAGGGCACAAAAAAGAACTTTAAGACAGTTTATGTCTTAATATATTATATTATTATATTATTATATTATTATATTATTGCTCGTTACTAACTTTTTAATTATAATAATCGAGTTTGGTACGTACGGGGTAGTCTCGTACAATTAGTTTCATACGATATTCCGGTAATTTTAAGGGTTTTTTTTTCTCGTAGAGTACTATTTATGTATTATTATAATTCCTGAATTATGTGCGCGCACGAATAACGAGAAATTTTTTCGTACCATTCCGATGGATTTTCGTGAAGTCTAAAGGAGAAAATCGACGGGGTTAACGCCTAATTTCCGGCCCGGAACGAGTTTACGCCGCCGCGCGCGTTATTGTCATTTCCTCCGCGCCGGGAGGATATTGGCTATTTCGCGCGTTGAAATCCCCGAAACCAATTTTGGGGACGTCGTCGCGCGCCGCAGAGTCTCATTTTTTCATTTTAAATATCATCGCGCGTCGTGCCCCCCCGTCTCCCTAATTTTATTTTTCCATTTCGAGTACCGATTATAGGCCTCTTTCAATAATTGAACATTTTTTTGTGGTTTTGGACTTTATTTTGTTTTGTTTTAATTTTTTAAAATCATATCTACAATAAATACTGTAAATAAATATCTCCCACGAGCTGTTAAAATTCTCTCAATTTTCGTCGTCGTCGTCGTCGGTTTTACGCTTTTTTTAGCGGACGGATTCGACGACTAAATATTTATTAGCCGCGTTAACTATGCCTCTATGAATAATATTTGAACATTTTTTTTTGTTTTTTGGTTTTAATCTTTTAAAACCATATCTACAATAAAAATACTACTTTAAAAAAATATCTCCCACGAGCTGCCGTTAAAAAACTCCTCTCGATTTTCGTCGTCGTCGTCGTCGGTTTTACGCCTTTTTTTAGCCGACCGATTCGACGACTAAATATTTATTAGCCGCGTTAACTATGCCTCTTTCGATAATATTTGAACATTTTTTGTGGTTTTGGTGCTTTTATTTTTTAATTTTTTAAATTAGATCTAAAATCTATCTATGCCCCTCGGCGGCAGCACGGCGAGAGATACGAATGATAGGTGTGTTTTTTTTTTTTTACAAATCGATAAAAATTACACTGCGCTATTAACTCTTTTTTAATCTACTTTAAGTGTCGGTGGTGACACTTTCTCGGGCTTTTTTTTTGGATTTGAATTCGGAGCACTGGGATGCGATAATAGTGAGCGAGTAGGAGACGTTTTAAGGTCCGCGTGGCTAGAGACGTTTATATAAATTTCCAAAGTGCTAAAGTTTTGAAAAGTTTGAATTTGATTTAAATTCGTTTTTTTTTTTTTTTGGCGTTTTTCAAGTGGCGATTTGTAGATGATGAGCGCGACGTGTTGACGTGTGAATATTTATTTACTATCGATGGGGATTTTTAGGTAAGCGAAGGTTTTTGATTTTGTACGTTTTAATATTACGAATAATGTAAATAAGGAGGAACAAAGTGTAAAAATCCTTTGTGTTCGTTTCGCGCGACGTTTGTTCCGGTCAAATCGGCAGCGGCGGCGGCGGCGTAATGGAAATTTATCGGCGCCGCCGCATAGATATCAATTTGAAACGCGCGTAAATACGTTTGTGTATATATTTATACGCGAATGCTTATGGCGTCATAAAATTCAATTTAGAGCGCCCGCCCGGGCCGGCACGACACGAGGAGGTTTATTCACACGCGACGACGATAATATTATCGTGTGTGTGTGCGTGCGCGCGCGCGTAATACGAATTATTATTCCGCCGGGACGTTTTTGGTGTATCGCGGCGGCGATACGCGTATTTTATTACGCGTCGGAATCGCGGGACGACGGACCAGTGCCGGATTTTTAGAACTGGTCTGTGGTACCACCTCGCCCCAACCCCGAGAGAAAAACGTGTAGTAGTGTATTTATTAGCGATAAATTTATTTCGTTTTAAACTAATCGGCGGGGGATCAGTTATTATTATGACGACTAACGAGTAATTTTATTATTATTAGGATAATAAAACCTTCCTTGAATGATTTTTAATGAAATTGAAAATTTTTGTTGATAAATTCGAAGAAGCGTTTTAAACTTTGAAGATGAATTTTGTAAAAAATAGTATTTATGAAATTTTTTATTTATACATTATAAACGGGTAGTAGGTACTACCCTTTGGTAGTATTAATAGTACAGAAAGTAAATAAAGTTTCAATATAAGAGTTAACAATAATTAGGATACTTATAAATTATAACTATTCGTATCGTATGTGTGTTTGTCTTGAGTAGCAGCTGCGTCTTGTGCGAACAAAAGATAAAAATGCCTAAAGTAAAGGCAAATACATCTAGTCGCCTACAGTCGTATGTTTCAGAATTCGGTAGTTCAGTGTTTTTAGTTGATCACTCAGTGCTGTTTTGTAAACTTTGTGAAGTCAATGTTAGTGCTGAAAAACGTTTTACTGTATTAATATTTGTTTTTTTCGAAAATTAAAAAATTTTAAGAGCATATATGATTATTTTGAAGTGCATATAAATGCATGCATAGTTTTTAAGGTTTTATAGGGCATGAAGTCCATAGCCCTAGCTTATAATATTAGAGTATGAATACAATAAAAAGAAATAACATAATTAATTAATAATTTATGACATGAATTAATTTATAACATTTAACAATATACAATTTGGTTAACAACAGATAATAACACATTTCAACTTTAATATTTGCCTTAATCTTAATTATTAATAAATTTTGAATTTGAAAAAAAAATCTGAATTGAATTTTCTACATTACGATTAAGATGAACCCTTGTAAAGCTCTTTACGAGAGTCACGCTGTCATACGCAGCTTACAGTTTTATTTTTTTCATAGCATAAATACAAGCGCATATATTTTAAACTTTTTTTTTACTAGAACAAAATATAATACAATAATAATATAATTTATGTACAAATTAACCGAAATTATTACAACTTTTTTACTTTGATTTCCTTGTTTTGTGAACGATTGGGTTTATTTTTCTGAAAACCGATAAAACATTTTGGAAAAACCATTTACAATTACAACGGCATTAATCGGCCCGCGGACCGAAAAATGTACTCGCGGCAGTCACCTCCTTTTCTATAGATCGTTTTACGACGACAAACGGCAATAATATAAAACCAAAGCCCAGATAATAATTAATTTGTGTAAAAACTAATAAAAGGACGAATTAAAAAAAAATTATTAAAATACAATTTTGACCGAAGGGGAGGTGCGTGAACTACGCGATAGCTAGCTAGTAAAAAAAAAACAAAGCAAATAATATTGAGAAAAAAAAACAACATACATTTAGTCAACCTTAAAAAATATTATATTATTCATTCGCAGTCGACAATACATACATTCTACTAAACGTAATTGTTGTCGTGAAATGTTTTCTACAGAAATCGAATATGAAGAAACCGACAGCGACGGTGAAGCCATTCGTGCGCGATAGATTTCGCGTGCCGATCAAGGACATCCGAAAAATGGCCGTCGTCCCGCTACAGCTATTGAGGCACCAGATACAGCTGGTGCTCGAGGAGTTCGACCGTCGAGGGGAATCCATGGCCAGCGACAAATACATGTCCTGGGTGTGTGGCCGGTATCAAGTGGAAACGGCGCTGTTCAGACACGCGTGGAGCGATAAATATCCTTCGCTGTGTACGTGTCACTAAAATAATTATAAAAATATGTGAGTAGAGTTTTTTTTTTATTATTATTAAAATTGAAAATTTATAATCTTTGTACGGAGGAGGACGCGCGCGCGCGCGCGACAAGTAGTTTTATAATTTTACGCGAGTAGTTTGTTGTGATTTTCATAGCCGGCGGGGAGACCTTTCCGCTCTACAACTTTTCGGGTATTTTAACAATAACTATTGAAAAACTTACGACGTGCAATTTATTTCTCAATAATACGTACGTCATCACGAACTCATAAATCGTAATCTAGTTTCCGCGGTCGAATAGAAATTAAACTATTATTGGTTTAATGAATTTTTTTTTTTATAAAAAATACGCTTAAATGTGCAAAATAAACTTTTTTTTGTATGCACTCTACGTTCCTCAAATCACACTCGTCACACAAACACGTTTAAATGCATACAAATCCTGACCCTGATTGTTATAAACGAAACGAGTTTTAATCGTCGAGACTCGCACGTTGTCGTTTTCTATAATATATCGTTTTATAAAAACCAAAGCCCAAATAATAATTAATTTGTAAAAACTCTAATATTATAATAAAAGGACGAATTATTAAAATTAAACTTTGACCGACGATATATCCTTAAGGGGAGGCGCGCCAACTCGTGTGTGTGTGTGTGTGTGTGTGTGTGTGTGTGTGATGTAAACTACAGAGAATGCGAGGCAGAGAGGAGATTATGAACTTTTTTTTTTAATTTTATTAGAGAATATACAATCTATACCCATGGGCATAATGAGAATATGTGCTACATTATATAAAAAAAAGACACGAATAGGGTGAGGGAAGAAACCATCCAGTGATAGCACTTCCTAAATTGTGTAACTAAATATTTTTTTAAATTATTATTGCTCTTTTTCTTTTTTTTCTCCGTTATTCATTAAGCAGATCTCTACACCAGTTTCTTTTTAGACGCCGTGGAAGGTTTCCAGGAATCGCGTGAGTGGCTAGACCGGATATTAGAGGATTTGAGTGAGCAGGCAGGTGTATAGTTTTCATTTTTAAGTCAGAGTGGAGAGTAAAATTTGAAACATAAGGAGGAGAATTGGTGATGGAGCGCAAGATTTTGTTTTGTACGGTTTGTATTTTGTTGAGATTAGATTTTTCGGCATTGCCCCACAGTTGGAGCCCATATGTCCACATAGGCTTACACTGCATGACATCTTTTTTTGTACCAAAAAAAATATATGTTTTAAAATTCCATTCAATAATTATAGGAAAAATAGTTAAAAAAAAAAAAATTGTATCCTCTATATAGTCGGT
This sequence comes from Drepanosiphum platanoidis, assembly GCA_948098885.1. Taxonomy (NCBI): domain Eukaryota; kingdom Metazoa; phylum Arthropoda; class Insecta; order Hemiptera; family Aphididae; genus Drepanosiphum; species Drepanosiphum platanoidis. Next base: position 8,488,002 of record OX402541.1, read on the forward strand.
GTATTACTGCAATTCACCAATGCTATTTTTGTCCATGTAAAATCCAGTTCAAAATACGAGGAATAGAGCATGGTTCAACTCGAAAAAAAATTTAATTTAAAAATTAAAATTAATTATGTGCTGCCATCTTCCCCTAACATTTTATGAAAAACCTGTTGTCAACTGGTTTAAGCAAATGACCACTAGGTTTTCGTTAATTTTAACTGATGGATATCTTGCAAACAGAACTATTTAAAGTAAACAATGCATATATGCCCTTGTATGCAGTGTAGGGTTAATTAAGGATTTGTAAATAAGCAATTTGGTATTTAATTTAGTGTGTTTGTTAGTTAATAGTGTTTTTTCCCCTTACATGTTGCGCCCAGGTGAGGCGACGATCAATGGTTAGTCCTACATAAGTACTTAACAGATTGAGATGAAGGTATGTCAGCTAAGGAAACTTCAGGGCAGGGAGCAGTGCGAAGAGTAAAGGTAGCGTGTAGTGACTTGGTTTGATTTACTTTAACTCTCCAATTATCATACCAAACAGATTATGAACTATTCGCTTGAAACGCGATAACCGGCTAGTAAATAAAAAAAAAAACAAACAAAAATATGTAGCAATAATATTGATGGAAAAAAAAACACACATACATACTATTCAACCGTAACACAATATATTGCATTCGCAGTCGATACGTCGAACGATATTGTTCTCGTGAAATTAATTTCTACCATCGAATATGAAGAAACCGACAGCAACGGTGAAGCCATTCGTGCGCGACAGATTTCACGTGCGGACCAAGGACATCCGAAAAATGGCCGTCGTCCAGCTACAGGGATTGAAGCAGCAGATACAGCGGGTGCTCGAGGAGCTCGACCGTCGGGGGGAATCCGTGGTCAGCGACAAATACATGTCCTGGGCCCGGGGCCTGTATCATGTGGATACGGCGCTGTTCAGACACGCGTGGTCGAACAATTATCCTTCGCTGTGTACGTGTCACTAAAATTATAAATATGTAAGTAGAGTTTTATAATATTGCGATTAGTTTGATTTTTATAGCGGGAAACCCGTCAGCGATTTATTAAATAACATATTTTAACACTCGAGGGAGGGGGTACATGTTTATACATTTTTATAATTAAAGTACATTTTATTATATTATGTAGTTTACGATTTGTTTGAGAAAATTAGACGACTATTTCTTCTTGGTTTCGGTCAAAAGACCGTCGTCGTCGGCCTCGACAAAACTCTCTGCGAGTTTTCTTCAGAAAAGCGCGCACTGCGTGTCCAAATTATCTTCGCTTACTATTTCTATTTCTGTTTCGTCAAATCAAATTTACCAAGTTAACACTATTACTACATGAAAAAGAGAACAATTCGGTATTCTTTTCCCTTCCCATCTATTAAGAAAAATTAAAATTAAAACAATTCCGATATTAATTGCAGACACAACGTTGATCACTCGTCCACACTCGAGGATCTTGAAAACCAGCAGTTTCCAGGATAACTTTTCCGATCGAACAATCGAGCTGCCGCTCGTCCCGAGCCCCGTTCGGTTCCTTTTCGTCATGTTGCTGCCCTGGAACACACTTCTCTCGGAGAGCTTGTCCTTTGTCTCTCTCCTAACCTGCGCCCATTTTCGGCGTTCGGCGCGCACATTTTGCAAATAATCGAGTCGTTGTCGTCAAACAATCGCATCACCGCGCGTCATATTTTTCGCGAAATAAAATTTAACACGTTTTTTTTCCTAGTCGTCGTGTTTGTTGTTTATATTCAAATAAACCGACCAATGTATTTATTATTGAGCTCGCCGTTGAAAAAGTACGAGACCGCGGCGGCGGCGGCGGCGGCGGTTTTTCTCCCTCTCCGAGCACACGTTTACACGCGTTTATATAAACGCGAGCGAGCAAAGGAGAAAATATATATACATAGAGGACGAAAGAGGATTACATATTATTATTATTATTGTAGTCGCAGGTAATCTCAATTTCGCAGACAATTTTCCGCTCCGGCGGTGAAACTTTCACACTTGCCCGAGATACTGCGCGGCGCCGCCGCCGCCGCCGCCGTACGAATGCCGAAGGAGAAATATTAAATTAAAAAAAAAAAAAGGAAGAAACGAGCTTATTACGACGCGAAAACGAATTACGGCTGGGTTTTAATTTAACACGCGCGCCTCGCGCGTTTGAAAATTCATTAAAATTTTTTTAATAAAACCAGTGTCGACGCGACGACGTGTGTCGCGTGTACGCACATATTACGAATATTATTATTAGTCTTGTCCTGGAGGATGTGTGATCCTGCGACGCGATTCCCGAAACGAAGACTTCGTTCAACCTCCTCCTCCGCCGAGTACACGACTGGCGATTTACCCGGAACGTCGTGGTCGATACACGCTGCCGACCGGTCGACTAAGGATCCTCGGTACTTCGACGCTCGCGTCCCGCGCGTTTTCCATCCTGTCGGTTTCGTTTTTCCTTTTTTTACTTGACCGAGATTTCGCTCGACGTTTTTTGAATCGCGGGTAGTCGTAAGAAATTCGACATCGGTTTTTCTTTTTTTTTTTCGAAACTCGCCTCCTCGTCGCTTTTCCAGCGCGTTTACCACCCCAGGACACGGGGTCGGCCGAAATCGCCGACACGAATTTTCCGGTACTTGATTTTTAATTTCGAGCTCCGGTTTTCTTCGGCGGCGAACAACAGGTACGCAGGACGCGCGCCCGCGAGTTTCCAGTATTTACCCCCGTCGGCGGCGGCGGGGTCGTCGTAGCAGTGCGAGAATTAACGCGTAACCGCGCCGCGAGCCAAACCATCCGAAAGTTTATTCATTACTTTGCAGAGTGGATAACATAAAGGTATTCTGCCGCTCCTTCTCCTTATCCTTCTCCTCTCTGCCGACGCCGCTAATTCGATCGTTTTGTTATTCTCACTCGGAAACTTAAGTGGCACGTGCGTTAATTCTGCTGAATAAATGTTGACCGAGTCGTCGGCGAACGCCCGCGCCGCGCTCTACTAACGCTCGTTACGTTTTACCTACGAGATAATATTTTATTGTCTCTCTGGCTCGCTCGCGCGCTCCGAAAGTCGACGACTCTTGTGTTTGTTTTGTTTTTTTTTTGCTTCTCGTTTTCCATTATATTATATTAAACGCGCGGGTTTCGAGGAAATCTCAGTACGTAGAGAGAGAGAGAGGAGACAAAAAAACACTTTTCGACTTTTCAGCGATTCTGCTGTGGCCGGGAATTCTCTCAAAACTTTCCGGTCCGTTTTTATATAAAATGTCATTTATAAGTAACCGCTTTTAATCGTTTATTTTAGTCGTAATTATTAGTATACACGTATTCGTGTAGTATAATGTTTTAATATTTCAAAAAAAAAAAAAAAAAAAAACGTACATATATTATAGAAAATATTAGATATCGTAATATTTTTCTAACGGACGTTGGAACTTTTTCTCTACTTCCGTTCGGAAAATGTGAAATGTATATATTTTTTTTTTATTCATCTTAATCGTGTTTTAACTTATACATATATATAAATATATAATAAATTATAAAGATAGGAATGTATATTTATATTAAAATCCAAAAACAACAATCTGACGTTGTTTGGTTTACATAAATTTTTGATTTTATTAGCATACGTTTTATATCATATCCGTTGAATCGGATATTTTATATTTAGTCGATATATTGTATAAAGATAAAACCAATTGATGAGAAAAAAAAAATAATGTATATTTATATTAAAATCCCAAAACAACAATCTGACGTTGTTGTTTGGTTAACATAAATTTTGATAATATTAGCATAAGTTTTATATCATATCCGTTGAATCGGATATTATATATTTTGTCATTTTTAAGTAACCGTTTTTAATCGTTTATTTTAGTCGTAATTCTTAGTATACACGTATTCGTGTAGTGTAATGTTTTAATATTTCAAAAAAAAAAAACGTACATATAAATATTATAGAAAATATTATATATCGTAATATTTTTCTAACGGACGTTGGAACTTTTTCTCTACTTCCGTTCGGAAAATGTGAAATGTATATCTTTTTTTTTATTCATCTTAATCGTGTTTTAACTTATATATAATAAATTATAAAGATAGGAATGTATATTTATATTAAAATCCAAAAACAACAATCTGACGTTGTTTGGTTTACATAAATTTTGATAATATTAGCATAAGTTTTATATCATATCCGTTGAATCGGATATTTTATATTTTGTCGATATTGTATAAAGATAAAACCATATGGATGAGAAAAAAAAAATCGTATTCGTATAAATCCAAAAACAATCCGACACGTTTGTAGTTATTAAGTTTAGAAATTTATTTCGCATAATTTTCGATTATATTTATAGTATTAAATCGTATATTTTTATGTATTTTTAATATCGTATATCGTTACGAGTGTGATTCGTTGAAACTGCGGCCGAACAAAGAGCGTGAGACGAAAAGAGTCATCATTCTCGCGTCACGCGTCGCGTCGGTCGTCGTACCCGTTTTCGTATCGTGCGCAGAGATTCGTGTCGATATTTTTAACAGAAAATGACGAATTCGTTACGTACTCCTCGCGGGGCAAACCCGAAAATGAAAAAAAAAAAGGATCGCGACGAATGTCACTTCCGGTCGATCGTTGCGAGTGACGTCATCGTCGATATCGGATCCGCCGAACAACACGAGAATATCGTGCGAATATGACTGCAAAAAACCAACCGGTCTCGTCGGAGATATAATATCACGTCGGTGTTTCGTCGTTACTTTGGAAGCCCCGACGACTTGGATTCCGTCGAAGAGAGTGGAGAGCGCGAGGAAGAAATTTGCGACGTGTCAAACACAGACCGTCGTCGCGGTAATTGCGGTCGAGACCGATGGCGATGTCAATAATAATAATACTCGTAAGACGTTTAAATATCTTTTTAGTTTTTGTGTATTTATTTTCGTTTCGCCGATTTCAGTCGATAACGACCCGGTCGAACCTCCTCCGCCGACACTCGATGGATTGGAAAAAAACGCCCGACGACTGAACCGACCGAACCTCGCCGAGAAAGTAAGCATAATAATACGTAAATAATATAAGTTTTTTTTTTTGCTTTTCGATCTCTTTAATATTCGTCCTGCTCGTTATTTTTCACTATACTTTCTCTTGACGCACAGCAGCGACGACGTGTATAATAAATTGTTGTATAATATACTCGTATGATACGATTTCTCAATCTTTTCCTGAAATCCAATCGCCCAATGATCGAGCGAATACTTTTTTTTAACCAATTTTTTTTTTAATACTTTGTTATAGAACACTCCTCCAGAGACACTGCGGATTTCCGACGACTCTCGACGGACGTTTCGGCGCGGAGTGGTGAGTCACAAACCGCTTAACTATAAAATAATATTCTAACCAAGTGTTGTAATCGTGTTTTTCTAATTAACAAGGTTTTTTCTTTTTTTGTTATTCGTCAATAATTATCGACGATTTGTTTTTATTCGTGTTATATATAATACGGATTCATGGGCGGAGGTCGTCGGGGGGACCCACCCTCCCCCCCTTTCCGATCAGTTTTGAGTTTTCTAGTTTAATGGCATATTCCGGGGTACGGGGTCACAATACGTGTTTTTTTATTTTTTTTGTTCAACGAGCAACTTAAGGACCTCCTCCTAAAAAACTCGACGCAATCTCCGCCTGCGAATCGGTATTGTATTGTGTTTGAAAAAACGATACGCGTTTGCGAGAAATTCGCAAAGCGCGTACGATTTTTCTATTTGTAAACGTTGTGTTGTTTCGGCAAAGTGTGTTGTTTATATGAAAATCGTGTAAATAAATTGAAAAACGACCGGAAAAAAAACAAAAAAAACCCGTTTTGTTCTCATTTCGTGTCGGCGACGAGACTATTATTATTCGTGTATTCGACCCGATTACACGCGTTTACACATTATTAGGGCTAGGATTTTAATGACCTAAAAATAACCTAAATATATAAGTACGTTTTCACGTTTTACTCCATCAGGCCATAAAAGTAAAAGAGATTTATCGAAAAATCTAGCAATTGTTGTTCCGTGATAAGCTTTTTCCAGGCATTCGGAATTTAAAAGAAAAGTTTTACCTGGATGATCAATTTCCAACGTTCCAATATTATTGCATTAGCACCATATCGACCAGCTGCATCTGAAGTTTCATCTATTGAAATCCAAATTTTTTCCCCCAGGCATATATGTTCTTATTTTATTCATAGTTTCTTCGTAACATTTATCAACGTAATTTTTTCTTAATGTTGACGAGTCCGGAATTGTTTTTTTTTGTATAGTTTTCAAGAAAATTTCGTAAAATCGGATGAGATAATTTATGTACCTAACGGTATATTTGCACTTAAATATGCCTTGCACAAATGTGGATTAAAATTAGAATTTCCGTACTCGGAATACATTGGTTGTGTTAAAGAAGTCGTTTGCTCGTTTCGTGTTGTATGTATATTAAATGTATAAAAATATTACCTAGATTTCAAAAAAGTATTAAAAAATGCCCGTAAAATTGAACAAAAAACGACCTAAAAATGCTACAAAATGACCTTGAATCCGTGAAAGTACAAAAAATGCAAAAAAAAAAAAGCAAAATAAAAACTATATATTTGGACTCGTATATGACCAAATCACATTTTGTGCTTGAAAAGCTATGTCCTGTAAATCCTAAAAAAAAAAATGCAAAATCCTATACTATCCTAGCCCTACACATTATTATTAAATATACTACGCGAGGGTTACCCAGGACATCGCGCGAGAGGACGACCTATCAGGACGCGTCTTGCCGAAATCGAAGAGAGATCCTCCGCGGGACAGCGGCAGGACCTTCGCGAGAGAGAATAACGCTGGGGGGCTCAGGTGTGACCGCAGGACGATTATTTATCACTGTGAAATTTCGCGGAACGGACGCTAGTCGTCTTATATAAACTTTCCGGAGAGATACGCGTTAAAACTAGTATTATTATACCGGGCTAAGCTCGCACACACGGTATAGTGTCGTAGTCGTCACTTCACGTACAACTTATAATCCGCCTTAGCCCGCCGCCGCCGCCGGGTCGATTTAACTTTGCAACGACACAGATAAAAAGGAATAAAACGTCATATCAGATTATATACACGCTCGCGCGCGTGTGTATTATCCGCACGATAATACCACCGAATTTTCGTCCGGGCCGCTTATTTTTCAGCTCCGCGAGACGCTCGCACACTAGAAGTTATGAAAAAAAGTCGACTCGGCGGCGACGGCGGCTTATCGCGTACGGATTTTTAACGAAAAAGTATTTTCCGCATTTCGGCCGTTTGTTGACCGACACGATTTTTACTTTTTAAAAGTAAAATGGTAATCGCAAGTTTTCATCAGTCGGTATCTGACAAATCGCTATCGAATAACACAAAACGCGCGCGGCCAGGACGACCCAACTGCCGTGTAACCGCGGTCGGGGAACCTTATTAGAATTTATTTATTTTCTTTTTTATTAATTTCCATCGTAAAATAACAATATTATGACAAAAATCACACACATACCGATGGATTCAATACGGCGAATGTCCAAATGTTTTCAATGTACTGCAATTTTAACTTTTCGTCACTAAAAATAAACAATATGAATTTCACACAATCGTGTATTGAAACGCGACGAAAAAAACACACTAAAAAACACCGCACAGAAAACAAATAATGTTCACAAATTTTATTTAAAGAAAGGAAAAAAAAATTAAATCTGACACGGATGTAATTTTACGCAAAACGTAACTTTCAATGCCATAGACGCGCGCGTGCCACGGAAACAAATAACCTAAAAAATAACTAAAAATAATAATTTTTTACACGTAAAATATAAAAATCACGAAGAATATCGACGTGTTTAACACTAGCAGTAAATAAAACACAAAATAGAAAACTCAATATTCACGTAATCACGAAGAATACGTATAATAATTTTTTTTTTGATTTATTAAATAAATAAAATAAAACATTAAATTTATTTATCTTTCTCCTGTAAGCTTACGCTTGTGTTGGAGAAAGAGAGTTATAAAGTGGTAGAATTAATTACATAATATCATATAGAAATAAATTTAACATTAAAAATATAAGAAATAATTATCAGAAACAAGTACACATAAAGGTAAAAATATTACAACTTGGTAAAAATAATCATAAGAAGACATTTAACACTTACACTTATAATATTATTTTTTATATAGCATAATAATTTATAAACCCTAGTACAAGTATTAAAGATATAATGATACGTATAATTTTTTTTTTTTATTCGTATAAAGTTTTCCTGACAGTCGACATCATCTAAACTTAGGTGTAAAGAATTAAATTATTTTTTAACATTTATAAATTAGATCACATAATGGTATAAATAGTTAAAACTATGGTTTAAAATATACTGAATAGGATAAGATCGTGAAACATTGACAGATAGTATAAATTATAATAAAATATAAGACAATATTTACATAGTACACTAGTAGATTAAAGATTTAGGACGTCGTGTGGTCGGCAATAATGATAATACGATCGATAACAAAAAAAAACGACGTCGCGTCAATATGACATTGGCCCTTTTACTACTGAAAAATTCTGACATTTTTATAATATATAAAATGCGATTTTCGTGGCCTCTAATGGCTTTTTTTTAGTACTAAAAACCATAGAAACACACAATCTCTACATATTATGATATAGGACATTATTCCATGAAAAAATTTTTTTTATACCTAAAAATAACCAGCAGCGTTTCTCAACCACAGGGTGTCGCGTAATAATAAAACGCTGATAGACAAAACGTACCTTTTTATTTAAATATTTAAGACTTTTTATTGTTAAAAAAAAAAATTAAAATAATAATAATAACATTATCCCGATAAGGATATTGATGAAAAATTATGTAAACATAATAAAATAAGTAATTAGTGCGATCTTTGAAAATTTGTTTTACATTAAAAAGTCGCTCAATTTGTGGTTCAACATCTGAAGTTATTTCCTAGTGACAACACAAACGATTTCTGTACTCGGTTTTTATTTTGCCACCGCGGAGACGAGAATCCTTTTTTCGCGTAAATAAAAAGTAGCGAACGGAATCGAAATCTTCAATGCCTCTTGTTACACCAAACTTTCATATTCATTTTGCGAATCGTAGCTGTAATGTTTAGAAAAAATGCTGATCATGCCGATTTGAAAAAGTATGCGCGCGCGTCCTTACAGAATTCATTCCGAAGGGTGGTGGTGGTGGTCCTCCGTACACATCCTTCGTACATAGAACGTAATAATTTTACTATCCTCGCGGCGGCGGAAGCAGTGTACTCTACCTGTGTGGCGAGAGCGCGCGCGTCCGTTTTCCTTTCTATATACAATAATATATATTTCCCTTTCTCGTCGTCCTCGCGCGCGATTATTTACCGCGCGGCCGAGAGCTCTGCTGCGGCTCGTTAGAATTTCGGTCGAACCGTGTGGCAATAACAAACGACGACGACGACGACGACGAAACCCCATCAGTTACACGCGCTCTTCGGTTTTAACGAGCACCGTGTTTCCGATATATACTTATATACGTTGTCAGCGGCAGCCACAGCAGCCAGCAGCACCTCTCGTCATTATATTTCTTGGAAAAAAAAAAAAACCTCTATTTTTCCCTTTTTCTTCGCCTTGTTGTTATATACGTACGTATATATCCGCGACGACGGAACAAAACGCAGAAATCATCTGCACGTCTCGGAGACCCGAACTCTCGACCGCGTAACGACGCGCGCGATACCTTCGGGCAAATTAATATCGATCGCGACGTCGCACAGTGTGTTCCAGAAAAGGTTTTTAGCAGGACAAAATTATTTATTTATAAAATTGTTTTACTTTTCGGTTACTTGGATCATTTTAAAATTCAGTTTTTACCTTGTGTGCAATCATAAAGTCCTTAAACCAAATTTTCGAACTCCGACGATACGTAATATTATTTTTTTTATTTAAAAATTTTTTTTTTTTGAAATTAAAAAAATAAACTGCTTAGTAGTTAGTATATTATTTATTCTAATGATATAATTAGATTATAATTTTTTTACATATTATTATATAAATCGGAATCACTAGAACTGACAGATTCTCCATCAGATGTAGCTGCTTCGTCTTCTTCTTCCTCTGTTTCTGTGTCACATAAAATCAGTGATTTGACGTCATCTGATAGCTCACTGATTTTTTTTTTTTTGGTAGTGGTCTTATTGAGGACAAGTATGGATCAGAAGCTACCAAAAGCATATGGATAAGATCTTCATTTGTACTAAGACGTGGATTTTTTCGAGTATGATGTTCTCTAAACTTCTTGTATTCTTTATTATTTGCTTCCGCTGCTTCCTCGGATAGCTGGCCTTTATTAATAAAAAAAAATTACGCTTTTTATAATTATAATATAATATAGTATAATATAATTACTTATTATTATATTTTTATAATTTACCTATAGGAAGAAGCGCTGCATTTATGATGACATCAGCTCCATGTATCAGTATTTTATGTACACTACTTGGCATATAGTACCAAGGATACAAAGAAATAAACAATTTTGCTGTATCTTTTGTATACAATTCAAATTTCGGTATATTGACCTCGTGACCACTTGCCATAGCAGATAAAATATTTCCGAATCGTTGAATTAGATTTTTATCAACACCTGTAATATCGGCACATTTTTGACTATTTTTGAAAAACCGACGAGCAGTGTTTCAGTCATTTGACGTTCCTTTACCTAAAGTTAAAACAAAAAATCAACAGTATTATTTATCAAGATACATAATATTATATATAAGTATTATAACATTGTTATATACGAGGGCGGGCTGATAAGTAATGCCTCTTATCTTATGGTTATTTTTAGATTTACGATAAAATTGTCATCTGTTGTCAATATAATAGCTTATGTCGTTGGTTTAGTGTGTGCGAAGACGCGATAGTGTAATGTTAATATTTTATTATTTATGGAATCTATATATAATGAAGGCCCCTTTAGATGTGCGGTTCAAACAGCGTGCTGTTATTGAATTTGCCGCCAACTTCTTTTGCGTTTTGAACGTGAGAGAGAAAATTTTTTAAATATTATGGTTACTGGAGATGAATCTTGGGTACATCATTATGACCCGGAAAATAAATGACAGTCAATGGAATTTCGTCATAAGACTTCACCAGCCCCAAAGAAGTTTAAAGTTCAAGCGTCAGCTGGAAAAGTCATGTTGACTGTGTTTTGGGATTCAAAAGGTGTGATCCACACTGAATACTTAGAAAAAGGATCAACAATAAATTCTATACGATACATAGAGACACTAAAAAGTATTATGCTTAGTGCTTACCTTGCAATACTACATCTATTAATAATCCGGTTTTATAGTGAAATATAATTTTTGACGAATTTGAAAAATATAATATTTTTGTTCAATATAATAGGTACTATGTATTGTGCAGCAACTTGCCGCAACCAAATTATATAATATCGTTTAGACTCTAAACTTGTTCAGTAATTGTTAATTCTGACGGTAGATCAGTAGTAAAAGGATCTTTAATCCAATTTCGTTGTTGATCGTCCTCGGGAAAATAATTTTGGAAGTGAACAATAAGTTGTGATAAGTGTTCCATGAATACTAATTTGATAGATTCTATCAAGTTTAAATTATTTTCATGAAGGAACATATACAATGTGGGAAAACAGTCATTTAAAGCACCTTCATCCATTTTATTCTTCCACAAGACTAATTTTCTTTTAAAAGAAGTAATTTTTTCAGTTAACTGCAAAATGTGGGTCTCATTACCTTGTAAAGATACATTTAATACATTGAGTTTTTCAAAAATATCACATAAGTATGATAATTTTATTAAAAAGACTTCATTTTCAAATTTTTCAAAATATTTTTTTTTGTTCAAGAAGAAAACAATGTAGTTCTTTTCGAAGTTCAAATACTCTTTTCAACACGTTTCCTCGTGAAAGCCAACGGGAGTTGCAATAATACAAAAGTGAGGTATGCTCAGCTCCCATGTCTTCACACATTTTTTTAAAACACCGGGACTTTATAGGTCGAGTTTTGATGAAATTAACTATTTCAATAACAGACAGCAAGACTTCATTAAGACTTGGACTAATAAACATGTAATATGTATTGGTGCGCCGAAATTTTATTTTTAGTTTCTATTGCGAACGCGGCTCCCTTGATAATAACCGGCGACGCCCCTGGGAGCCGCGACGCACAGGTTGAAAACCCCTGGTTTAGAGGACAAATTAAGCTAATAGAAAACACCAAGTTCAAACCTCTACTATCCACTACTATTTTTTCAGTATCCTTAATAATTTAAAAAAAAAAAAAATGTATCTTACATTTTTAAATATTTCTATATATATATATTACTTAAATTTGTCATGCGAAACTTAATAAAAAAAAATAAAAATAAATATATACATACTTTCCACTAGTGTATCCATAATGTTGAAGAAAAATGAACGGACTAACTTCATTCAACGAACGACACTAACGGTATAAAAACTATACGCTCAAACAATTTAGCTGGTAATTGAAAATCTTATCTCAGACTATTAGTATAATCAGTATACACTATTATAACTGTATGCGATAGCGTATCGATTTAAAAACCTATATTATATAATCAGTCACTGACCACCAACAAAATAAATTCATTTTTTTTATGTTCAATTAATGATTATGAAAATTCTAATTTTGTCCACCTAAATCGAATTTCTGGAACACTGTGCGTCGTCGTCTCGTTTTCCATAATTTAAATAATCGATAACTTTTTTTTTTAATTCACGTGTAGCTTTAATTTGAACTTTGTCCCATGATACGTCAGAAAAAAGAAGACGACAAGTGTCATCTGCATATTATTATGTTACAATTTTCCCATCTATCGATAGATCACGTCATATATTATTAATGTAAAGAATGAATAGAATGGGTCCTAAAACACACACTACCTTGTGGGGTACTCTCCGCAAGTTATTAACATTTCTTCACCTGTAATGTTATTAATTTTAACTTTTTGTTTTCTACCTACTACTAGATAGCTTTCGAACCATTTTAAACTTGAATTTTTCAAACCAAAATTTGGCAGTGGTGGTCTGTTGTAAGAAGACGGGAAAAGTCGTATGGGAATTTTTTTCGGCGTGCGCGTTTTTAAGTCTGAATGTGGTTTGAAATATACGCCGAGGGGAGGAGACGCGTAAGTAGTACGATTGGACTGTTTGAATTTTTTTTATAAATATTGAATTTTTTGTCCCGCTACCCACCGTGTATAATATGTATAACCAAATTGGCTCGAGGAGGGTTAAATTTTAAGTAAACAAAAATATTTACTTAAAAAACAACACTTGCCCGAAACTAAAAATAACAATTTAAACAACGTATACAAAATAGAAATCACAGTTTTCAATAATATAATATTATATTATATTACGAACAAAACTACGGAAACTATATTATATTCTTTCAATTTCCACATAAAATCTACTCGCTCTTTATAATAAGAACACCTCGAAAAAATCTATCGATCAAACGACTCGCACATACATTTTTGTTTCATTGAGTTATTGAAAAACTAATAGACACATTTTAAAAGCTAAATCTAGGAGGTTACTCATCGGTGTGTGGGTCTCTGATTTGTTTTTTCATACGACAAAAGGAGAGGTGGTCCGTTTGGATCATTTTAAACTGTATTTTTTACTATTACAACGCGCGCGTTTGTTTCGTTTGTTTCACGTGTTTTTTCGTTGGGCAAAAAACGAAAAATTTTCTTCCAACACTCTACCCCGTTTTATCTCGAGACACAAACGCGGCCGATATTCGCGCACGGTGGTGGCCGCCACGTCGTCGCGCGGTTTTTTTTTGTTTTTTTGTTTTTTTTTTTACTTTACCGAGGATTCGTTGAAAATAATTAATTTAAAACGCCGCGCGGCCCGCGTAGGTAGTATGAAAATTAATTAAAATTCCCCCTCTTCCCGCGGAGACGAGAGAGAGAGAAATATAATCATCATTTTTTTTCCGTCTTTATAATTATTTTAAAACGCGTTTCGCCGCCGCGTCGTCGTCTAGGTTTCAAAGCGCGCAGGTGTAATTACAACACGATTCACGACGTTAAAAACAACACGCAAAAAACCAAAAAATAAACGTCCCGGTACACCGAGGAGGAAGGGGTCTAATAGATTTCCATTGGTCTCGTCGTCGACTACAAATCGCCGGACCGCCGGCGAAGGTCGAACGCACGCGAGGGTCCGATCGAGCGGCACACACACACGCGCGTGCGAGCTCACCCGTGCATACCGTATTACGCGGGCGTGTGCGCGCGCGCGCGCGAGCGAGTTTAATTATATATATATATATATGTGCGTGTGTTTTATATAGATAAAGAGAAACAGAGTGTCCTTGTGTGTATCCTTTCTCCTCTCTGGGGTACGGCGCGGCGACGAGGCAATTGGCGGAAAAGGGTCGACGGCGGCGGCGCGCGCGTTATCGCGCTCGAATAGACAAAACGGAAACCGTTCACTTATATATTATATTATTTATATATATATATATGTAGTAGTCGTCGTCGTCGTCGTCGTACGTGCACACGCGGTGTCCTTTGAAACGTAATACGTTTACGCAACAGCGTCGAAACGCATCGGTCCGTTACTTTGGCCGACGGCCCGGCGGGGAATGGGGTCTCCGATCTGCCTGCCTGCCTGCCTGCCTGCCTCTCGGAACCGAGAAAGCGACGAATAGCGAGATAGACGGAGAGCGAGTGAAAAAAGTTTACGGCTTATCGGACTTTCTAGCAGGTAATGGCCGGGCACGCCGAATTCGAGTGTAAAATATTTACGCACGCGTTTTTCGCGTGACCGCCGAAAACGACGTCCCCCCCCGTATTAATATCGAAATCCCTTTTCACCTCGAAAGCGTAAACAAAACGTTCGTCAAATTATCTTCAAACGCTTTTTATTTAAAACTCGACTAGTCGTCGTAATTAATTAATCAAACCGTCGTGGTGACGTCTCGCTCCGGCCCTATCGGGAGAGGGGCAGGACCCGTTTGGACCAATTTTTCTAAAACGCGGCTCGTTTGGACCCATTTTGAACACCCGTTTGGACTAAAAAATATTACTTTTATACAACTCGTTTGGACCAGCATTTTCTGCATTTTGACTATTTGACGATTAATATTCGATTCATCATATTTATTATGATAATGTTCTCCGACGGCTGAAGAAAATGCATCATTTTTATCCGTATATAATTTTGCATCACACGTTCTTGTTACACATCTCCAACGGGTAGAGCCATCTTTTTTATTAGTTGATCCAAAATTGAACTTAAAATGCTTATAAATAACCATGCGTCCACCCCTTTTACTTTCTAAAAATTTTAAAACTTCCATCACTCGAAAAACGCAAGGAAAAACACAAGCGCAAGGAAAGTGAACGACATACTAAAATTAATATATAATTACACCGCAATACCGACAACCGCCTCATATATTATTTGTTATATTATATCGATAGCACTTTTATTACGTCCGTTTGTAGATAAAAATTCTGATATCAGATATACACATACGAGATTGTATCAAATTGATTATATCAAACATAAATCATCTTGAGACAGTGCTTTCCAAAATGTAAAACGAGAAACCGTGGGCGAAAAGAATGCAATTATTCGTAGGCGAAAAGAGGAAACTATTTTATCATGCTTGGGCGAAAAGAGGAAGGTCGTTTTTGGGCGAAAAGAGTACCGCCCGCATTTTCCTTCCCATTTTATTTTTAACAGGCTTAGGACTGTCTTTGGCATGGTTAAAAATGCTGTTTCTTATTTTTATTATTATTATTTATATATATTTTTTTATGAACTATTTAAATTCGAGCTGCTTGAAACATTTGTCCAATAATCTTCAGATACGTCAATTGAGATATCTCACCATTTTGATATTGTGCCCATCGTGCATGTAGTATGTTGTGTTTTTTAAGCGTGTCATTTCTTTGAACATTAATTTTATTATTTGAAATTGATGATATTTTCAGCATAGTTTGAACTTGGAAATCTTTAAGAACGTTAATTACTTGGAAAATGTTTGGACGGGGTGTATAAAATTGTGAATTGTAACGAGAGTGAAACGATTCAGGACCATTTGTGTTGTACGTGGTGAATCGGAAGGTTCTGTTGCCCAAATATAAGGATTAAAATCTGCATCTTCTGATACGTAATAATTTAAAACATGTTTACGGCTCTCGGAGCCTCCCGCAGGGGTATTCTTCGGAATAACGGGCCTGACGAACCCGCGGTCCCCGAGTCGCTTCGGGCCCCCTCCGTACCTATAGACGGGGGGCCCGACTCGTGAAAACAACGAACGAGTTCCGAAACGATACGCCAAAACGCGATCGTTTCTAAATAAAAAAAAAAAAAAAAACAATCCAAGTAAAAAAAATCCGTACGTTTTCGTCGCCGTTTTCATGCGATTCAATTATTATTACATATAAAATCATATAAATAACAATAAAGAAAATATAATATCTACTCCTTTAAGCCTAAGCTTGTGGCGGAGTAGAGAGTTAACATAACATAAAAGCACACCTATATGAGATGCCTAAAATTTAGATTAAAATAGAATAGAAAATAAAATTTAAGAAAAATAAGAATAAGAACACTACTACAACTGTAACATCCATCATAATATGAAACAAAATAAGATAATATGATTACATAATATAGCATATGATTAACAAAATTAAAAAGAGTACAATAATAGATAAAATAATGGTACGAAATTAGCATACAGATCATAATTAATTTAAGATTAAATAAAATTGAAATAAATATAAATAAATATTATAATTTTGATTCGAAAAAGACTCGTAAGACCAGTGAAAACTTCAAATCTATACTCCTTTTTTTATATATATATATATATATACAACCGAGACGAGTTTTCGCGTACCTTGTCGATTTTCTTATTTCGAAAAGCATCAATAGTGTTCATCTCGGCGAGAGTTTGGGCCAAGAAGCGAAGAAGCGCGAGTTACAGGCACTCCTGAGTTTTCACTTTTGAACCAACACGGACGCCGTCCAAGCACCACCATCACCACCACCACCACCACCACGGCGTTATAATCAAACGTAAACGTGTCTTTCGAGAAGAGGAGAGGAAAAGGAAAAAAGAATAAGAAGACCTAGGATGAAAAATAGAAATACTACTACGTGTAAGTATCCGAAAAGTTTATTATTTTATTTGACCATCAATGACAATTGTATAATGACAGTTGGCAATTATAATATTTATTTATATACTTGAGTATAAACGCCGTGTTAGGCTCAAGTACAGTAGTTTAATATTTACATATTTAATTATTTAATATATACTCAAAACGACTTAAAATAACACTAAAAAAATAACACTTAATAATAGAAATAAAAATAGCAAATGATTACACAGAGACATAATAATTCGTTTGACCGTTCAGCAGCACCGTGTCGGCGGTTTTCAAATAATTTTTTGTTCCGAAAAATATATTTTCTCGCGAGAAAACGTCGATTTCAGACGACGACAATATAACGATAAAAAAAAAAAACCATTGCTTTTTTAATTCTCTCTTTTGAAATTAATTTCTTCGATGGGTTTCCGACCGAAGCAAATCGTATCGCCGCCGCCGTCGCGACGGATTCTTCATATCATATCGCGTGAGCTGGAAAATATCGTTCGATTTCATCAAATTCTCTTAGCACCAGTCGATTATTCTAAACATTCAAACGAAAAACATACAGAAATTGCGTTTACTCACAGTCTAGGGTTGCCAGATTATTATTACTGAAAACCGGGGACATATTTTTAAAAATATTAGTATCAAATTCCTTAATCTAGAAATTATTCCTAGATGTAACCTATCTCTTTAATTTCCCCGTCCTAAATTTAGTTTGTAATAGGATTCTATCGTTCAATCATTGAATATGTTTTCCGTTTAAATATTTTGAAAGAAAAATACTGAAAAATGTGTATTAATTAATTTATTATTATAATCAAATTTATTTGTAAATAGTTAAACTGTCTTCGGCTTGTTTAGTTGAATATTTGGACGAGTTGTGGACTTTTTTCAACAAATCTTGTTGAATGCATGCTACCACGCCACTAGATTAGATTAGACAATAATAAATTCATGATATTAGTTGTTATTTTCTCAACTATGAATATTAATCCGGTACATTTTCGTGTCCCGCGAGGCCTTTCTTCGGGACACCGGGACAAAAGTCACAAAGCCGGTAGTGTCCCGGCAAATCCGGGACATGTGGCAACCCTAATTCACACACGTTTTGTACTTATCGATTTTTTACTTTTCGAATTTAGTTTCGCGACGAACATATATCGGACGAGAAGCCGACGAGCGGACGCGAAAACATCATCAGAGTCGCCGAAAAACGCCAACACACACTCTCCCTAGGCGTGCGGGCAGCAGGCAGCGGTTCGAGTGTTGTGTCGAGCGTGACGAAGAAAACCGACGACGAGGTGTGTGGTGTGGTGTAGTAAAGGTAGGAAAATATCAATCTTTTTCGCGGAAAATAATATCGCGGACGAAAAGGAGGAATCGTCTTCGCGTTTCGAATTCCGGAGGTGTCCGCAAATCTGAACGGTAATACAATAATCGCGCGCGGCAAAAGGATAAAAGAAAGGAAGAAAGAAAGGAAAAAAAACCGTCCGGGCGGCACGTGTAGTAACCACGCGATATCGAATCGGCGAAAGTTTGACAAAATCCGCGCACGCGGTGTGTATATAGTTTTTAAAACTTTAAATAACGACACGACGGACGACGACGGTCTATATATTTTTATTGTGTCCGGCCAAGTTTTCGAAGAAAAAACGTCCTCCTCTATCCGCGTGTGTTTAAAACATTTTCCTTTTCTCTCCGCGTCGATTCCTGAATTTTACCGACGGAGAAAAAGAAACTAGATAAAATAGGGCTCGGAAGTTGTGTAGGAGGTAAAATATGCATTTTAAAAATGTTAAATATGCAAACAATTTAATAAATATAGAAAAATAAAATACATCAAAATTGTTGTTGATATACATAAAAACTATAACTAAAAAAAAAAATTACAACTGGTTGGCATTTTGTTGACACGTCTTATTGAGCTGACTATAATATATGTTTTCTACCAAGTACCTTTCTAATAAGACAAATATGCACCTTTTTTTTTTTTAGCTGAAATTGGCGAAATATGCAAAATATGCATTTTCAATTATTTTACTCGCAATCGTATTCTCTTCAAATTTCTAGCTAGTCGTTGTGCTATAAATTGAGATCATACCAGAACGACATGCAAATCGCTACAACTTCCGAGCCCTATAGATAAACATCTCTCTCGACCACCGATCCCGGTCCAAAACTCGAAACTAATAAACCGTCGCCGTATTTTATTTTATTTTTTTTTCAAGTCTTAACCGACCGTTTTTAAATAAAAATCCAATTTGATCTTTCGGCAATGACATTTATAGTAGGCGAAAACATTGCGTAAAGACAACAAAAATATAATATTACAAAGAAAAACATATACATATATTATGAAATTGAATTAATTCGTTTATTATTTCGGTCCGCGCCGATCTCTAAATGTTTGCGTGCACTTTTCCCACCGAGAATTCGAGGAGAGTCGCTCGGACGTTTTATATAATAAATATATCGTGTGCGGAGATCGATTTTCGAGTTTGACGGCCGCCGCCGCCGTACACGCCGCTTTTGCCGGTCTGAGCGAGCGATACGAACCACACATATACGTCGACGACGACGACGACGACGTAACCCAGATTCGACGGGATTCGCGCGACGGAACAAATGTGCCAAAAAGGAAAAAAAAAAAAACGAGAGAGAGAAATGCCGCGCGCTGGTGGAAGGAGCGGCGGCGGCGGTGGTGAACTGTGTTCGAGACGAAAAGCAATCAAAAGATCTCGTGGATCTAAACAGGACGGGGGACGACGACTAAGCCCCGAGAGCTTAACGGTTTCCGGCGCGCACGAATAAAAGATTTGCCTCTCTCTTTCTACGTTTCTCCCATACACGTATATATATATCAATCCGCTTACACGCCGAACAGCAGAGTCGCTTCTGTGTGCCCGTAAGAGAAGAGAGGAGCTCGCTTTTAATATCGAAAACGTATTTTTACACACACACACACACGGCGGACATATCGGTAACGACGACTACGCGAAAAGCCGGCTTTAATTTCGCCGGACTTGGTTTTATTATATATATAATATATTTTACGATGTACTCCTCTCGGCAGTAACAGAGTAGTAGTGGCTGCGTAAACGACGACGACGACGACCGATAATATCGCGGCGCATACTAGTCCGGGTCCCGTGTAAACCAGTCCACTGTACGAGTTGGGTCCCGTAAAAAAACATTTTCCTTCCCATTTTTACAGACTTGGACTTAAATTTAAGGGTTGAAATTTATAAGACATAGATTTTACGAAATCTTCCTTAGATAATATTATACAGTTTATTACTTTTCCCTCTGGACTTTTCATTTGAATATTTTTTAAAACGCGTCTAAATTGATATATTATATTTGGGCGAGCAGAATAAAACATAAAATTGTGAAGTGCGAGTGAAAGGATTCACACGCGTTTGTTGGTTCTTATTGTACTAGACTTTCATTTTCATTCGCACGGACCCGATTCGTAAAAAATTTAAAACTAGTATTATTTTCGGACGCGAATATGGCGTTGTGTTTCGGCGGAGGACTTTTCAAAGGACTCGTTTCCGAACTCGTCGAGTCGTCGCTCTCGTCCTTTTCAACGCGCCGCGTTTACGCAATAAAAAACGGCGGTCAGACGCGCGCGCGCGGTTTTCATTATTGTTATTATATTTCTTCTCGGAATACTTTTAAACGAACGCCGCTCGCTGGCGCCATCTGCGAGGTCCCTCGCGGCGGCGTCACCGTCGCCAGTCGTCGTCGTCGTCTTCTCGGAGATTTGCATAAATAAATATATACGCGTATTATACACGTTATTGTGTACGACGACGACGACGACGCACAGCTGCACCTGGTCCGCGTGGGCGAAATAACTTTCCGTCCGACGAGTAAAGTTGACGCGGCCGCCCGCGCGTTTGTATACATTTATACATATATACTGTTTGTAACGCGCGGAGAAAGAGAAAATTCGACGCGCGTCGTCGTCGTCGTATACCTATACTTTCTCTCGGATTACCGAAAACTTTCCGGTCAAGTTTCCTCCTCCGCGTCCCCCGCGAGATGTGTCTTTTATATATGCGCGTCGACTTTGCCCGCCCGCCGCCGCCGCTTCGAGTTTAAGTTTTTTTTTCTTTTTCGAAAAGCGAATAAAAAAAGGCGAAAAAACAGTAGGAGGATTAGCTAGCGGCGGCGGCGGCGGCGTTGGGAAAAAAGAGAAAAACCGCCGCGCAAACGAAATATAATATTAGATGTTTCTCATACGACGAGTGAATCGCCGCGGACTGCTGCCGTATTCAAAAAGAGAGAAGAAGAAAGTCGTAGAAATATCGACCGAAAGAGGACAATTCAAAACGAAAAACGAGACGATTAATCGTCGAAAACATATGAACTTTCGTCTTTGAATATCACAATCTATACATTATTGCGAAATTTCTGTCAGTCTTTCGGAATGTCATTAATTTTTACGAGAAAACATCACGTTACCCTGTGAAGTGAACGGAAACTATATCGAACATTTTAACGACATTTAACACTTTTAGTGGCGCCAGATGTAGAAATATAGTGAAATTAACCAACAGAAGATGATTTAAAAAAGAGCAGATGAAGAACAGAAGAAAAACGAGACGATTATCGTCGAAAACATATGAACTTTCGTCTTTGAATAGCACAATCTATACATTATTGCGAAATTTCTGTCAGTCTTTCGGAAGTTATATCATCACGGCCACACGTCGAGCTATTTAAAGAGATCCGATTGTGGAAATTGTCGGAGTTCACCGAAAGAAGACAATTTAAAACGAAAAACGAGACGATTAATATTAATCGTTGAAAACATAATATGAACTTTCGTCTTTGAATATCACAATCTATACATTATTGCGAAATTTCTGTCAGTCTTTCGGAATGTCATTTATTTTTACGAGAAAACATCACGTTACCCTGTGAAGTGAACGGAAACTATATCGAACATTTTAACGACATTTAACACCTTTAGTGGCGCCAGATGTAGAAATATAGTGAAATTAACCAACAGAAGATGATTTAAAAAAGAGCAGATGAAGAACAGAAGAAAAACGAGACGATTATCGTCGAAAACATAATATGAACTTTGGTCTTTGAATATCACAATCTATACATTATTGCGAAATTTCTGTCAGTCTTTCGGAATGTCATTTATTTTTACGAGAAAACATCACGTTACCCTGTGAAGTGAACGGAAACTATATCGAACATTTTAACGACATTTAACACTTTTAGTGGCGCCAGATGTTGAAATATAGTGAAATTAACCAAAAGAAGATGATTTAAAAAAGAGCAGATGAAAAACAGAAGAAAAACGAGACGATTATCGTCGAAAACATATGAACTTTCGTCTTTGAATAGCACAATCTATACATTATTGCGAAATTTCTGTCAGTCTTTCGGAAGTTATATCATCACGGCCACACGTCGAGCTATTTATCCGATTGTGGAAATTGTCGGAGTTCACCGAAAGAGGACAATTCAAAACGAAAAACGAGACGATTAATCGTCGAAAACATAATATGAACTTTCGTCTTTGAATATCACAATCTATACATTATTGCGAAATTTCTGTCGAGCCATTTTTAGCGATCCAGACGTGGAAATAGTGAAATTAAAACCAAAAGAAGACGAAATCCCAGACGAACATGTGGAAAACGAAGAGAATTAAGAACGCCGCGCGCGAGTACGCGAGCATTGTTTGAGCAAAACACGTCGATAAGATTCATTTTTAAAAATGGAAAACGAAAAACGAGACGATTAATACGTATTTTTGAAAACACGAACTTACGCGTGTTTGCATAGCACGAAAAATTGAAAAATGAAATTATTATTTATGGAAAATATCGACTTGGACGTGAATATGAATAATTATGGATTATTTTGTGGGTGTCGTCGCGGATTCCGGGCTGAGGATTGTGGGCGATTCGGCGCCTCCTCCCGGATTCCTGACTTAACGATTTATTTCTAATAGAAATTTAGACGTTTCCTATCGATTGCCGATAGCAAATCGGTCATTTCGTCGCGTGTCGAGTGCGACAAATGACTAACACAATGAAAGACGAGCATGATATAGTGAGTTTTCTTTTTAAGGAATATTTTACATAATATTTAAGGATATAATACATTATGTAAGTGTTTATTTTTTAAGTGTACGATATTTAATTTAGTTAACAGTCTTAACAACGCATTTTATTCATATAAATATAATCGTTAATTTTAGGACAATTTTAATATATCTTTAATTCAATTAATTAATATAAAATTACTATTTTAATTATTTTTTAATGAGCTTGAAAAATCAGGCGTTAATTATCTATAAACAGAATAGAATAATTTTATAGAATTAATTTTAGGAAATAAAAACAACGATAAACGGTAAATTAATTTAGGCGAGTGAAAAAAATAAAAATAAAATATAAATATAAGAACTTGTAAATAACGGAAAAACACGGATTTGAAGGATAAAAATATTACACACGTCATATTAAACAAATCAAAATTTATTAATTTATTACTACGTACATTCTCTGTATGTAAAATTACAAACGAATTAAATCTAATTTTTTTTTTTTTTTTTTTACGGATTTTTCAAGCGATATTTCAGTCGTTGTTTATAATATTTAACGAACGACATCATAATAATGTCAAACCCGCCGCATACTTTTTTGACCGAATACATTTTTATTTGTTATTATTAGATAATATTTGTTTGACGGGAAATTGCAAATGATGTACGCGCGACGACGACCCCATTGCACACGGACCGTTTGTGTGTGCAATCGCGCGTTCGATAATAATAATAATAATAATCGACTCGGCTTTCGCTCTCTGGATATATAAATAATAATGTAATTTAAAAGTCGAGTCCCCGCAGAAATTCGCTGCGGCTTAAAAATAATTTCGTCGCCGCCGCCGCCGCAGAGACCTGCGCTTGTTTTCGTTTTTAATTTGGCTCGCTTATTTCTTCTTTCGTTAATTACGAATCTTTCGCGACGGGGCGAAACACTCGGTCCGAATATATATATAAATATACCCTTTTCGACACAACAAACACTGGGCGAAACAGTAGGATAATTAATAAAAGTTCAAGGCGAGAGAGAAAGAGTGTGTTTTTTTTTTCGGACCGCGGCGGCGACGACCCCCCCCCCCCCCCCCCACGGCTTTGGGCGGACGGATTTTCAAAAGAGAAACCGAAAAAAAAAAAGAAAAGGATTCCGAGAAATCGCGCGCGCGCGCGCGCGCGCGATCGTTCGGCCATATCGCGCAGCAGGTGGGGCGTGTAAAGAAAACTCGAGAAAAAGACTGGGAAAGAGAGGAGAGGAGAGGAGAGGCAGAGCAATCGGTCGGCAAAAGAAACGAAATGACATTTTTCCGGCAGAGGGGAGAGAGAACTTTTTGACGGGTTTCTCGTTGATTAAAAAACAACACGACGACGACGACGACCCAAGGAAATAAATCGTTTAATTGGTTTTCGACGCCCTTTTAATTCGCTCCGAAAATATATATCGCGCTCGACACACACACACAGAGAGAGAGAGTGTAGTAGTGACTGCCTGCCTGCCTGCCTGCCGAGGAGAAGAGGCGAACGAAATTAGTCGGATGGTGGCTCAACGCGGGCCATTTTTTTTTCGTTGCTTTTGTAAATTTTACTCGTCGTTTCTCGCGATACACGCGGATTTTCGCTAAATCTGTCGTCTTACGAAATATCATTTGTACTTCGACAAAACACGCGTTGCCCGTGAAGGACGAGGAGGAGAGCCCCGTTTGTCGTCGTGTGATCAGGAAATCAAGAACTCATCGGCCGCGCGGTATACCTGCCATATCCGGGTCAGGATGACAAAAGTGTAGACGCGTGTCCGAGTTTCATCCGCGCGCCGGACATGAAAAAAATACGCGTTACCCTCTCCCCCCCACACACACGCACACATTTATATTTTGAAAAAAAACGAAAAGTGTGTGTACCGCCGCCGCGTCGTCTCACCTCGCCCGGAGATCGTCTATCGCCGTCTATCGGGACCACCCGTCTCCGCGCGATTTTTTTCGTTGCCACTCGGTTTTTCGCCCCGGGCCGCGTAAACGTGTATTTGTAAAAAGGCCGGCGTTCGTTTGTCGACAACGTGTTTCATTCATCGAGAAATTTAATCACGACGCGCCCGCGTGTTACGGTGTAAACGAATATCGAGACCGCGTGTTCTCGTCACCGACTCTCCGGAACCGTGGAAATCCGCAGACACTAGCGATTTCCGAGACCCGTCGGAACAACGACATTATAATATTCGTATCGGCGTTCGAGAGTTTTTTTCACCTCGGCGCGCGCGCGTTTAAACACTCCGTCGTTTTCGGAATTATTCACGAGCCGCGCGCATACACGACGACGACGTTCTATCCGCGACGTCACGCGAGACGGATGCGACGAGGGACGATTTTATTTTTTTATCACGACGAGTTATGTAAACCGATCGAAAACGGTGTATCGCATATAGCCTGGTTGTCGAGCCGAAACCTCTCTCAGACGGCGGTCGTGTACAGTACTGCTACGCCGTCGGTTTTGGAATTGATCGCGTGCGCGAAACGCGGGGACCAACATTTACACCGGGCGGGCGGACGACGACCGCGGATTTCGACGGAGACCGTTTTGAAAACGATTTGGAAAAAAAAACCACCACCACTAGTGGAGGAATTACGACGACAACTTACAGTGTTTGAAGATTTGACTCATATCGCAGAGAACCGGCCGAATTGAACGTAAACTACAGCCAAAACTATTCGCCGGACAGTGTGTGGGAATAAAGACTTGGCACAAAAGGTGAGTTAAAATAATTTTAACTCGACTCGTTGTCCATTACACTTATCGATTACTAATATTATTGTTTATCATTATTAGTATTAGAGCCCCGCCGAGTTGTTGTTGGATTTCACAGACACCATCATCACCGCTGGATCATCATCATCATCATCATCATCATCATCTGCTCGGAGCTCCGGAAAACAAACGTCGTCGAGGTATGCCGTTTGTTTTTCCCCTTTAATATGAATTAAATCTTAAGTTCCTGGGCTGTTGCACCACACGCTGTTCGGAAATTTGTTTTTTTTTTCTTCTTCTTTCAATTTCGCCCGTTCTCTTTGGTGTATGCAATTGAAATCAGATGTTCACACGGTCTGTGTGTGTACGATCGTCGTCGTCATCATCCACTTTTAAAAAATAATCGTTTTCAAAACGCGGTCGGTCTATATGATAATATGTTCGTGTTTCGCGCGCGAGCACAAAAGTTTCCGAAATCGACGACCGTCTCGACGTCTCGATTGGCTAGGCTGTATTTAAATGCGATAAACCGCTCTTGACCTTGACACATTCCTCGTCGTGAACGAAAAAATGCTCTCTCGTCATCTCCGTCTAGCGTCATGTCACGGATAGAATGTCCGTCGTATGTGCACGGCTCGAGAGAATTCTCGACGACGACGACGACGTCGTGTTTTGTTTTTTGTCTGACGGGTCTCAGAAATCGATGGTGCACGCGGATTTTTGCGGTTCGGAGGGTCTGTGACGGAACACGGCCGAATCCCCGTTCGTTCACCCCGTAATAGGTGGGCGCGAAATCGTTAAATCTCTTTATGAATGAAATGTCGACGGATGTACGTCGACCGTTTTGAAAATTCGTTTCGGCGCTCGGCAAAAACGACAACACCGAGAGAGTGCGAAAATCACGCGCGCGACCGATTTCTCTCAACGATAATCTCGGGCGAGTGGACGACACGGGTCGTATACTTTTCATGATAATATAAATGGGTGGGTGGGGGTTGACGTGCAAGTCATTTTTTCAATGACTAGTGCGGATATGCACGTGGGTTTCGACAAAACTCCGACACGTCTCTGCAAGTTTGTTGTTATGACGTATGGTTGGTAAATTGCGGTAAAATCCTTTTTTTTATTATTGTTTTTAACAAAGGACACGTCGTCGTTTCTCGAGGATCCGCGACCGACGTGTTTGAGTAGGAGGGGGTGCGCTCGGTCTCGTTCGAAATTCGTTTAGGGGAAACAATATGAACTCGCGTGTTTGAATAACACGATTTATCGATTTTTCGATTCGGCCAACGTGTGGTGACATCGAACAATTTGTGTGCAATTTGAATTCAATCGACCGCGACGACAAAGAGAGAGAGAGAGACGCCGCGCGCGCGTTTAACCGAGAAATATAATATATTTTCGCATTTATAAACGTTGTATTTCGAATAATTGATGGGCGGCGGAAATGAGGTCTGGAATAAAAAAAATTATCAATTATCGAGATGCCATCGTCATCATCATCCCCCCCCCCGTCGTGTGACCGCGCGCGGCCATAGAATTCGATATCGGGGGCCCCGCCGACGCGTTTTGTATATTATTTCGATGACGGGAAAAACGTTTTGAAATTCAAAAAAAAATAAATAAAATCCTTCCAATCAATTACTGAGCGAACGCCGCCGCCGCCGCGACGACGTCCTCGAAATCGAAATGAAAAACGATCTTAAAATGCAAATCGAGAGCAGCACAGCAGCAGCCAGCAGCAGCGCGCGCAAAGGACGACGAATTCCTTCGCGGATTCGCCGCCTCTTTTGATCAAAATTAGACTTTATGAAAAACACACACGTGCGATGTAATTTCTAAAACAAAACGTCTCTTCCTAAAATCGTATAATTAATGTGTTGTTTACACGTGTATTTTATTTTTTATTATAATTAATGTGTCTCGATTGTTCGCTTTGGACAGCAGAAGAGCGACTGGTTTGTTAGTTTGTCAGTTTGTTCTACGCGAAAATAGGAACCGTATGTATCCTATTATTATTGTATATTTAAATATTCAGTTTTTTCTGCTTATTCGTTTTCGAATTATTAATATTATTATCGAAATAATAACGTTTTCGTGTAATTAATATATTTATTTCATTTTCTTAAACGTATTACTATTGTGATATTAGGGCCCGGAACTCGATGACCTGAAAATCTTTTTTTTAAAAACGTACTAAAAAAACAAAAAACAACAAAAAAACCCATTAAAACGACTCGATAACACATCGAAAAGAGGAGTGACATACAAATTTGTACGATGTACTTTATAAAAAAAAAAAACACACTCTTATCGGTTTCTTTTGTTTTTCTCTTTTTTTGTTACGTATTTATAAACTGCGTACGAATTAGAGAAAATGTAAAGGCCAAATAAAACTGCAAATACGACGGAAAATGCAAATATACCGTAGAAAAAGTAGAAAAATGCATGAAATGCACTAATATTTGCTAAAAAAAAAAAAAAAAAACATGACCTCACAACCGAGTTACCGAAAAGAAAAAAAAAAATACAAAATAAAACGTGTGTTATCGAATTGAATGCGTGTAGCAGCACAAGTATAGTACATTTTATAAGAGATTTTTAAATAAATTAGCGGTACATAAAATAAACATACCCAGCTGCTCTTACCATTTGTTTCGAAAAAACGCACGCTATTTATTTCATATCCTAGATTGAGAACACCTGGTTTGACTATAGTCACATTTCTTTGAACACTAGTCTCGAACACGTGCATTAGAAAAAAAATAAAAAATATAAACGCAAACGCATCGAGTTCCGTGCCCCGATAATCATTAATATTATTTATAATAAATGTTCGGTTTTCTCTAAGTATTTGTAATGTTGTAAAAAAAAAAAAAAAAAGCCGTCGTAAATGTTTAAACGAATTGATATTTTCCCCCTCGATATTATATTTATAAACATTCAGTTTTTAACGAATCTATTTGTAATATTATTAAAAAAAAAAGAAAAAAAAACTGTCGTAACTGTTTTAAATGAATTAATATGTTTTTCTCAATATTATTGTTTAAATTTAAAAATTAATTCAGGTTTTTCTATGTATTCGTAATATTGTAAAACGAAAACACTAGTTGTTAAGACGAGACCAATTTTTGTAACTTTACATAAATTAATATGTTTTTCTTGATATTTATTTGTAAACGTTTAGTTTTTTTTAAATGTATTTTTATGCCACGTGTTTACAAAAAATTATATAACATGCTTTCTATTCTTTCATAACACTGTTTTGTATGTATTATTTCGATATTTTTCGACATTCTTTTCTTTGTTTTTGGAACGAACACGGATGAGTATGAGTGTTTTACAGGGAAAAACAACGTTATCGGGCTGTTCGCATTCGACAACGTCTCATCACAGACGTCACATAAACGCGTAAGTACGAATCTAACAACTGCCCATATCGGCGTCGTGTTATTTCTTCGTCGTCGATTTTTTTTTCATATATATTTTATTTTATTTTATTTTATTTATTGAAAAGTGCCCGAAGGCTCAAGTACAGTACATAATATTAAGTAATTTTATTATTTCGATACGATTGAATTTCTTCGTTTTGGTTCGACGAAAGCGGGCCGACATTACGTTTTCGTATTATTTAAAAATATAAAGTAGTTCGTCGCGCAAAACGAAAGATATTATGTGTCGAGTACGAACGATTCCTCAGCGAGTTGCGCGAATCGTCCTCGTACAATGGAAACGCGAATCAAGAGCCCATTGTGGCGTTACCGCTCTCGTGAACGGCGCGGCGGGCAAGACAAAAAAAAAAAAACTCCGAGTCATCAAAATCATTATCTGTAATTATAACCGTTATAATTGTTTTGTAGCTTTGTCGTCCCCTCCGACTTGTTTTATGAAAATCGCGCTGAAAACCGTAACGCGTCGTCGCGTTACAATCGTCGTGTGATTGCCCTGTGGAAAAAAAAAACGCATTCCTTTTTCTCGAAAAAAAGAAAAAGGCCAACTGCAATAAAAAAAACCCATTGCAACTGCAACTGCAAAAAAATGAATTTATCGCGCCCAAAAGGAGGACGTCGTCGTCGTCAAAGGTAAGTGGTTTGCCATATTATCATCATCGTCGACGAGGAGGTGTCGTGTTTATTTTATTTTTATAATGTACTCGACCTACTGTTTAGATTTCCTGCGCAAAACGCGTCGATATCATATAATCGCTCGCGTTATGACATCAATTTTAACACGACGACCCTTTTTTTTAACAAACAAAAAATAAAATAAAAATCCGTCGCCACACGCGCGAAATGCCTACTAAACGAAAAATTTGTCCTTTTTTTCAATTACGGTTTTGTAATTTTCGCTCGACGTTTGATCCTCGTCTACATGGGCCGTCCTTAAGCCTGCTAAACAAAAATCCTGTCCCGGACGGTTGAGAATATTATTCGGAAAATCTCGATAAAACCTGATGCGCGTCGGCGCGAATCGAATATCGGATTGGCTTTTTTCGCGGGTGAAATCGCGACGAGACATTAAAAACAAACGGTCGTTAACGCGAGCGCGCGCTCGCTCGCTCGCCTTTATGTGCGACTAATGCAGCCGTAGCGATTTAGCGTTAATAAAACGGAAAAGCTTTCGTTAATGAAAAAAAATAATAATAATAAAAAAAAAAAAAAACCCCCGTCGCCGCCGCCTCGGATAAACGAGGTTCGAATCGTTTAATTTACATATAAATAAAAATATAAATTAAATTCTTCGAGGCGCGGAGTTATTAAAAAAAAAGAAAAAAAGGCGACGGAAAAGCGCCCGTCTGAAATTTTTGACGATTCTGACGCCCATCTCTACCGGGTCTATTTCGGAACGTATTATTATTTTTTAAATTCAACTCGAGCTGGTCCAAAAATATCTCGTACTTAGTGTCAAAACGGCATTTTTTAATACCATTATTATTTAATTTATTCAATTACAGTATTTAAAATGATAATTATAAAAACGTACTAATAAGTAGGGCGCTCGGATTTTGTAGCAAAATATATCCTTAAAAAAGCATTTGAAGTAGCCGAAAAAAGCAAAAAGAAGAAGCATTTATTAAGCATTTAATTCTAAAAATAACAAATTTCAATTACACATAAAATTAAATATTAAAAAAGGAATTTACGACCACATATTTGGTCAAGATACTTTCATTAAAACTCATTCTATTGGGTGCTGCCAATATATTATTATATTTATACGTAGAAAAAGACCTTTCCACATCAACCGATGTGCATATTTCATATAAACTAAATCATTTAAATCATACTGTTATGATACATTCACTACAATTTCGGCACAATGACGATAGTTATTTTATCATTCATACGTTTATTACTGGTTTTAAAATTTCTGGTAATAATGATTTACAGTCCAAGTATAATATTATACATGAAAATAAGTTAAATTTTCAAGAAAAATATGTAAAAATTAAGAAAAAATAACCAAACGGGGAAAAAAGCAATAAAAATCGAGTTTTGTGGAAAAAAGCAAAAAAAAAGTTTACTTCATTGAAATCGGAACTATTCAAAACGTATTTATCTATGAGAATTATCTTTCTATCACACACACCTCAAAAGAAGCATTTGCTACAAAATCCTACTTATTTATTTATTCGTATGGCTTAACAAATCATCATTTACAGCAAGATTAACAATAAAATAAAATATAAAATATAAATATAAACATAAACATAAAAATAAAAACATAATTTAATTAAATTTAGATGGAAAGATTAAGGTTTTATAAATATATATAATGTAATGTAATACAACGATGTGTAACAGTTTACAGGTGTACGTCGAGTTCCCTTATCCACTTTACTGCTTCCGGTGTTATCGAGCCCTACTAATAAGGATATTACTTCTTTATGCTATTGTATACATTTTTTTTACCACACTTTTATTGATACTATTATAACGAAGAAAAATTCATTTGGAAAATGTCTCGAAACATTGCAGTCCTCCTAAACTCCTCTCCCGTTCTATACAATTGATTATAGCGACGCGACGACTCGATCGATTAATATTTAGACACGAGTGATGAACATTCGTTTCGAGCGATTTCCAACGGAACGGAATTATATTTTTCATTTCAAATGTTTATCGTGCACCCGAATTTCGCCGTTCACACTGTTGTTTCGCCACATCAATTCCAAACGAAACTCCCGCCGGCGAATTATATTAAACCGGACGACATTTTGTGTACGCGATAACGACGAGATCAGCCGTGTGGTCGGTCGTAGGTGGTCGGTGGCAGGACGCGCGGAGGACACGGTAAAAAAACAACTGGGTCGTCCTGCGAGGAGAAACGGCGGCGGCGGGGGCGGGGGAAACGACAGGAAATTACACGCGCTCTCGTCGTCGTCTCGTCGTACGTATATTTGTATATTATATTATTACGGGCGGCGGCGCGGCGGGTATTGTACGGCGCCGGATCTAAACAATATAGTTGGGCGCCAGCGGACGAGGTAAAACACAATAACGGCGAAAAGGTCGGCGGCGGCGGCCGTTTACACGTTTTTACGGGCGCGCGTCGTTTGTTGACTTTTTTTTTTACGAGAAAACAAATTCGATCCGTGCTTCGTACACTCGCTCGCGAAATTTCGACGTGTAAGGAACGAAGGACGAAATTATTATTACACCTGTAGATTTTTTCTCGTTAAAAAACGAGTGACGCCGGTAGCGCAGCCGAGAAATGCCGCCGGCGCGGACGAAAAGGGTCGCGCTTTTAATTAAAAAACAAACGCGTACGCGAATTATTATATGAAGGAAAAAAAAAGAGACCGCGCGCGCGTATTATTCATGTCTGACGACGGCGCGGCGCACAGTGGGATGAAATCAATTCTAGCACGCCAAAATTATTATTTTGGTAAACCGCCGGAGCTTTGAGTATGAAATTTGGTCGGCGGTTTCTTTTTATATTTATTTATTTATTTATTTATTTATTTGTGTAAACGCCCAATTGGGCTCAAGTATAGTGACAAAGAATATATAATAATAACATTGGTAGAATAATGATACAAGTATACAATAGAAATAAGAATTAAGTACATAAATACAATTACAAGATAATATAAATAATATTAGTGATATGACAAGCTGCTAAAAACAGTGTTTTAAAGAATATAAATTATTCATAATAAACGGATCAAGTTTTAAATTATTGCACTCTCTGGCTATTCTATCAATAGGGTTATACGTGCCGTAAGATGTTCTATAAATATTAAATATATATTTTCTACTATTTAAGGATGCAGCTTTAGTAATATGAATTTTTTTCATTCTTAAACTTTCAAATATATCCATATATGAATATACCAATTATTTATTTATTATTATTATAATACGGGCAAGCCCAATGGTTAATTTACAATTTAACTTAAACTAAACAATTAAGGAAGGAAGAAAACATAAGTGAAAAACAGAGAAAAATAAAATTAAAAGTAATAGTACATAGTAAGATATAACATAATTACTAAGACAAGAAGGCGGGTTCAGCATTGGCAATCCTCATCATTCTCGTAAGGGGTTCATTGGCAGCATAGTTGGTTGCAGAGACAGGGACATGGAAAGAGTAGCTAGAACGTGAAGAAAAAGAAGGCACTTTGAAGTTAATGCATTGAAGAAGGGACGGGGAGTCTATAAGACCAGAAATTAGTTTGCTTAAAAAACTAAGGTTCGCTCGAACTCTTCTATCGGCTAGTGAGGACAATTTCAGGGAAGCAAGAACGGGGGTGTAATCATGTGGTGGATGATTTATTTCAAGCACGTAACCAGCAAAAGACAAGAATTTACGCTGCACTCGCTCTAGGGTATAGCTATGCGAAATGGTATGAGGATCACATATTACAGACGCATATTCCAGAACGGACCGCAGATATCAATGGATATATAGGAAAATTAAGAAAATTTTTGGCGGTCCATATTTTTTCCTTCCGCGGGCCGCCTATTGCCGACCCCTGGTCTATATGTTTCAAAATAAACCCAATTAGGTGTTGAAATGCATTGGAAAAATATTAAAAAAAAAAAAAAACGATCATCAGTTTTGCTAAAAAACAACCCACACATTTGTGTTGTAGGTACGTACTG
Organism: Drepanosiphum platanoidis; assembly: GCA_948098885.1. Taxonomy (NCBI): domain Eukaryota; kingdom Metazoa; phylum Arthropoda; class Insecta; order Hemiptera; family Aphididae; genus Drepanosiphum; species Drepanosiphum platanoidis. The sequence goes on from OX402541.1 coordinate 8,522,154, forward strand.
TATTAGTATAATAAAAATAATAATAATAAATCCATTGTTTATGTAACACATCGACAAATAACAATTTTAATAAAAGAAAATATTGAACTTTTCGTCGTCTTCATCGTCTGCAGTATTTTTGTAAATAACTGGAGGTCGCCACGTTTTGTCAGCATCGGAATCGTCACAAAGTCCGTCAATTTCCGACTCGTCAGACAAAAAGTACGCGCGCCCGGACACCAGACTCAGGGTAATTCACCACTGACACCTAAGCCCTAGAAAGATGGAGAACAGCTGGGTGTGTAGTGGTTGTAATAGCCGAACAGTAGTGGTCGGGATCGCCTAGCAATATGTAGTGCGTGTTGTGAAATTATGTGTATTGTGTATGAATGTGTGTATATGGGTTTGTGTGTATACTTAATTTAGGACAGGTAACTAAAACTAGAATAATGGTAACGCGAATATGTGGTTGTGTTGCTGTATAATGGCAATAAAATAATAAATAAACAATAAAACTAAAATTCACAGCAACACAATAGATATGAAAAATAGGTAAAAAAAAATAGATATAAAAATTACGGCCCTTTTGGCCCAACACGCAAAAATGTAAAAATGAAATGTAAAAGTAAATAAGTAACGAAAAAGGTAACAATAATAGTACTCACAGTTTCGGTGCGCAGACTGGCCGGCCGCTACCTATATCTAAATATAATAAATAATAATAATAATATACAAATGTTGGCCTTTTGCCGTTTTAAAAAAAAAGGATAACAGTCTGACAGACGCCGCAACCGGGACCAGCACGACAATAATAATAATAAATCACAATAATCCGCGCACACGAGATAACTTGTAATAATAAAATTAATTGTGTTTAATTTAAATACCAAACTAGCATCAAATAAAATAATAATAAAAAAAATCAGGGTCTGAACTTATTAATAGAGCATGCATTAAATCAGTATTGGTACTTATTCTTGATGTGTTTGCGGGTATGATTTTCCCTAAAATTTTTATAATTTTTATTACATGCTTCTTGCGCTTCTTCAGATAATAATCCTATTGGTACAAGTGCATTTTTTATTACAATAGAAGCATGTAACAAAATTTTATGCATACTGGGAGGCATGCGATACCAATTATACAACTCAATGTATAATTCAATGTATAATGTTTTTAATGTAATCAAATAAGAACGAACGACTATCGATGGAACACGGATTTAACTGTCGCGGACGTTGTGGACCTCTCAGCGCATTGAATAAATCACGGTATGTAATACCTATAAAAATAACTACACGTCAAATGGGCAACTTTGGGCAGATCATATTTTAAAATTGACTTATTAGTAAGTTTACTTATACTATATGATAAAAATCACAGAGAGCTAATTTACGCTATTTTTTTTTTAAGATCAATTTAATTATAAAATAAATAATTTATTTTTGTATTTCGTAATTGCAATTTTAATATTTAATTTTTAATTGAAGGGTTAAATAAATTATTATTAACTATTACATACCTTGTCCAGTAGTTTCCATGGTATAAAATAAATAAACTCAATAAACTTGATAATTTAAGATTTCGTAAAACTGAAAACAATTAACCATGTGCAGTGAGTAGAAAATAGCTAGGTAATGATGACGGCGCGGCGCGGCGTCGTCGCTCTGGTTACTAATTGTATTGATATAAGCTTATATAACTTTAGATAAGGATCTATTTTAAAACCAGTAGATAATAACAAATGTTATGTACGTAGTTTTTATCTATATTTTGATATGTTTTTTTTTTTTTTTTTGTCGCGGTAAAACATCAATTCCTCCCACTGTGCGCCGCCGCCGATACCGAAATCGACGAAAAACGCGCGCAATAACGATTTTTCCGTTCTCTCGCTCTCCCCCGGCTGTCGCGCGGATTTTCAAAATTCGTTCGGGCCACGAACGCGTCGACTCGGCGAATATTATAGACGTATATTTTTAATAAGCCGCGCGAGACGAGCATTATATATTATATTATATTATATTTTAATACGTGAAATGCGGCCGCCCGAGTAGACGAAAGTCGGTACCGAACTTTTGGCGGGCGAGATTAAAAGTTAATTTAACCGGCGGAAAATTAAATCTAAAGCGCTTTATAATTATTTAAAACGAACGCGCCGTCGTCGTCGAGGCGCGCTACACGACGCATTATATTATTATTATTATTATTATACGTTTATATTTTAAATCCGTCGTCCAAGTCGGTTAGTTTTCACATCGTCTCGTCGAGACAATGCCCGCGCGACGACGACGACGTCCTATTAATGATAATAATATTAAAATAATTAAATCGCCGAATTTTAAAGGGTCAGAAAACGTTACATTATATTTTGCTATTTATCGTTCGAAAATAAACATTTTTCTTATGCTTATGTAAGGTATGCTTTCCTTTCTCTTATTTTTCGTTCTTCTTTCTTTTCAACTAGACCCCTTTTTTCGATACTAACCATCATAAAAAAAAAACACTATTTCTCTATCTATTTTAAGCTATTAGCTCGTGTTAGAAAGTAATAACAATTAATATTAAAAAGAACGGGCCTTTTTTTATGTTGTCGTTCCCTTTCGTGACGACGACACATATTTAACTTTTTTTTTCCAAAACGTCGAAATCGGTAAAAATAATCTATTATATAAAAACGAATGCCTATTTATTTACCAGGTATTCTCATGGCGCGCGTGAACGATCGAGCTAATTCTTCGTCAGGAGAAGGATATCTTAAGGGGAAAAAAAATCAAGAAAATTCAACCCTAAGCTGGTCAAAAGGAGTAAAAATGTATGTAAAACGTTATTTCTCGATCGGACTTGGCGTACATAGTAATGACAAATCTATCGACTTATTTTTCAGAATTCAACCCCTAAGGGGGTTAAAAGGGGTTTGAAACGAAGAACGTTATTTCTCTACACCCCCTCGTAGCGGGAAAAACTTTTCACGGGCTAGACTTGAAGAGATGCGACGGATCAGCAGCGTAGTAATATTTGCATTTTTTTATTTTTTCCAATATATATATTTATTATAAATAATTGAATAATTTACAATAATAAATACTATCTACCAACTTTAAGCTAGGCTTGTGTTGTCGGTAGAGAGTTGCTATGATAAATAACATATAGTATTTATACATTAATCAATATTATTACATTACATTTAATTTTATATTTTACATTGTTGAATTGCAATTTTGACACACACGAACTTACAACTAAGAATAAACAAACAAACTATTCTAAAGAATCTACCTAACCAATTTACGACAATTTTAGTAGTTAAATTACATTTTTCTAAATTCCTGGAGTTACAGAACACAATTTTCTTAATATATAAATTGGCATGGAATTAAAAAATGTTGACCCGAGATAATCCACGAATTTTTGACCAAAGTTCTTTTTAGTGAATTTTAATTTCACATCATATGCTCTAATTTCCCTTTTGTTACATATTTTTTCCCTCCTCCATCCATGAATTAAAGTTTTTTATTATAAACATTATAGCTATTATTTTATACAGACTTTCAAATGGTAATACGCTGAATAGTTTAAAATTTGTGGAGTTTGAACCACCTACCATGTTTTGTTTACTTAGACAAACCCTAATGATTTGTCTTTGCCGTATTAGAAGTGGTTGAACTGTATTTTTGGCTAGCCCTCCCCATACTAACACACCATATTGGATAATCGCTTGATATAACTTAATATAATTTTATATAAACAGATATTAATTATGTCGTCGAAAAACCCGACGACGCGCGACGATCCAAACAAAAGGTATCGATTTTGCAATATCACATATTACATGACTTTCATCGTAATCGCGTGCGTGCCGCGAACAATAGAACGTTTTTCATTGGACGGGCGAACGCGATAGCATGCAAATCTATCGTCATTGGTCGACGAGCTCGACAGGATCGGCCGTGTGACGCAACACAATATTATTACACACAACTTTTATCGAAATCCGCGTGCGCCAGTCGTGCGCGTTCCATTCCGCTGTTTCGATCACAGACGCCGCCGCCGCCGTCGCCGTCCTCACCACACACTATTACAATAAGTCGGTTGTTTTTTACACTAGAAAAATATGTGCCAAAATGACGTTTGCCGCTCCCCGGGGGTGGTCGGCTAGTATTTTCAGAAGAGACTGGGAAAGAGAAATTTTGACGATTGAAAAAAAAAAAAACTGTAAGTACGAAATTTATATTATTATTAAATATGTACGGGGCGGGACCCGTTTCGCCCAGAGTAGTTTAGACCAATTTAAAATTAAGTTGGCAATAGTTGAGTCAAATATTTGAGTATCATTTAGCGTTATCCAGAAAACACCACGAGGAGGCGATACTGCTCTTTGTTTTCCAAAAATTATTTATTTATTTATTTAATATAAACGGACGACTGTCCTAAAACATAATAATATTTACATTGTGTTACACATTGATAAGTAAAACATTAATTTATAGATAAATATATACTTAAAATTAGAGAATGAGTGAAATAATAAAGCTAAAGTAGAAAGAATACAATTAAATATACAAATTATTATTCAAATATAATCGAAAACAAAAGTATTACCTGCAGTCGTAAGAAGGTTAGCAGGAGAGTTCAAGATATAATTTTTTGTTGAAAGAAGTGGATAAAAGGGTTTAGGATCTCTAGTATTAATGAAATTAATTTTAAAACGGATTGAAGAGAGAATTTCAGGACAGTCTATTGAACCTGATATTAGTTTTTTTGTAAAAATTTAGAGAGTAAAAGTGTACGACGGTCAGAGAGTAGAGAAATATGCGCAAATACGCACTATTATTATACGCACGTCATTTTTTTTTTTTTCACAAAAGTTTAACACATTTAAAATTTAGTCCACGACATTTGTTTCTGATTGTGTACTTTCCTTTTAATATTATATTCGCATCTTTCGATGTCTTTGGTATTTTAACGCTATTGATTTTTATATACGTATAAATAGTGTCTACTACTGTATTTTAAAAAAAATATATTAAATTAGTCGTACAAGAAAAAATAATAACATTTTTTTTCTTGATTATTTATTAAAACAAACGGTTCATTTTTTCGAGGTTACAGTTTCAGACGTATTCAAAGCCATTACTCTAAAATATAATATTTGACTGAACTATTGCCAACTTAATTTTAAATTGGTCTAAACTACCTCTGGGCGAAACGGGCTACGCCCCCATGTAACGACGTACGAAGTGTGAATAATTTTTTTTCGTATCCCAGTGGTAAATAATTTCCAAAATATTTATACGAACGTCTCGTCTTTTTTCTGAAAATATAGCCCGTCCGATCGGCCACTGAACGTCGCGAATATTATAATTCGACCTAAAACAATTAAAAAAACGCAGACGCGCGCTTAGGTTTCTCGTTTCTAAACTTTTTCACGTTATTATTTTTTATTTTTCCGAGACGTTTTCTTTGTCGATCGCTCGAGTCGGCGCGATAAATTATAGTGGCTGCTGACGCTTTATTTTCTCCTCTCGTCGGGCACAAATACGCGATGAAAAACGCGGCTCGACGTACCGGAACAACCGGCGGCGGCGGCGGCGTCGGCGGCGTCGGCTTTTAATCAAATCACGCGATCCCTACGCGTAATTTCCATGCCAATATATATATATATATACGCGCAGATACGTGACGTACCTGGCCGCCGAATAATATTCTCTCGACGAGAGAGAGGGAGCGGCGTCGCACGGGAAATTGATTTTTAATAGGGGCGATAATGCGATTCCGGCGTCGTCGTCGTCGTCGGAAGCGGCGCCGCGCGAGCATTTTCTCTCTTCGCGCTGGAAATTCGTCGACGCGAAATATCCATAATAAGGTATATGTCCACACTAGTGCGCTTTCGTCTTCGACTTTCTATTCAACTCGCGTTTCAACATTCAATTCATTTTGCGCTTGTTGCATGCCTCTGTTGAACGAATCATACGCATGCCCTTCCTCTGTCCACACTACGTCGTCGTCATCACGCAGTCGATTTCCAGCGTTTTAATAGAAAACATGTCGGATTCATCGTTGCTTCTTGGGATTAGTGCGGCGTATCTAATTGTTGCGAGTGCGAAGAAGAGGCGTGATAAAAAAAAAGCGTAAAAAAATACGTATAATTTAAGAAGTCAAAAAGAAAATATAACTACGTAATATATGTATAAAACAATAAAATCGAAATCAAATAACTCGCCGTTATTATTGAGCGTCCGCTATCGTTCCGTGTGTAACGCAAAATAATACGATTGAAATAAAATTAATCGTCCCTACTATAGAAAAGTAAGAAAATACGTGATATAATATGTTAAAAATAGTTCTACATTTGTACGCTTTGATGTATTAGTGGAAATATTGTGTTTAATATAGCTTTTATAAACGCCAAATACGTACATATAATACATTGTTTTGGGAAGACAAACAACAGTTTTCAAAAATAACAATTTCCCCTATCTAAAAATAACGAAAACTAAAACCAACTATTACATTAAATTAAGAGCTGATTGTGTATCGTTTATGTGAAATTCAGAGTTTATTAAAATAAAAACCAATTAATTATAGCAGTTTTAAACTTATATGTTTTTGACGCGCAAACGCGTCACTGGCCCCCATTCGAATAAAGTCATTTGACGCGTATACGCGTTAGCGGCGTTGAACTTTAATTTTTAATGATGCTATTTAATTATATAGATTATTTTATTATTATAATTAGTTTATAGTTATTTATATAATATACTAGTACTTACCTATATTCTTCGATGAAACTTGAACGTCTGACACTGGTCTTCAGACATATTTTATTTATTTATTTTATTATAAATTTTATGTATAAATTAATTGAAAATTCGCAGCACGCACGTTGAATTGAACGAATTCCCACTAAGCCCGGGAGAGCTCGCGCTATAGCATGCGTCACGAAATTTAGACCCGTTCAACTTGATAAGGCATGCGCTGTTGCATGCTTTTCTATTCAACTCTCCTTGCGCTATGACGCATGCCCGTAACGCACGAAAGAACGCACTAGTGTGGACATACCTATACGCCGCGACGCTTTTCGACGAGCGCCCGCCGCGAGTAGAGTAGGGCTGCTGGTATATTTCGAATAATCAATCTAATAATTTTTCGAAAAGTTTTGACACTGTACTCTTAATTTAGATATTGGACGATAATTATTATTCACAGAAGTCCGATTGTTTGATTTGAAAATGGGTGACATACATAACTAGAGATTTCCAGTAATGTGGGAAAACGCCAACTGACAGAGATTTATTAAAAAGCAAAAACAGCCGGGGATAAGCTAGTGCTTATGACATCACATTTTATAATCGCGTAATAAACCGGAAATCAAACGTTTTCATAAAGTTTCGTCAGCCTAACCTAACCTAACCAAGAATATGTGGTACACGCGGCGGCACACTTGGCCTGTGTTCAAGGTTAATTTTGTCAAAAAATGCAAACGAAAAAGGTTTTTTTTTTCATTATAATAAATATTATCGTCTCGAACACGCGCGTTCGGAACACAACACTCGTCGCCGCGATCGAAATTAAATTAGATTTCTCCGCGTCCGTCGAAATAATAATAACGCGATAAACCAAAGTTTTTTTTTTTATTTTCTCTACGTTCAAACCGCCGCCGCCGAAAACATATAATATATTACGCTCGCGTATTTAATTCGCCCGTTTAATTTAAATAAACATTTATCTCGTTTCTGACGCGGGGGGTTTCCCCCCCAATCCCGGAGAACTACCTTAGCATACGCGGGTGAAATTAAAAAAAAAAAAAAAAAACGTTTTTCACAAATCGCGGTATAAATTAGGTTTCGGTATATTATTGTCGTATAATAATAATTAGGGCTCGGAAGTTGTAGGAGCTAAAAAAGGTAAAATATGCATGCGAATATGCACGAAAAAATTGCAAAATATGCATTGAAAATGTTAAATATGCAAAAAAAATTATTCTGAATTCCAAAAATAAAATACATCAGATGTTGTTGTTAATATACATAAAAACTATTAATAACTAAAAAAAAAATTATAACTGGTTGGCATTTTGACATCTTATTGAGCTGAAAATAAAATTAAAAAATATATAAGTATTTGTTTTAATTACGAAAAAAATACATGTTTTCTAATAAGTACCTGTTAAGTTATTGCATTGAACCACCAATACTTTCTTCACAAGATTTTCTATTTCAAATGAACGACGATTATTCGATAGAAGATTTTGGAAAACGATCATTTCAACGTCAGTTGAAGTCATCGGAGCATATTTATAAAATTTTAAAAATCATTGCCTGCCAACTCATATTATACAGGTTAAGAAAGAAAAAAATCAATTTTTTTGGAAAAATATGAAATATGCATAATATGCGTATAAAATCAATGAAATATGCACTTTTTTTTTAGCTAAAATTGGTAAAATATGCAAAATATGCATTTTCAATTTTCAATTTATTAACTCGCAATTGTATATACTTCAAATTTCTAGCTAGTCCTGCTATAAATCGAGATCATACAGAACAATGATGCAATTCCTACAACTTCCGAGCCCTAATAATAATAATAATAATACGCTGGGCGTTTTGATTTTAATTTTACCGCGCTCTCGGTACACGTATTATAATAATGTCCCCCTCGACCCACGCGGCAGCACAGGACTCTCTCGTCCTGGAAGGAAACGCGGTTCGATCGAATCATCATCGTCCGACTATAATATCGTACATTATACGACTTGTCCGCCATAAAACGCCGCGTTTATATAAACCTATTAAAAATACGAGCGGGAAAAAGCGAACACTTTACGAGCGTCGCTCTCGGGACTCTTTGTTTCCGCGTATACCTTTGCTTATATATTATATGTGTGTGTGTGTACCAGTCGTACTTTATGCGTTTTACGCGTTTCCGACGAACGACGAGTGTGCCGGTGTTTTGAAACCGAAGAAACATTCGATTTCCACTAGAAGAAAACTGATAATTATTATTCTTTTATTTTCGGAAAATCGTCAACCCTTCGTTTCTGAATAAAAATGTATTAAACGTGTGTTTTTATCTGTGATTTCTGTTTATATTAATCTTTCAATTGATTATTTTGTTTTTAAGGAACAAGAAAAAAAAAACTACCGTAAAGTTTAAACGGCACCACCCCGGAGCACAGTGGTCCAGAATGCATGTTTAGCGCGTCGAAATTAATACATTTTTGGTTAGAAAACTGTGTGATAGGTCACATTATAATATGTTTAAAAGGTCACTAAATCCAAATTTAACCTTCTTTTTTTTTCTTCAAATCAACCCGTTATTTAGAGAGTTAGAGGGGGGAGGGGGAGGGGGGTGTTTATTTCAATTTTGTAAAAATAATATTTTGAATGTTTTTGACATAGATTGAGGAGAGCTGATTTTAAAAATGATATTAAACCTTGTTCAATCCCTAAAAATTCAAAGTTAGGAGCCGATGATAAAACATGGTAAGAGGGTTTTAAGGGGTTGTTTTTTAGTTTTATACAACTCTGAACTAAAATTTGATATCAATTTCAAAATAAACCTCTATAATAAATATCTAAAATTGTAATTTTCATACCTAGTCGATGGCTAATTTTTTTTTTCTACCGCAGTAAATTGCCAATCATATTAATATAACAAATAAAATATGAATTATATAATATATAAAAATATTATACAGTGGAACTTCCGTTAATCGTGTTTTGATTATCCTTTTGTTTCTTATTGATACTTCTGAAAATTCTTTTTGTGGCCTACCAGGGTTTTTTTTTTCAGGTCTTACAGCAATTATTACAGGAAAAGTAAATTCTCTGTTTAACCAACCCTCATGTTTCACAGTGAAAATATTAATTGTGCCGATTGCACGATGCCCATTTTTTCGCTAAATTCCGTGAAAAATTACGAATTTGACATTCAATTTTATAAATATATCCGGTGTTCCACCTTTCATTACCTACCATAATAATTGTTGAGAATAAAGTTTATTAAATATTTACTGGATTTATCTGTAGGAGGAAATAAGTTACTTTTACTTCTTAGTTCATTAAATAGTAATCGGTGTGTGACAATATGTCTTCAATAACGTTCTCTGAAATATTATATTAAATTTGTAGAAATTAATTAATTTTAGTAATTTTCTTTAAAATCTAAAATTTGAGGAAAATGCCCCACCTTTCCCATATTGTACAAAAACTACAAAAAATGACCTTGAATATGAAAAATATAAAAAAATAACGTTTAAAAAAAAAAAAAATGCGAAATAAAATTAACATGTTCTGGATCGAAGAAGCGCGAAACAATTTTTTAGCCGAGATGGAGCGTTGCATTAGGATCAAAGGAAAATAAACGCAAAAGTCATCGACATCCTAATTCTTAGTCATCATCATAGTTCGTCCATCATACATTCGTCCGGTAAAAATAGTTTTTTTGTTTTTCGTTTTCAAAAATTATCCATTTATTTTTTAGAGCGCGCGTTTCGTTTTTAAATATTTATCGACACGCATTATATCGACATTTATCGTGAAATTCCGAGGGGAAGTGAGGGAGGAGAGCGCGCGCTATCGAATCGTCGGTTTTTTTTCGACGACGACGTGCGTATATTTACTACGCGTGGGCGCAAACGAGCGACCGGAAAACTCAATAATTCAAATGGGAACGGCGACGACGACGACGACGACGACGACGACGAGTGACGGCCAATTATATGTGTAATTTCGAATTCGTCGGGCGCGTGGGAAAAACGACGGCGGCGGCGGGCGTGTTTCGCAAGAACAAAAAATACTCTTTCGAAAAAAAAAAAACGATCGTATTTTCCCCAGAACGAGGCGTACGGATTTCCTTTTCGCGCCATGGCCACCACAACGACGCCGACGAAAACGGTAGAAATATAAATAGAGCCCGGTAAGTACGATAAATTAAAACCTATAATATTCAGTATCGAGAGCTCGTGTGTCGCGAAGGCTCTCGACGCGTACATTTTGAATTGCGCGAGTTTTTAGTTTTAGTCTAGTCGAGTTTTTCAAAACGAAATATGAATTTGAAATTTTCCAATCGCTTGTAATAGGTATTTTCTTCCAAACTTTTCCGACCGATAGATTTCAAGTGGTTTTTACAATGCGGTTTTGTCGACCGTTGGACGTGGCCGGTTGAGTTACGTTTCTTCTTTGAGTTCGGCGAAAAATACAGTCGTGAGCAGGCCGCCAAAAAGAACACCCGTTCGAATGCCGTCGGGCTTCCTTCCGAGTCTCGTCCTGACGGGCACCGAAATCCGACCTCTCGGCGAAGGACTACCACATTATCCTTTCGTCATTTGCAATTATTACCACCGTGTAAAAACGGTGTCGGTTTTCGTCGTATTTGGTGCGCGTAACGATCGACTCGACTCTGGCGGCCGATTTCTCACGCGCGTGACGTCATCGTGACGTTTTTTTTTTTTTTTATATCCTTTCGCGTTCGAAAAAAAAAGTCTCGGACGACGGAAATCTAATAAAAACGGATTATTTTCCGAGGCGCGTTTTGGGCGGGGTTTTTTTTCTCGCGCTAATCGAGAGGGGGAGAATCCTTCATTTTACTACTCCGTCACTTTTGATTATATAGAGTTTTATACGACGTTTTATAATTTTTTAATCCTTATAAATATTTAATTTTCTCCGCGCGCGCGCGCGCGGTTTCGTCAATCATTCATTCTCGTCGATAATCGAAAAAACGACTCCTCCTCTCCTCGTACGGTACGTGTCGTAAATTTTCGAAACGCGCGCGAGAGTTGGGAAAAAAAATAAATAAAAAAACTCCTTTCCGAGAACGGACCAAAGGAAAAAGCTTCTCTTGTTTTTTCCGTCGCTTTCTCTCTACTACCTGTTTGTCGCGCGCGCGCGGGTAAAAAAAAAAAGAAAAAAAAAGCTCCAAATAAATGTGGTCGACCGCGTAATGTTTTTAATAATAAAATCTCGACCGTTTTTTCCGTTTCTGTTTCTGTTTTTTTTCTCTCTTCTGCTCTATTTTCTTTTCTGATGAGAGCTGCGTTTTGAAAACGCGATGATTTATCGCGCCCCCCCCCTTCCCTCCTTCGCTCGGACCACTTCTCGTGTGTCCTGAAGAAAACAATGACCGCGGACGATGATTCATCGCGTGTCGTTATGCGGCGCGGACAGGAAACCTACCCTCTCCCCCGTATATACACACGTACACGAGAGCACTACATAATGCAGCGCGCGCAACGCGTTTACGATTTAACGGCGACCGCCGCCGCCCGCGCCACACGCGTTGGCGTCGAAAACGAGGTGCTATAAAATACTACGCGATAATATGATGATATACGGTCGTTTTGGCGAGGAGGACGACGAAAATCGCGGTTTCGCCGAGAACATTGTCGTCGACATTCGCGTCCAGACCTCGGTCTCGACCGAAACGTGGTTCGAGCACGACGACGGCAGCGATCGCTGCTGCTGCTGCTGCTAAAGGAAAATTCAAGTTCAGAAACCAAAAATAGAGTCTGCTTTGTCGACGCGCTCATTCGTTTGGTCCCGAAAATACTGGCCTTTCACAATGTAAATCTATTAACTGACACGCTTTTCTTGTCACTTTTTTATGTACGAAATAACAAATACTTATACTCGAAGCGATCGCGGATTATATTATGCAGTGAAAATACTCTATTGTATGCATGCAAATATGCATAGACTACGTAAAAATATGCACTGAAAATTTAATTTAAAAAAATACGAAATCGTCATCCGGAATAAGTTGAAATGCAGAGAATGACCGTTAAACGTCATCAGGACACGTCGGCGAGTGACTACTATTCGACCAGCTGAACTCGCAGAACAATACGATTTCATCAAAATATCAAAACGTTAGTGATGGAAAACAATGTGGAAAACACGCTTTTCGTGTCACTTTTGATGTACGAAATAACAAATACGTATACTCGAAGCGAACGCGGATTATATGCATGCAAATATGCAGAAATATGCATAGACTACGTAAAAATATGCACTGAAAATTTAATCTAAAAAAAAAAAATACGAAAAAATTACGACTACGAAATTTATTAATAAAAAATAATTATTTGATGCTCCGAGTGTGGTCCGTTGTAAAACTATGGCGCTCGTCATCCGGAATAAGTTGAAATGCAGAGAATGACCGTTCAACGTGAACAGGACACGTCGCAGGACAGTGTTTAAACTTAGAAGCCCGTGTTCACCGATCGGCGAGTAGTCACTATTCGTCCAGCTGAACTCGCAGAAAAATACGATTTCATCAAAATATCAAAACGTTAGTGATGGAAAACAATGTGGAAAACACGCTTTTCGTGTCACTTTTTACGTACGAAATAACAAATACGTATACTCGAAGCGATCGCGGATTATATGCATGCAAATATGCAGAAATATGCATAGACTACGTAAAAATATGCACTGAAAATTTAATCTAAAAAAAAAAAATACGAAAAAATTACGACTACGAAATTTATTAATAAAAAATAATTATTTGATGCTCCGAGTGTGGTCCGTTGTAAAACTATGGCGCTCGTCATCCGGAATAAGTTGAAATGCAGAGAATGACCGTTTAACGTGAACAGGACGCGTCGGCGAGTGACTACAATTCGACCAGCTGAACTCGCAGAACAATACGATTTCATCAAAATATCAAAACGTTGGTGATGGACAATGTGGAAAACACGCTTTTCGTGTCACTTTTGATGTACGAAATAACAAATACTCGAAGGAATAAGTTGAAATGCAGAGAATGATGACCGTTCAACGTGAACAGGACGCGTCGCAGGACAGTGTTTAAACTTAGAAGCCCGTGTTCACCGATCGGCGAGTGACTACTATTGGACCAGCTGAACTCGCAGAACAATACGATTTCATCAAAATAATATCTCAAAACGTTAGTGATGGTGGACAATGTGGAAAACACGCGTTTCCGCGATAATAAATCCGCGCGCGGATTGCTGCTAACGAAACCGGATCGGGCTCTAAAGTCGCGCGGCGGAAATAAAATCGCGGACGCGATATCGTTACGACGGCGCGGCGTTAAATAATAGGATTATTCGGTCGCGCGGAGGAAATATTATGACGGGGCGACGACGACGGTTCGGAAATTAATTTTTATCACGCGTGCCCCGGGGAATATCTTTATAAAGTTTTTCCGGATTTCCAACTCTGCCCCCCGCCCGGTGCGGCGGCGGCGTACGTCGTTAAAAGTTATAAAACGGTCTTTGAAATAAAAAGAATAAAAAAAATCCCACCGAGGAAACGAGCACGCGCGCGGATCCCGCGAGCGTGCTTCGCGCGATATCGTTCGTTATCCGTCGCGTTTTAATATTTTTATGCGACGACGACGTCCGAGTCGTCTCGCCGACGACGACGACGACGATATTAAAATCTTTTCTCTGGTTTTTTTTTTTATTTCGTTTTCTCCCGCCCGCGTCCTTCTTGTCACGAAAAAGTCACTTCCGCGAGATTTTGCTCCGACGAACATGATAATGTTCAAGACCATTCGAGAAAAATTTCGATTAAAAAACGTTTCGATTCAAATATCCGCGCTCTTATGAAATTACACACCTTTCGAGGACAATGTTGCTTCGACATCGAGCAGACGAGTAAAAGTCTCACTACACAGTCTTACAATTATTCACAGATAATAGTAAATACGATCTGGTTTTTTTTTTCGTATGTGATAACGACCGAGTTTCGTATTTATTTATTTATTTATTTATTTATTTATTTATTTATATTAATCAACGGGCCAAAGCCGTTTAACATAGAAAGAAAAACATTATAATATATGAATTGGCATAATGTGAAAACAATAGACGACAAAATACAAAGACAAAATTTTAGTATAATATAAAACATAACTGTAAAATAAATATTTATGCACTGTGAGTTTTAAAAATAACACAAAGATTTAGATAGAAATACTTGACGAGACAAAACGAAAAAATCCAAGACTGTGGAGATTCTATTGGCGTTAATAAAATTGCTCTTGAAAATGAAAACGAATTATTTCCACTATTTGTATTGAAATTTAAAATAGCTGGGCAGTTTATGTTATTATTTAAAATATCGTAGACAAACATTATAATATCTATTAAATCTCTTAAGACTCTTTTCAGAAATGTATACCGAAAATTATTAAGCTCGTTTGAGTAAGTAGAATAATATTTTATTAGACCAAATTAAAGAGCCAAATTCTAGGTCTGATCTGACTAAAGAAGTACCTATACAAATTTTTTAAGCACATGGGATTTTCAAAGTCCTTTGTGTTTCTATTAATAAAACCCAACATTTTATACGCATTGTTTATGATCTGTTTATGATTTATTTTGAAAGACAGATCTGCAGATTCTCAAAACAAATACCCAAATCTGTAATAGAATACACATCTTTCGAGAGGATGGTTATCAATAAGATAATTATGAAAAACAGGACGTCTTTTACTGCGAGAAAAAGTTATAATTTTACATTTACCATAGTGTCGTTTCACTCGTCGTCGGTGACCGTTTTGAAACAGCTGACGTTTCGCTTTCTCTCGAGCTTGATCGAAAACGAAAAGCGAAGTGACCGATTCTCTCGCGTTATTCCATCGACTCGATAGCATAATTATTATGTAATCAACTATCGAATGAATAGATCAAAGCCCCACCGAAGACGAAAATAACAAACAAACAACTCGTCAAACGTTATATTAAGTATTTTTATTATTATTATTATTATAATGTTTACTCTCTCGAAAACTTTGCTCGGTTTCGTGTTAGTGTGCGGGTTTTTTTTCGTCCAACGACTATAATTAATAATTATTAATACAATAGTAAAACGCGATAGCAAATAATTGTTGATAGATGTTTTTTCGTGTGTTAATTCGGAATATTATTACGCCGTCGTTGTTACGATGTTATTATGGAGTTTTGTTATTGTTAGAGGCTTCGTCGCGTGAGCAGCAGCTGTCTCACTACTGGTGCGGTTTGACGACTTTGCTGGACGGCGGCGGGATCTTGGTGAATCCGGCCGAGTCGAAGACGGGCAACAGGTCGCGTATGCGGTGGCCGCTGGTCGTCACCAGGTCCATCAGGCGGCTGAAACACGGAGAAACAAACGGTGTGTGATTACTGGGGACGAGGAAAAAAAATTCGGCGAGCCAGCAGGACGCTTTCGTCTTTGTGCTCGCGAGGACATCAAAAACTAATTTATAATATAATTTATGTCTCGTACGCAATTAGAGAGGAGATCTGCATTCGACCCTTTCTCGCCGTATATGTTTACCACGCCGTGTTGTTATTATAACGACGTTATATTCGCGGGAGTTTTCGCCTCGTGACTTTCGCGCGGAACAGCAGGTAGAAGAGGTGCGTGTGACGAATTGGATTATGCGAATAAATAAGGCGCGCGCGCGTGACGCCGACGTCACAAAACGCGAACGACAGAGAGACTCTCGAGTCAGTGCGGCGGCGGCGGCGGCAATGACATTATGTGACGACGACGAAAAAAAAACCACTTGGGAAACACGAAAAGGAATAGTCCGAAAATCATATATCGAATGAAAGTTTGACAGGATCCTCGTGTATTAGAAATAACGGGGGGGGGTGTGGAGGGTTGGATTTTAGACTACTCGTACCCGAGGGAGAGGATATATTATATGATCCCCCCCCATCCTCATCCTGCCGGTTTTCGGAACGAACAGACGCGAGCGAGAATTTCGTCTCGGAATATTATGAATTAAACGTCGTCGTCGTCGTCGTGTATCGCGGGGGCGCGGAGGCGTTCTCGTCAAAATTAATTTTCATAAAACCCGGCGACGAGCGTGAGAGAGGGAAAATCGGTCGAAACTTTTACGGTTATGAAATTAATAACGCGTTAACAATACGTCGTCGGCGAGACGTATTATTATAAATCGTGTGCGATTCGCGTACTTCTCGTACGAAAACGTGACGTCGTCGTCTCAAAACGATATATTATTTTCGTCCGCGCCCCATTGATACCACCCCCGATTTACATATTATTATTATCGTCATAATAATGCTCGGTGGGTTTTTTCGTTTTATTAAAAAAAAAAAAACGACGAAATGGAAAATAACAATCGTGAAAAACCGTATTATTACGACCGGCCGACGAGCGCGCAACAGTTGACAACCCCGTCGAACCATCGCATCGGTCTGTACTCGCGAATAAATCGTTTTACCGAAACACAACGAACCGATCAGTTGGATTTTTATCGTTTGATCGTTACTACTTTCACTATTTAAATAAAAAGAAGCGGTACGTCGTCTTTTTAATAACCAAAAAACCGTAAAATATGCCCTAAAAACATCAAAAAAAAAAAAATTACAGTCGACGGTTTATTTTAGAATCTACAAATCATATGGAACAATAACAGATGAGAAGGTATAAACGAATAAATATATTCGAGACATCGCCGGGCCATTTAAAAAGAGATTATATGACGTCATGTTAAATAATATCATAATATTATTTATCGATTTTCAATATAAAAATGAAAATGTGGGAATTTTTCTTATTATCTTCACGTCGTCGTAAATCGATACTATTTTTGTCATTCGATGTAAACGAGAAATGATGAAAAATTTAAGAATTAAGCGAATGTAAGCGAAAAATAGCACCAAAACTTTGGAAACGGCACTGAAAATCTAAAATTCATCAAAATGCAAAAAATTGCAATTTCGTATTTATATGCACGAAACAAATTTACAACTCACTCTATCCTATAATTTATTTATTGTAAATTTTATATTTAAAATATAAATATAATATAAAATATAGATAATTATAAAAAAAAAAGTCACTATAAAAATAATAATTATAATAATTACATTAACAACCTATAAAAACATGGATCCGATATACATAAATTACTACCGCTAAACAAATCAAATTTAACTAATTTTATTAACTTGTCTGTGGCTATTACGATAGATCGGGTCGACCCACAGGACGGAAAGGAATTACAAAAGTAGGATCGATGTTGAGGAATATGGAAACGAAGGGACAAGTAAATAATAAGTAGCAAACGCTATAAAATCCTTACCCTGTTAATAACAAAAAAATTGTGTGAGTGGGATTTGTTTTAGAGCAGCTCGGAGGAGCAGTGTCCAAGTTACTACCAAAAGGAGTAAGTATACTAATTATTCGATTTAGGTGTGATGTACCTGTTGGGCGCCGCGGTCTTCTTCTTCAGCGCGACCGGCGACGCGGTCTCCACCGGGAAGAACGTGGCCCCGTAAAAGTCCAGGCCGTTGTGCAGCAGCACGTTGCACTCTTCAACCGAGGCCAGTGTGATGCGAACCACGGGCGGAGCCGGGTGTTGCGGCGCGATCGTCGAGGCCGCCCCGGGCCCGGACTGCAGCTGCTGCTGCTGCTGCTGCTGCTGTTGCTGCTGCTGTTGCTGTTGGTCGACGGACGACACCAGGTTCTTGTCCGCCGAGGACGAGGCCGACTGACGGTATCCTGCGACGAGAAGACAGAAAAAAACATGAATAATCGTCCGATCCTCTACCGACCGTGTAATAATTAGGGCTCGGAAGTTATTGCACTAAAAAACGTTGAAAATTGATTGCATTATTGCATTAAAGAATACCCAAAATAAGCGCCGCCCGGTCTCGATCAAAACCCAGTTACGTAATATTGATAATAATTATAATGAATAATAATATTGAACACATCCAAAAGTAATTCGATTTGAAATAAGGAACAAATAATAATCTCGAAAGTGTCCAATAACTCGCATAAAAAATGATAAAACCAATCGTTTCGAGCACTTGTTTAGTTTATTAAAATTCGAATGTTTCAGCATATTTCACGCTCTTACACGTTTGCTGACGGTCTAGTTACAATATTATAAATTACTAAAATACGATTAGTTTTTGATATTGACGTCACGTTAGTCGAATCTGAAAGAAGGAGGAGGATATCTCGGGGTATACGTGGTTTTAACCGTAGATTTTTTTGTTTCGTTTCTTAGGTCGCAGAATCAAGCGCAATCGGATGTTTAGATTGCCGTGAAAATGCTTGAATTCCGTATAACGTCCGTTTAGAATAAATATTATTATCGCGCAGAACCACTGCGCAGTTGCACTCGTCAGGACGGGAAATTCTATCACGACGAAAGACGGGAAAAGAACATCAATATTCGCAAACGGTTTGTAATTTTTTCATTAGTTTTTTCCTCGCCCGAATGACATTTAACGCGTTGACATTTCACAAAGGCAAAGGTTTCCGAATACGCGACGATATTTTTGTTGTCGTTCTCCCGGTGGTGGTGGTGGTGGTAGCAGCAACCTTTTGTTGACTTTTGTCCGAGTCTCACTCGACGACGACGGCCGCCCGTTTTGCGCGCTTAAATCGACGCGTTCTTTTAATATTCTCGAGTGACACGACGCGGGCGAATTTTTTTTTCTAATTATTACATCCGGTCGACGAGATAATAATATTATAATATATTATGTACTTCCGAATGTCGCGCAGACTACGCGATAATAATAATTATTAGGCTCGGTACACACGTGCGTTATTTTGGCACCGCTGAACCACCGACGACGTTTTGAAACTACGACATTTGTGTCGATACACTAATTTTTAATTGTATCTAATTCTTTCTCATCAAATCCCTCGCAAAATATACGGCAAATATCGATCCAAGCAGATCGTTTTTTTTTTGCCCCGTCATGATATGACTCGCAGCTCCAAAGTTCCAAATTTCAGGGTACTTCTTTATTTCCGCGCGATAAAAAGTTCAATATCAAAAATTTCAATTTGTAGCCATTATAGCGGTAAAATCACGCACGGACGCACGTGTGTATCGATCAATAAATCGCAAATGTAATGAGACGCCGCACACTGGGAGGAATAAGAGTTCTAGCTGGCCAAAAAGTCTTTGCATGTATCAAACCACACATAATTTATTTATTATACGAGTAGTTATGATAATAAGTTATTTATATAATATTATTTCATTATAACGATATATGATTACAATATTTATAGATAGATTTTTAGATATTATATAATTATTATAATAATTATTATAATCTATCTTCTATCTATATTTATAAAAGAGACCGCTCCGATTCACTCATCAACGCCCAGCCCAAACCATCGGGTCTAGAGACGAAAACTTCTACAGTGGTTCCTCGAGCGACGTAGGCGTGCTTCAAGAAGCTATTTTTCGAAATTCCACCCCTAAGGGGGTTAAAAGCGGTAAAAAGGGTGAAACTAGAAAAATTCGCCTGGCCGGAACCGCCGGAGCTTTGAGTATGAAACTCGGTCGGCGGTTTCGTTTTATATAACGGAAACTCCTGGAGAATGGATTTTCCGAAATTCGACCCTTAAGGGGGTAAAATGGGTAAAAGGGGTGAAACTAGAAAAATTCGAAAAATTCTTTATTTAGAAAAATATAAATATTTCAATTTCGGGTAAATTGGGGTAACTTCTGAATAAAATATTTTGAAGAATATATGTTTCTGCTTATAAAAAAAAAATCATTTACCCTCCAAGAGCCCCTAAGAAATATTGCCCCTCTAATACATGTACAAAACCCATTTTTTTTATTAATTTATTACACATATACACGTATTATATAAGTATAAAAAAATAAATTTTAAATAAAACATACCTTGGAAATTCATTGTAGGAGGTATCCATTTAATATTTTTAAAAATCAAATTATAAAAATTTTATTTTAACAGATGGAAAAAAAATATTATTCGACTTGACTGTATAACGTGCTGTTTCATACAATTCAGCATTAGAAATAACTTAAACGGTGATAATCTACCATATTGGCATAAATATTATTATCTTTATTGTTATATTCATTATCACTAGGGCAGAGGACTTGTAGCTCTAAAAAAGCTCTAAATATGCAAGCACTTATGCACTAAAAAACCCCATAATATGCACTTAAAATTTTTCCGCCGAACTGACTGAGACTAAATCCTAAAATATTGATTCTTGTCGTGTCTAGAAACGTTTTATAAATAAATCCTAATAAAATAAAAGCCTGCATGGTGCGTACACGTCTGTAGTGGTGATGTCGTAGGTATAGTTTACGTTAGATCGTTATCGCTTCTAGGAAGAATTTGTGCCCGAGCACAGTCAAAAACCATATTATACGACAAAAATTAAAAATAAATACATTTTTATTCAAACATTTTGACTGTATTGTTTGAAATGAAAATGTCACAGTGGAAAAAATCGATTTAAGTTAAATATGTCTCAAAAAGTATAAAATAGCGTATAAAAGTGTAAAATATGCCCTTAAAACCAAAATAACGCAAAATATGCATTTATATGCACAATAAAATTTCAAAACTAGCTTTGTGGAAGCATGAAATGTATTTGTTTCGCACTCTGCTATTTTGGTGACAGTGCAAAAAAAATATGCAAATGCTACAAGTCCTCTGCCCTAATTATCGCCAAGTAGTATTAAACAGATATCTGTAAATTAATAACCATTATTCGATACTGAAATTTTCTATTTTTGGCCAGCTAGAAATCGTATTCCTCCCAGTGTGCGCCGCCGCATTTATGATATTTTGACGTTGCGTTATCGGAGTATTTTTTGTCTCGTGACGTGTGTGTATCGGTCAATTTATTAATTATTATAATAGAACGCCTCGCAATTACGACGACGCAGCGGTGCCGCGCACGTCAAAATAACGCACGTGTGTGCCGAGCCTTATATCCGGGGGAGACGATTGCTTTTCCCGTCGTCGTCGTCGTCCGGGAGAGATTACGCGCACAAACACGTCATACGTATTATATACACGACGAATGTGTGTGTATCGATGAAAAGAGGGGGGTGGGGGGAAAAAACTATTTATTTGCGCGTCGTCGTCGTCGTCAACGTTATTTAAATATTATAATACACGTAAAAAACCTCGTTTCGTCGGAGAGAAGAATTTTTCGTTCGCTTTTAATTTAGCGCGGAAAAAAAAAAAACCCGTAAAAACGTCTCTCGGAGTATGAGGATTTTCCTTCTCCGCCCCCCCCCCCCCCCGTTCGGTCGAATAACGGCAGGATAACGCGAGAATTCCATTAAAAAAAAATAATATATATCACTCGAGTAGACCGCCGCCGCCGCCGCCGCCGCCGTTCGCGTATATTTTGTCATCCGAAATACGAATGGATGGCGGCGGAAAAAAAAATAAAATAACGAATTCCCGACGACGACGTTAATAGCGAGCGCGTGTAAAAACACGACGCCGACGACGGCAGGAAAAACCGTTCAAGTCTTCAGCGCCGCCGAGGATCATCGAGAGCTCGATAAAAAAAAAAGAAAAAGCTCGTTTTTGCGGAAATGAGCGGCGGCGGCGCTCGCGTCCCGTTTTAATCGCAACCGATTTCGGTAATATCGTCTCTAATCGAATTTTTAGATTGGAAATAATCGTAATATATTTCCGCCGCGTACGATAATAATATTACGAAACCGGTCGGAATAAAAAAATAAAAAACAAACGATTCAAACACAATAACGACGAACGACGATTTTTACTAATAAAACGAGTGTGGAAGGTTTATTTCAATCCGAATATAGTATAATGACTAGGATTTCGTAGCGAAAAAAATCCTTAAAAAAAGCATATTTAAATTGAATAAAGTAAAAAAGAAATTTACGACCATAATATATTTAGTTACTTTCGTTAAAACTCGTCCTATCACTGATGTAATCGGTGCGTATTTCATAAATAAACTAAAACGTTTAAATCGTACTGTTTCACATTAATTAAGTTTTAATACAATTTTTTAGTTTTCTAAAATGGATTTCGCTACTTCGCCATCGGCGGCTTCGTCTAACTCGCGTTTTGCTTCTGCCAAAGGTTCGTCTAACAAAAAATGGCCAATGACAAAATAAATGACAATTTTATTTATGTATTTTATCTCGACGCGGAAAGTGTTCGTTTCAATATTTTCGGTCGCCCCGCCGCCGAAATTTCGCAAAACCCGTTTCAGAGTCGTGTAAATTTCGTCCGATTCGATGACGCGTTTATACTACTCGCGATATTTCTCAGCGCAGAGACATTTTTAAACGACAAACTTCTGTTTTTATGTGATCGCCAGTAATAGGAGGACTATGGCCGGGCGCCCACCAAAGTAACATGACGAGTGACATGACACGTGATATGATAAGTGATTTGTTAGTAACAAGTCACTCATGATATTTTATTTATAATTATACGGGAAATCACGTTATCGCGCCCACCAAACAAACCTGTCAGATCATGTGTTGTTTTGACGTTGTTTGTCATCCAAAATAGTAGCGCGTGCACTACTTTTTGTCATTCGTCATATGAAAGTCATATGAGAGTGATCAATATTATATTATTTATTATTCAATAAATATTAACATAAACGGTATGTACCTAATTAATTAATTAATTTGTTAATTTAATATAGAAAATAATCAATATTTACGACTTTATAAGTACTGATCAATTTCTATATGCCTTTATTTAATTATAATTTAATTTTGATTTTGTAGCTACGTAATCCGCGTCTATGATGAAAGACGATCCTGATTTTAATATCCGATTTGTGTCAATCATTGAACAAAATCAATGTATTTATGATTATAATATAAAAGAATATGCATGCAGAACGACACAAGACAAAGCTTGGGAAAATATAGGGAAAGAAGTTCAAGCTACAGGTTGGTAATTTTATTTAAATTGATTTAAATATAGGTAATACGAGAATAATATTGTACATTTTACATTAGGTATAAAAAACTTTTATACTTTTTTATTAAATTTTATGATTAATTACTTAATAAAATAGTTATATTAGAACTTTTAATTCATAAACAAATCAATTTTACTTTTTAAACGATTTCACACAATTTTAAACCATATATTTGTTTTGCCAAGGCAGTGATGCATATGGTTTTAAAAAATATTTGCATAGTCTATCTCTTAATTCTATCGCTGCATTTGATGGTCTTGTTAGATCTTTGCATTCTATAAAAACTTTTGAAACGTTCAGGATCATTTAACTCTTTAAACACGGAGTATACACCGCGAGAAGAGCAATTTGTACTCCAAAATGGATGTACCCAGTATTTACGCACAATAGAACCTTGATTATTGTTTAAAAAATTAAGTAAATTCACTGCAGCAAGGACATCTTCTTCTTCGGACGACATTATGGCAAATGAAAAATAACGAAGAAAATCACGTTATTTAGGTGCGCGTCATTTGAATGACTATCATATCACTTGTCATATCACGTGTCATGTCACTCGTCATGTGTTACTTTGGTGGGCGCCCGGCCTATCGTAGTAAT
Source organism: Drepanosiphum platanoidis (assembly GCA_948098885.1). Lineage (NCBI taxonomy): Eukaryota > Metazoa > Arthropoda > Insecta > Hemiptera > Aphididae > Drepanosiphum > Drepanosiphum platanoidis. The sequence goes on from OX402541.1 coordinate 8,546,453, forward strand.
GACGCGAGGAATTTTCGCGCACTAGAAACAGTAGAAATATTTTTTTTGTATGTTTTCGAGAAGAAGAAAACCACCGTAAACTCCGGTTCATTGTTATCGGGGGGGAAAATAAAAGGAAAATATCGTCGGGGCACGCGTAGGTACGTCGTCGTCGTCGTTGTTTGATGAATCGCGGGGACGATATTACTACGTATACCTGCGGAACGCTCGGTCAGCTCTCTCTTTCTCTCTCTCTGGGAAAATGTTTCAGTCATTATTCAAATTGCTCGAAATTGCCGGGCATTATATAGGTAGACGGCGGCGGGGGCGCACACAATGCCCGGGTTCTCTATATACTCTGTCCGTGAAATATATTATACGCCCGTACAATAATAGTAATATACGACGGAGGTCGTGCGCGCGTTATACGTTATTATTATTATTATACGGTTTTTCTTTCTTATATTTTCGTTTCCCTTATTTTTTCCTCTGGCGTTTCATTATTTTTCGTCCTGGACTGCCGCCGCCGCCGCCGCCGCGCGCGATTCAGTGACGTGACCAGGAGAAATATATCGGCGCGGGAGGGCGAAAACGCCCGCGGTAGTAGTATTCTCCTCTTCGTCGATTATGATGATAATATCGTCCTTTCGTCCGTTCCGGTTAGGTACGCGATATCCTTTTTTTCCTTATAAATATTTCATTTTTTTTCCCGATTACTATACGAGACGTTGTCGCCGCGTCACTATTAATTACTTGAATATGAAAATACAAGCCGAGCAACAATCTATACGAGAACGTCGCGGTTTTTATTATTAATCTTAATAAATTAAGACCTCAAGTATCAAACAAATCCAAATTTCTCAGTCCGTTTATCTCAATCCTCAATTAAGCGTAAAGACTTTCTTTGGACAAGTTGTATCAAGTGTGTGTTTCCATTCTATAATTCGCGCCGAAAGCGTCGCGTTAAAATATTATACCGCTAGAAAATTATTTTTATCGTTACTTTTACCACAGCAACCGCGCGGTCGTTTTCGACGATTTTTATCTTACCGATGGAAAATTAGTCAAAGAACGAAGCGTATTCTAAACGAGTAGGTAGGTTTTTCATTATTTATAATATCGTAATAAAACCAAGAAGTTCTTTTCGAATCGCGTCTAAAGTATGCGAATTTCGCGAAAGTTGCAGAGCAGCCGGTTTTTACAATATATTAAATCGCAAAAGCATAATATTACTATTATCACGTGTCTCGCGCGTAAACAAACATATTGCTTTTTGCGCTGCGGAGGCGACTTTGGCGCCTGGCGACACTGCCGAACCGTGTGTGTGTCTAGTCGATCGTAATTAGAACGGCGGCGGCGGCGAGACACACACACGCACACCACACGTGGGAGGCGATGAAACCGGCAAAGGGGTGAAACGAAAACTCCATCACGTCGTCGTCGTCGCCTGTACGACGCCCACCGGATTTTTAGAATTCAATTATTGACGCTTTTCACTTGTGTGTGTGTTTTCTCGTCTCGAGCGCGTTTTGTCCGAACGAAATAAAGGCGTATCTGTTTACTGGAAATAGAAGCCGGCTAATACGCGCCCCGCGACGTTATTATACTATTGCTACATTTCCAAAACTCAAATTTCCGCCCAAAGTACAACGATTTCAAGATGTAGAGGAAATCAAAGCGAATACGGCGGCGGCGGGGCAGGACTGTCGGAAGGACTTTCGAAAAACGGCGAGAACGCTGGCAAGACCATCGCATATGGTCCGGAGGAGGAGAGCGTTTCGAAGGAGATATTATGTCTAACACGTACGTGTAACTTTCGCGTTTATTAGAGACGAAATCCCGGTACTTTCCGAACAGACCTCGAGAGTGCGGTTGAAATATTTAAATGTCGAGTAGACCGCGGGGTGTACTGCTGTACGTACACGTCGCCGCGACGAGAAGGACGTAAAGTTTCCAAACTCACTTATCCTGTTCGATTTTCGAAACCACCTTGACGTGTTTTGGACGTAAAACGTCGAACGTTCGTTCGAGGAGTCCGCCCCGCATTTTACGGTTTACAATAATTATTATTGAAATCATCTATCTCGACGACTCGAAAAAAAAATACTAAATTATTTTCACATCCGTACCCGGTTCGTGTGAGAGTACGACAGTGTACCACCCCGCCGCACCTATCGTTTGTTTTTAAATACGAATTCGTAACCCAATTACAAAGTTGTAAAAACTTTTGCAATTAAACTAAACCCATAAACAACAGGTTAGGAGGTTAGGTTAAGCGACTGATTTAAACGCTTTGAAATCGTGCGCGTCCGCCGCCGCCGCCGCCGCCGGTTAGGAAAAATCGATTGGAATATTTTTATTCCATTTAATTATTTTACTTTTGGCGCGCTCTAATCGTTTTGTAATTTTTTCGATAGTCGTTTGGCCGAAATTAGTGTAAAAAAATAATAAAATTAATTATCATCACACGAGTGATGGCGCGGCGGCGATAGAAAATGACAGTTGAATTAGACGTATTATACTTTTATTTATTTATTTTTTTCAAATATACGGACGTAAGTCCTATTACAAATTATTAGAAGCAAAGAGCTGTACAATAGATATAAATCTTAAATAACAGATTATACAAATACACATAAACATATATACGATATATATTCACATACATAAATTAAAAATACATAGAGAACTTGGATTATAAAAGTGAAACGTATGAGACTAAGGACCACTAAATATAATCACACTTAAATCGATTGCCTGCTGCCATTAATAGATTAGCAGGGCAATTGATAATATAATTTTTAGTGGACTGAACTGGGTAAAAAGGCTTATGATCTCTTGTGTTTTGGGAATTTATATTAAAATTAATGAGTGAGAGAAGATCCGGACAAATAATTGTATTACCTAAAATTAAGTTGTGTAAAAATTTTGATATAAGGAGAGAACTGGTCTGTCATTAAGTGAGGATAAATTAAGAAAATTATAGACATCTATAGATAAACATCTATAAATACGTACATTCGACTTACGAGACTAAAGGTTTTTCTAAATTTTCTCGAGTGGTTTTTTTCCTCCGGTACTACGAGACTTTGGAGAATTGAATTTTCAAACGCACGACGAGCCAGATAAAAACCGTAAGCGCGCGGGGTCCGCTGACGCCCGTCCCCGAACATATAAATAATAATAGAATATAGATTGAATTAGATTAAACAATACGAGACGGAAACGACCCATTTTGTGTTGTTCGGTAATATTTATTATTGATTTGTACTCCGCGGGCAGTTTGTTTTCGGAATTCGGAAAACCTCGACGACGACGACGACGGTCTCGGGACTCGCGGACTATGACGCGTAATCATTTCTCGAGCGCGAAAAACTCGAAAACCAAACGCGATTTACAAAAGAAACGAGTGGCCTCGTTAAAAAAAAGAAGAAAAGTGCAGCGACACCGTCTGCCGGATTTTCTTACGGCGGCGGAGTTTATAAATCATTTTAATAAGGTTTTCGCCGCTCTGTGCGTCTCTATTCCGCGTTTTCCCTTTTTTTTTTTTTTTTGTTTTCGTTTTTAATATAATTGAAAGCCAAGCGCGCAGAAATCCGATACGTCTCGCGTCGAGGAGGAAATTCGATCTCGAACCCCCCCCCCCCCCGAGAGAAAGAGAGAAATGATTAACTCTTTTCACGGTTCTCGCGATAATTATTATTTATTTTTTTTCAAAATACCATTCGAAAGCGTGTTCTGCTCGCGCCGCCGCCGCCGCCGCTAATTTCGAATATTCGCAGTAATATTATAAACAAAATCGCGGCAGTAAATCAGAATAACGCGTTCTCGTTTTTTTTCCCCTCTCCTCTCTCGAATTTCTCGTTAAAAACGCGTCTCCTCCTCCGGGCCAGGAGGTCACGTCCGGTTTATTATAATATTATAATAAGCACATTTCAGAGCTCGGCGATTAAAATAAAACGCCTCGTACCGATCTCTCGGGCGGACCGAGACGATTTTTCGTGGAATTTACCGTCGCGCTGCTTGCGTACTGTGGATTTCGAGAGTAAATCGGACGGTTAAAATCTGGACGTTGCGAGAAAAAAAAAACCGTAAACTTTCAAAAGTCGAAACGAATTTGTGTGTGGCTCTATGCCGTCGTCGTCGTCGTCGAAAAAATCCGAAATATCCGAGAAAAGTATACAAGTCACGTCGTCGTCGTCGTCGCCGTAAAAAGTTACGAAATGATTTACGTCACTCGTTTATCGAGTGGCCGCCGCCGATTATTGAATTTCGGTCCGTCTGAAAACCTGTCCGCAGAGACGACACAGGTGTCGGCGTTTTAAAAGTCAAACTAATCTTCTACACAAACGTAATTCATATCAGCTGTCGAATGAAAAACCGAACGTTTTCTACGTATTTTATTTATGAAAATACGAGTATGAGATTTCCTCGAGAAAGGATTCCACCCTTAAGGGGGGGGGTGTAAAAGGGGTGAAACTAGAAAAATTCACGCGGCCGGAATGAGAAAGTTATGCGATAATGAAACCGACTATAATATATGTACAAACCGCCAGAGTCGTGAAAAATATAAGTTGTACGCATTCGCGGACAGTTGAAATTCTCGGAGGCGAAAACAACTACAGTAGAACCCGTTTAAGACGCTCTCTCCAAGGGACCAGTTAAAAATAGCGTCTTGAGCGGGAACAAAAAATTTTTATTATATTTTACAATACATCCACATAGAAATTAGATTTTTTACTTTGCAGAGTGAATTATTTACATATTTTATATTACATATTATTTTATTTTAACTATTTTTAGAGCTTTACTTTTTCCAATACATAGAAGTCTTAATTTTTGAGAGCCAGTAGCATTTGTACATGCTAAAACTGATAGACGTTCTTTACTTAGCTAACCACCGTGGCATTTTTCATGTTTAAACACCAAAGATTTATAAGGCATCAGTTTAAAAAATAACCCAAACCCATCTGCATTGAAAACATCATTAGGAGAGTATTTGGCAAAATATTTTCTCTCCGTGCAGCGATATCTAAATTTTAGTTCTACTGTACTTTCAAAAACGCACTCGATCGCCGCCACTGCTATATTATAGCAGTATAGTATAATTGTTTGAGCCGAGAACCGCAACAAAAACAGTTTGAAGGACCACTCGACTTAAGGTCGAGACAACCAAGTTGCGCCGTGTCTAGGCTGGCGCTCGGCAACTTCGAATTAGCGCACACTCTGACTCTAAGAGCCGGCGCAAATTGGACCCAGCCCATGTACACGCCACGCGCAGCACACGCGTGGACTATTTTGTAGAACGTTGATTGAGACGGAGTGGCGCATATTAAACCTATCCCACGGCCAGTACAGTTCCAGCCTGTGTTCGCATGGGTCAAGTTGTGCTTTCAACACAGTTTCGTGGATCGTGGGTTCCTATATTTGGATTATAAAATCATTAAAAACAAACGAATTATGCTACACACACGCTACAAACAACACCAAATGAAAGTGTCTAAACGACTCTTTGAACACACTATCTGGAACTTCACTGGATAACTTAAACTCTCCATGACTCTCTCTTTTTCGTAAATATTCATTCGTACTTTTTTTTCTTTTTTTGCCGAGTAGGTGTGAAACTATATACCTTTCATCGTCCTCAGATTCAGATTCTAAATCGAGAAGAAGTTGCTGCTGGCATCAACTTTGTTGACAACATTTGTTGTCATCTTATGAGCTATACTGGGAGAAATGATGGAGATTTTGGTATATGTAGGGTAATGGGTATGGGTAAGGCATGGGCGTGGGCTGAGTTCAATATGCGTTACTATTAAAAAACGTGTACTTGGACTGGGTTTCGGTCACATGGGCTGGGTCCAATTTGCGCCGGGTCTGAGGCCCCTGTCGACCGGTTGATAGGCGCACCAACCGCACCTGGGCGACAAACGGCAAAAGAGGAACGGGAACTTGAGCACTTGAATTTACGGGATGTGGGAAGTTGAATCTAATCAATGGAAAGTCTCTGTGGTCGGGTCGATGTGGTGCAATGACCACAGAGCTCACATTCGTAAAAATACTCAAAAATTACACAAAACACATCCAGCTTCTGACGGAGTAGCGAGTAACGAATACAATGGTTGTGAATTGACACACACAATAACTCACAATGTTAGGTATAATAGTAAAAAAAAACGACAAACTCAAAATATACGGAGGCAATAGCCGTGTGTGTGGTGCGACGACGGACTAAAAACGACACAAAGAAAAAAACCTACCGGTTTTCGTACAACAATTTAAATATTCACTATTACGTAACAACGAGAGAAGTCGGTTGCGTGCCTATCGCAAACTTAAAGCAGGGTATCGACTACGCGCGGCTGCCTCGCGCGGCAAGTGATCCAGTTGTTCGCCGAGCCCGGACCCGTTCAGTCGTCCATGATTTAAATCGTATTTAAATCGAATGCAGTATGGGGCGAAACTTATGGAAGACATGAGACATGAAGCCGTTGAAGATACAATAAAAATGTTTACGAGATTGACAACTATTGAGTTTGAGCACCTGAAATCATTAATTGACGCACAGGTGAAGAAAATGGACACACAATTTCGAGATTTTTCTCTTCTGTAGGACGCTTGAAGGGTGGTCATTTTCTTCTTTAATTCAGCTACAGGTAAGTTCATCGGTGAACTTATTTCATTCCACGCATCTTCCCTTAAAGTGTTTTATTGTGGTAATGTGGAGATTTACTTTTCCACAAAAAATCCTTGGCGCCGTACAAACGTATTAAAACAAGAAAACTTTTCATTGTCCATGATGTTGCGAATGAATTTTAAAAACGTCAAACGACAAAATGATAAAACCACCGTCCCGACTGCTCGCGAGCAATTAACTGAAATTCCTTTGCCGCGTGTCTAAATACCGACGCCATTTGGCTCGCCGCGCGAGCCAATGTTCGAGGGTTTGCCGCGCGTAGTCGATACCCACCTTAATATTTCACATTCGCGCAAACAATAATATTATATTTTTAAAATAATAAAATAATCCTTCTTCTGGCATTCGAACGTTCGATATTTTTTTTGGATCTTTTGCTTTTGTGCTGTACATTCGGTCCGCGGCGACCCATATCGATACCGCTCGGTATCTTTTTTTGTCGTCGCACGATTGAATGATTTCATTCGGTTTTCGTATTTTCCGTCCGCGTCCGTTATGATATATAGACGACGACGCGTTCGGAACGTGCCCGTCTTTTCGCCTTATTATTATATTGTCTCCGTCGAGAGACGTTTCACCGTAATAATAATCGTCGTCGTCGACGTCTGGAATTCATAACGATCGTATATACGTATGTGTATTATGAAACGCTCGGGTGTATTGTGTGTGGATATACGTCGTCGTCGTCGTCGGGGCTTTCAAGACGGTCGTCGTCGCGGCGGGAATCCTCGGAAAGCTCGCTCGCCCCTCGCACGTCGTGTAACACTATATACGTTGTATTAAGAGTAAAACCGATTACGAAATGTAAACTCGTCGGGGAAATAGATGGACCTTTCGCGCGCGGAGAGGGAAAAAACCGGGATTATTTCGTGATTCGATTCCGACCGTCCAACAGCTTTTAAATTACTTTTTTCTTCCCCCCCCCACCCACCCTTTGTCGTCGTAGTCGTCGTCGATACAAAACCGTTTGTAGATTAATTACTCTTCGATACGATGGGGGGGGGGGGCTTTTTTTTTTTTCTCCCTCGGCCATCTCTCCCCCGTCCGTGGTGGTGGTGTCCACTCTGACGTTGTTTTCCATTCGTCTCGTTCGCGAACAACACGATTTCCCATTATGCCGCGTCGGCCAATAAACGCGCGAGCTCTCGAGAATATATTCAATACGCGAGCGAGCGCCGCCGCGCGTGTGTGTGCGGGAGGAATTTTATATCGATCCGCAGGGACGACCGACGACTCGCCGCCGCCGCCGCCGCCGCCGTTCGCTCCGTATCTCAGAGTATACTCTGTTCGCGCCGATCGACGAAATTTCCTTTCCTTTCTTTTTTTTTTTTGGAAAATATCCTTTGAAATTACTCCCTGGCAATAGCCCCGTAGTCCTAGGGGCTGCTCCGTGGCTCCCCGGGCATATTCGTATCGATTAAATTCAAATTATCAAACACTTTTATTGTTTCAAACGTTTAAACTGTTTATATAAATCCATAAGACGTATATTACGTATTTCGTGTCATAGTCGAAATGAGATTAGATAAAAGTCGGGTTTTTCGTTCATTCGGCATATCGTACGATAATTTTTTATAAATAAAAAGCAACATAATCATTTACAATTGACATCGTTTTTTTATGTTACCTATTGTTGTCTCGAACAGACGTTTCTGATTTTCGCGGCTAAATTATTATAAGTAAAACAAACAACTGAACTTTGTTTGTAAATGTAATTTCATAATATTACATTGAAAATGCATTTGGTGTTTTCAGCGTATACGTAAAGAGGACACACTACACTTAAAATTTGGCCACTTTGAGATAACTGCTCTATAGTATGACACAGAACACTCTGTGACGACCCGTTTGGAGCGGCGCGACTTGGGCGATTAGATTTTAGAAAAATTGTTATTTTTAGTAATCAGTTTCTAATACTTGTCGTAGTGGATCGTGTCTGGCCACCACCCCGTTTCGATCAGAGTTCCCAGTATTATTTATTCGATTTTTTTTTATTCGATCGATTAATTTTCATTTTTTTCGCGACGGAGGAGAGAGAGAGGTTCGAGACGGAAGGGTGGGGTGGCGCGTTTCACCGGAATCTTTTATATAGAAAGCTCGCGTGGGGTTTGATTATTTACATATTTATAATATATACATTCGAGTTTTCGGAAGCTCCGCGAGAGAGAATTCCACGTGACGGAAAGTTTGTAAATTAATATTTTTCCAATCGGTAGATTTGATTTTTGAACGAGTACACACTCGTGTGTAGTGATTTTCTTTTTGTTTCGACGCGGCTGGTCGAAAATACGTACGTAAATATTTGCGCGTTAGGTAATGTGACGTTTAACGATTTCCATTGGGATGATATATATTGTATTGTAGCTCGCGCGTCGTTCGATAACGCAGTGTCGAGTTTTCGCGCGTTTCCCTTCGCCATCGAGCGCGTATCGGATTCGCGCCGCAGACGGCGGGAGTAGCGGCCGTAAAAATTCATATCGCTTTTATTGCGGGACGCGCGCTTTTATAGTCTCACGGTTTTTAAACGTCCTAAAACCCGTATCCGTAATCGTAAAAGCGCCCGAGCATATATATAAATGTGGGCGATATGATATTGTATACTCTTGTTATTTTCGTTTCCGCCGTTACGCGTGATGGTATATAGCCCAGTCAATAGGGATCCAAAAACAGCTTTGCCTGAGAATAAATACTAAAGTTTTGAAACTTGGCAAAAAGTTTCGTCTTGGGGCCCTGATTGACCAAAAAAAATGCGCCATGCCTCCGAGGTCCGCAATCGTCCGCCATCTTGGATTTTAGGTGGACTTTTTAGTTTTTTAACAATATCTCTAAAATTATAAACTTTACGATAAAAATAGCTTAGATAAAAATTAAAGATCATACAATTTGTGACCAGAAAGGTTATATACGTTTTTAGCGTAAGAGCAATTTATAAGCGACTAAGTCCATCCGCCCGTCATAGAATGTGAATCCCCTATTGACTGGGCTAATAGTATAATATCCGAAACGATTCCGTTTCGCAAAGAACAACAGAAAACGCGCGTAGACCCTAGTGGGGTGGTCTTCGACCGTTTTTGGACTCGCCACCAGCTTTTTTTTAGGAAAAACGAGCTGTCTAGAGTAGTAGTACACACGTCACTACCGAGTTTAATAATTATTATTATTGAAAAATGCATTTTATAAGCTTGATTTTTATTTAAAAAAGAACACTTAGTTTTTCCATTACATAATACAATATAGTTTGTAGTATCTATACATAATATTATTAAAGTTATGTGATTTGTGTATTGACCTAAGGATTTACTTCATTTGTCAATAACCATTTCTTAATTAATAATTTAAAGGTATCAAAGTTAGGATAGTTTTTTTTTTTTTATAGAAATGGGTATTTTTTCATAGAGTTTTAACCCAGTTATCATATAGCTCTATTGTAGTATTTAGTTGTGTTCGTTTTTGAATGACCACAGGTTTACTCTCACTTAAGATATTATCGTCTATTTTAACTCTGTGCAGTGCCTGCGGTCTAAGTAAGATTTAAATAATAATAGAGCTTTTCTTTTAATGCCTATTTTATTGAGATGTATTAATAATTTATTATGGCATACTGAGTCGAAAGCTTTGCTCGGATCCATGAATATTCCAATAGTTTTTTTTTTTTTGTGTCTATAGAGTGTAATATTGTTTGGGTTAAGCCGAAAAAACGAGCAGCGAAAAATAAAGATAAAATCGCCGTAGAGTATATAATACAATATAGTCTGTAGTAACTATTTTAATACTAACAGGGCGTGTTTGTGGCGTCGTCGGCGCGCAAGAGATATTTTTGTTCTTCGGGAAAATCAACACTAAACGCTTTTGGAAATTACACCGACCAGCGATACGGAGCAAAAAGAAAGTTCGTCGGTCGTAATCGTGTGTTTCGAAGGCGCGTAAAACGCGAATAAAAAAGTGTGCACGCGCGAGGGAAAAAAATACGTCGGCGGCGGCGGCGCGGCGGCGTATTCCGCAGAAAGCGATTATTGCGCCGTCGCGTCGTTATTATTATTTCGTTTTCGAAATATCATTTCGAATAATACCGAACGTAAATAAACGTAAATCGTCGGGCGCGATATATAATAATAGTTCGGCTGGACGAGTGTAAATTTTCCGAGAGCGAGTCGGAGTGTGTTGATGATTAAATTTTAATTCGAAATCGTAAATAGCCGCGGCGTTTGTTTTATCGTGTGGCGAGGGCGTTATAATAATAATTCTCGTAATATATTGACGCGATAAAAAAATACATTATTATCGTTACGACGACGACGCGTAGGTGGTACTACTACTACAGTAGCTAGCGGCGGTGAGAATAAAAAGAGCTCTTTCTCGGCGTTTTTTTGGTTTTTTTCCATCTCGTTTTATCTCGTCGAAAACCGCGTGGTAGTTAAAAAAAAAAAAAAACGCTTATGACGCGTCGAGTATTATAAAAACGTTCGGAGAGGCGACGTGTTCGTTCGCATTTAACGACGTCGTTAAACATTAAACGCGGACCGTTCCCCCAGGAAATTTGACCCTCCCCAGCCGCCGCGCGTTTTCGAAAATCCTATATCCTCGCTACTCGGTAAAAAAAAAAAAAAAAAACAGTAAAAAATCGTCATTTTCCCACCCGATTACTCGTCCATTCGATTGTCAGTAGATATCTAATTATATAATACAGACGGTTCGTTATGAATACATAATTATGTAACGATGATAATTATTTGACCCTCCCCAGCCGCCGCGCGTTTTCTTATTTATTTTTTCCAAAATCCTGTCCTCGCTACCCGGTAAAAAAACAACAGTAAAAAATCGTCATTTTCCCACCCGATTACTCGTCTATTCGATTGTCAGTAGATACCTAATCATATACAACAGACGATTCGTTATGAATACATAATTATGTAACAATGATGACGTCAACGAGCGTGTTTGCGCGAGATCAGACGCGTTCGCGTTCCATATCGTTTTATTAGTCGTTAAACGTTAAACGCGGATCCCGGAAATTTGACCCTCCCCGGCCGCCGAGCGTTTTCGTATTTATTTTTTTCCAAAATCCTGTCCTTCCTTCGCTACCTGGTAAAAAACAACAGTAAAAAATCGTCATTTTCCCACCCGATTCCATTCGATTGTCATTTCGGTAGATATCTAATTATATATTACAGACGGTTCGTTATGAATACATAATTATGTAACGATGATAATTATTTGCAATAATGACGTGGGCGTCATTATTTGACCCCCCCCAGCCGCTGCGCGTTTTCGTATTTATTTTTTTCCAAAATCCTGTCCTTCGCTACCCGGTAAAAAAAAAACCAGTAAAAGTCGTCATTTTCCCACCCGATTACTCGTCTATTCGATTGTCAGTAGATACCTAATCATATACAACAGACGATTCGTTATGAATACATAATAATTATGTAACAATGATGACGTCAACGAGCGTGTTTGCGCGAGATCAGACGCGTTCGCGTTCCATATCGTTTTATTAGTCGTTAAACATTAAACGCGGATTCCGGAAATTTGACCCTCCCCGCCGCGCGTTTTCGTATTTATTTTTTCCAAAATCCTGTCCTCGCTACCCGGTAAAAAAACAACAGTAAAAAATCGTCATTTTCCCACCCGATTACTCGTCTATTCGATTGTCATTTCGGTAGATACCTAATTATATACAACAGATGGTTCGTTATAAATACATAATTATGTAACGATGATAATTATTTGACCCTCCCCGGCCGCCGCGCGTTTTCGTATTTATTTTTTTCCAAAATCCTATATCCTCGCTACCCGGTAAAAAAAAAAAAAAACCAGTAAAAAGTCGTCATTTTCCCACCCGATTACTCGTCTATTCGATTGTCAGTAGTTACCTAATTATATACAACAGACGATTCGTTATGAATACATAATAATTATGTAACAACGATGACGTCAACGAGCGTATGTTCGTGCGAGATCGTTCGCGCGCCACGGCCAATGACGGTCGAGCTTGCGCGCGCGCCGCCCGACCAATGACAGCCGACGAGCGCTCGTCCCGACCGATTTCTTCGACGAGCGAAAACTACAACGGTGTTTTCGGCGATCAGTCTGGTGTCGACAGTGGTTCAGAGAAAGTGTTTCTTCTCGTTTTTAATTGTTTTTCTCCTCGACGCCGAATCGAATTTTCATTTTAATCGCGATTTTCGTAAGTGTGCGTTGCTTACTTTTTATTTCGCGAGCCAACACACGAAGACCACCACCACTCAACAGCAACTCGTCGACGTGCCGCCGCCGCCCCGGTAAGTAGAACCGATTTTATTTTTTATTATTTACAGTCTGCATAATATAGTCGTATAAAAAAATCCTGTTTTTTTGCACCGGAAACGGATCAGTACTTGTTTTATTTTAACGACAATATGAGATATTATTTAACCTTTCGTCAATCGGATTTTCATGAAAAAACACCCTATTTATCGTTATCGTTTTGCATATTATTATTTATCCATCGCCAAAGTGTTACGAGTCGTTTGACGGTTTTAAAATCGGTACGCGTGTTTTTAATTTTTACGAGACTAGTGAAATCGCTCATTACAAATACTATTGATGAAAGTTCGTTTTTCGTCGTCGATAACCTAATCTTTAGTCGGATTAGAATTTCAAGTGATAATTTTGGTAAAAAAACCGTTTTGAAAATATTAAAAGTCATTAACAGCGATCGTATTTTTTTTATTTATTTACTACTCGATCATCGTTAAATCAATATTTTCACGTCGTCGATCTGTCTGATAATTTCGACGACGCGCGACGCCTCTACGAACGCGCGCGTCAGTAATCCGGCTTACAAATACATTTTTAATATTTGACGCTATAAAAAGAAGAGATTATATGAAAAAGTTGGTTTTTTTCCCACCATAAACCCCCTTCCGTTGTTTACAAAATAAAAATTAGTAAATTTTTCCCGTCGGAAAGGTTCTGAATTTCGTTCCGCCTGGGCGCGTTCGAACCCGGCAAATCCCTTTAGCCCCCCGGCAGCCGTTTTTTAACTTTTTTCCGACGTTTTTCATATCGAATAATACGTTTTACGGGTGCACACTTTGAGTGTTTTTTTTTCGAGTACTCTGGAACTACTACTCCTCCTCGACCCTAATAAATACCTATTGATTTCTCCCGATCGTCATTAGTCTTCTTCTCTTTTCTCGTCGTGTCAAGTCCGTCGAACGAGAAACGCCGTGTTTTTCGGAGGACGTCCGAGTTCTTAATCTTTTCTCTCCTTTTTTTGCTCTTATCGCGGACGAGGATTACTCGCGGCAAAAACGACAACAATTATTATTATATTTCGGCCGGACACATTATTAGCGCGTAACAATAATATAATCTATATATATATATATAAAAATGGAGACAAAAAATTGGAAATTGAATCAGTTGAGAACGGCCGGGCCGATTTGGCTCAAATTTTTTTGAAAATGATAGACAATGTCGGGGAGCGGGTTTATAGCATAAATTATGGAGAAAATTAACCCTAAGGGGGTTAAAAGTGGTAAAAATGGAAAAAATCCTGAGTCAATGGAGCTTTGTGGTATTAAATTTTGTCAATAGTTTCATTTAATATAGCAGAGACCCCATGGGAAAGGATTTTTCGAAATTCGACACCTACCGGAGTTAAAAGGGGTAAAAGGGGTAAAAATGAAAAAAAAACTGATAAAATAAAAAGTTATACTGCACACGGGCGAAGCCGGGTTATTCAGCTAGTAATATTATAATAACGTGTTTTTTTCGGTTTTTTCGGCTCTCGCTAATAACAACAACAATAATAATAATCTGCCCCGTAACTATTATTATTTTCGCGGACACGACGGGAACGCCGCGTGGGCGTAGGCGAGCGTTTACCTGCTATTTGTTGTCGTGTGGGCCGGCGCGGGGGTTATCTTATTACTTAGCAGGCGGCGGTTCGCGAGAATTTCCACTCGAATCGATAAACAGACGCGAAATAAAAGAAAAACGCGCGCGCATTTTAATAGCGTCTGACCGGCGCGGCGTCGTAAACAAAGAAAAACAAAAAAAATTCCAAAAACGCGTCGTCGCTCTCGAAAAAACTGGGCGGGTTCGTTTTTTAGGAAAAATCGCACGTTTCCTTCTAGAGCAGCGCAGCGTTGTTGTTCGTCGAACTCTTTGGGATCGATTTTTTTACCTTTCGCTCGACTTGTATTTTCGGAATTACCTCTAATTTGATAAATCACCTCTCGAAAACGGACACGATAATATGACGTAGGTCAGTACTGTAGAGTTTGGGTTTGTACGCGTTTCGTTCGCATATTTGCACGCTTTTTTATATTTGCAGACTTTTTTTCATGTAATCGACGTAATATCGAATTCGACGCGCAACCGATAGGTTTTTTCACCACAGTTAGGACTCGATCCAGATAGTTATTTGGTTTAAATTTTTTTCCTTTATTATTACATATAAATCATAAAATAATAATAAATAATAAAGAAAATATATCTACTCCTTTAAGCCTAAGCTTGTGGCGGAGTAGAGAGTTAACATAACATAATAAATATAATAGCACCTATAAAATAGAATATAAAATAAAATAAAATATATAATATATTTATCTTTCGAGATACGTTTTTACAAGTCATCTAAATGGTTTTCGATTTCAGATTAATATTATTCCACCTAGCTAGCTATAACCCTGTGTCCTACGTGAATCCTGCGAGTACGGCGAACGCGTTGCGGTGCGTCCGAAGCGGCGACAAAAATAAACAAACCTGTGGTAACATGTCTGCGTTTCCAATGTCTGCGTTTCCATTTCATATTTTGTGTATTTTTTTTAAATATTAACAAATATAATTATTATATTTTATAATTAAATAATATATATAATATATATATTATATTTAAATAAATTTTAATTGAGGATACAAGTGGTAAAATACACCGAAAACCAAACGATCATGGTAAATACATGAATTTTCCCTTGACCGTTTTTGTTTCATATAATTTTTGTACATCATGTATTTTAAAGCAGTACTTTCACTCGATAAAAATTTTTTTTTTTAAATTTTGATTCATAGTGAATATTAAATAATAAAATTAAAAATTAAAACGCACTTCCGTCTACTACAAAGTCGCACTCATATATGCCACGAGTGCGACCCCGACGAATTCGTTCGCACCGCAACGCATCGCCGTACTCGCCGGATTCACGTAGGACATGGCGTAAGTTTTCAACTTTCGATCTCTATGTTTCAGGCGCGCTTATAATTATTGAAATCTCGATCCGACAAAATGGATACTATATTAATATACGAAACAGTGGATTTTTATGACGAATTAACGAATTTTAATGCAGAGGTTCTCAGGCCAGGCCCCCCCCCTTTTAGTCAACCCCAGACCTGAGCCCCCCCCCTCATAAATAAAAAAAATTTAAAAACAAACAACAAATATTGATATTACGTGATATTAATATTACAAATTTATTTTAAAATAAAATGTATTTTTTATAAAATATTTTAATCAATAGGCCAATTTTTTTCTGTCCTGTGATTAATTAACACGATGAATTGATTTAGTTTAAATTTCATCTCTTTCTCGGATAAATCGTACTGTTTAGATGATTTTTTAGTCATCTGGTGCAATAACACCGGTTTTTACGTAAAATAAAATACTCGCTGACACTTCTTCGTTGCGTTACGATAGTTTTTTGGTTTTTTTAATTTTTCGCCACGTCTTTTGGGTCTTTTCGGAAAGTAAAAAGCTTCGAACGCGATTCGCGTGAACTCTCTCTGTCCACGGACGCCGAGGCGGGTAAAAAAAAATATCGCGCGCGAGATAAATGCTGCCGCTCGCGTGTAAACTAGTTTTTTCTTATTATTATTACTATTGTTGTTTTTTTTTTATCGCTCGCGATAAAAAGACGCAAAAGCGCACGACATAATAATATCGCGCGTCTAACACTACGACGACGACGTCTGCCCTAATCGTTATTGTTCTTATTGCGGTCTCGCGACGACGACGACGACGAAACTTTTCGTTTTTCCACTCGCGCGCCAGGTGTGCGACCTCTTTTTACTACTCTCTCCCGTCGCCGTCTCGTTTATTTTTTCGTCCGTCGTTTATTCGCGCGGTTATTATTGCCGTCTTTATTGTGTACTCTGCCACGACGGAACCGAGTCCCCTCGAATATAAGGTATGATATATCGTTGTTTAACCGACGACGCGCGTGCGTATTTACATAATAATTCCTCGGTAAGAGCATTACGTTCGACGCGCAACACACAATATACGACGTGTTTACGCCGCCGAGAAATCAGTCGAATCGAAACGCGAATTTCGCGCCAATTTATTCGCGTTTAATACCGCACACGCTACGCGTCTTTGAAACGTCGTGTCAAACGAATTTTATCGAAATCAACGCGAGTCTATTATCGTTTTACGCGAACGTGTTGTTTTACTTCGCGCGCAATTATATTCTAAACAATGCGGTCGTCAAGGTAGTTTCGAAAACGATAATCAAACGATTTAGGAAAAAAGCCCGCGCGAGTACTTCTCTTGTTATAAAAATCAATAAATAAACAACACCCCGAGGGGTAGGAATAATACAGTAATATAAGAATTATGAACTAACAATATTATTAAATAAAACGCGTAACATTAATTATTTGAATTATAAATACAAGTCGCGACACATCTCGGACTATTAGAGAAATAATTAGTTTTTGACTGTGGTATAGCAAAAGGAGGATTTTGTCTCTTGAATTGAAGGGGAGGGTATTTTGAGACCAATTTTTTTGTAATAGTCCGGGACAGACGATTTCTCCATTAAAGATTTTATAAACAAAAGTGGCGTCAAAAACTAACCGCCGTCTGGTGTCTTTAGTGATTTTAAAAACCTGCAGTTTTTGCAATCTCATCCGTATTTTGGTTAAAAATCATTGTTTTATAATATGCATAAAAACGGAGGAAATTTCTCTGGACTTTTTCTAAATTTATCGATAAATTATTGTAATATCGATTAGGATTCCATAATATCGTGCCGAATTCAAGTGATGATCTCACTAATGAACAATATAATACTTTTAAACATAAAGGGTTATTAAAATCATAGCAAGTACGTTTGATGAACCCTAGAACACTCTTCCCATAAATTTTATTTACATGTGCATTAAAAGATAAATATAATGTAATAACTAGGGAACGGATTTTATTTTAGTATAAAATCAAAAATATTTATTTATAAATGTATAATATTTAAATACCGATTAGATAGATACCGATTTATCACAAGACTGACTCAGTATAAAACTTGTCCATCGCTCCTAAAAGTTTCATTCGGAAATTTTTCCGAATAAATACTAACTTTTGACAATATTATACTATACAAACTGTACACTTCGATAATACAGAATACGTATATATTTATTTGTAAAAAAATTTAATTATTCTAAAATATTTAAAAACATTTGTCTGGACTTTTTCTAATTTATCGATAAATTATTGTAATATCGATTAGGATTCCATAATATCGTGCCGAATTCAAGTGATGATCTCTTTTTACAGAAAAGTTTTCAAAGTCTGTCGCGCGTTCGTGTTTAAATAACGACAAAATAATATACCGTAGCTGTTAAATTTCACACGATAGGGAGTTTTTGCACATCGCCGGTTAAAAATAACGTTGAACTCCGTTAATGTTATTTACCAAAATAAGTTTGTGCGCATGCGCACCGAATATCGTATCCGTTAATAGATTATCGTAATCGGTTATTTTTGATAATTTAACGTGGACGTTATCGTGTACGTTATCCTTACTTTTATCGTAATTGGTTATCAAATTTAGCCAAGGTAAATTATTCAAATTTTGTAAAAGATTTCCATGGTTTGTTTCTATGATAGACATCACATGACTGCTAATGCTACTTATATAGACATCAGGAATACCTAAATTCAACCTAAGACGTTCCATATCATGTTTTTCAAACCTGAAAAGTTTTCTACAACTTGGTTCTTCAAAATTAAAATGACCATATAATGTTGATCTCGACGTAATTTCACTACGGAAACATAAAAGCTCCTTTAATGAAATCTCCTCAATATCATTAGTAGTAATCTCATCTAAGCATAATAAAGTTAAAATTTCTTCCATATTGAATAATATAAAGAAAAAAGAATAGAAAATATAATGTAATTATTATTTATTCTTATTTATCACAAATAATTTAAATTTGATAACAGTTTTTATCATATGTTAAAATAAATCTCGCCGGTTATGCAAAAACTATAAATAATTACAATCAAAAAAATAGCGACCGTTTTTCCGGTGTATTTCACTCGCTCGATACAATGTATATATTATTGATATCGAAATGGCATTCTCCCTACGTCGGGTTTTACGTTTCCAACGGTCAGCGCGCGAAAAAGCGATCCGAACAATAGAGAAATCGTGTGCATTTCGCAAATCTCCTACGCGTGTGTCCGTCCGGTCCCCGTCGTCGAACGGCCCGAAAGTTTTCCAATAAACCGTTACGGAAATAATTCCACGCCGTCGTCGTCGTTTGTTATATCGCAGTGTCGTCCGGAGCGATAAAATGTAAAAACAAAACGGAAAACTATTTACTCTCTCCTGTAATGTAAAGAGAGAGAGACGATTGTGAAATCTCCGTTTCGCGTTCGGAACAACAACGACGACGACGATCGATCCGGCGGCGGCGGCGAGCGGCCCGACGATAACAATCGGTGTTTGCCCGTGTATTTTTTTTTCTTTTCAAAACGATATTCTAAAATTTCGACCGCCGCCGCCGCCGCCGCCGGCTCGAGGGTCGTTTCGACGGGGTCGCTCGCTCGCTCTCTCTCTCTCTCTCCGCGCGGACGTCTTTGTCCTCCGGTCGCGTCCTTCGTCCTCGGAAAACGCGCGCGCGGAAAAGGTCACGAACGTTACGGGAATTCTTTATTAGACCGGCGGCGGCCGGTCGTTAGTCTCCGACGGGCTTAAACAAATGATTCGTTGACGGCGGCGGAAAAGCGTACGCGCGAGCCGAACACGACCGAAGGCTGTTGCGCGCGCGCCCCGCCACCCCTCGAAACCCCGTGTACAGGGTGGTTTCTCTGACGTTTTCCAAAGAGAAACGCGCCCCCGCGACGGATATTCTTCGGCGCGAACAACAAAAACACCCCCTCGAAATCGATATTTTCGTGAGCGCACCCGCCGCCGCCGCCGCCGCCGCCGTGTTTACAGGTTTTTTTTGTTTCACGGTTTATAAGGATCAAAAACCACCACACCCTGTATGTGAGATGTGCGCGCAAAGGTCGTGTGTGTGTACAGCGCGCGAGTGGGAAAGGATAGAGAGACAGAGGAGACCACCGAGCGTGGTATAATGTGGTAGTAGTCGGTCGAAGGTATTAATAACCGGCTCTACCGCCCGTCTATCTATTCCGACCTGGGGCCGACAAGCGGCGCAGGACTACATATATATATATATATAAAGGATAAACGTATATATATATATATTTCCGCGTAACCCTTCCGCCTTCCTCCGCGATACGGAGAACTCGAGTTTGCGCGGACAACTGACGTGATAAACGATGTAGCCCCGACAACTGTGCGCGCGCGAATCGACCATATTACTACATGTACTTGTATATTGTGTAGGTGTACTCTGCTCTGCTCTGTGCGTGTGTATACGTATAAGGTTAGGCGCTGCGTGCGTTAAATAAATCAACCACCACCCCCGCGGTTAGAAAACGCGCGAGTGTTTCGTGTATACCGCGGTAACCCCACCCCCCGTCCACCGGGTCGGGCTCGTATTTCGGCGGAGCCGCGGGAGCTCGCTCTCCCCCGTTCCTCCTGCTGCCTCGGAGACACGATCCTTTATAGGGCGGCGGTCGTCAGGGTCGAGGCGACACAGGATAGAGAGAGAGAGGATAGATAAAATTTTCGATTTTCAATACGCCTCCTATAGGTGTTTGGGAAAAATTCGTCCCCGAGTCGAGAGAGAACACGCGAAACACCACTTCCACGTCCTGCGGCGTTTTCTTCTCGCGAGTACCTGAGTTTCTAAGTTTTCTCTGCGTCTTTTGTTCCACATCCAAAATCGGACCGCTCCGATAATAATTTATAGATCACACCTAGGTTTTACGAGAACACGCGAAATCAAAATCGATAAATGTCCGCCTTTCTCTATCGTTCGCCATATTCTCGAGTGACTCCTGCATCTTGCATTATTCGGCTCGTGTATCTCGTCCTAGGTCTTCCTCTTGATCTCGCACACGCCTCAACGCGCGTCCTATCATTTGCCACATATCCTTCTCCTCATAACGTCTATCGACGTTCGTTTCTCATCTCTTGTCCTCAGAACGTCTTCGTTTCTATCCGTCCGGGCTTATGCTTTGCATCATCTTTCTCCAACACCACATCTCCAGAGCTGCTTCTAACATATATTATCTTTTTCTTTCTTATCAATTGTCCAGGTCTCACCATAATAATATGGACATCCCTTAACCGCCCCGTAAAACTATGCCACCTGGAGTTCCCCTCGATAAGTCGTAGTAATTTTTAAAGAGTTCGCGTCGAACTCTTATAATCTATTGAGGGAAGGTAAACGCTGCTGCTTTCGTCGGAATATTATCGCGCGAAATAAATAAAACGCATACGATTGTGCGCGCGGTTGCTTTAATCAGTACAAATGGATTCGTCGGCCGCGGGCGCCGCGAGCGCTATTGATATTTATTTTTAATTCGAGCAAAGTGTTTCTCTTTTTTATAGACGGAAAATAAAATAGCGACGACGACGCGATCGCCGGCCGGCCGGCCGAGAATTGTTATCCTTTTGATATCACGAAAACATATTGTTATAGATAAAAACCGCGTCGACTCGAACTGCGAGACAGACACTCGATCGACATTGTAAATTCGGGATTTTGTCGAGAAAACAAAAAAAAAAAAAAAACAAATGCTAATCGATATTAAAAACTACTCGTCGTCGTCGTCGTGTGTTATAAATAGGGCTGGGATTTTAATGCCCTAAAAAACTTCAAAAAATGCCCTTAAAAAAATGCATTTAAATTATATTTATTATAGGTTAAAAATTAGAATAATAATAATAATTTATAATAGGTATAATATAACGGTGATAATTTTCGGGGAAAAGCCTAGCTACGATGAAATGTATGAATATATGATACTATATATAATTTATTATTCGTACCGTCAGCAGTTTGCCGAAAATTTCTTGTGCATCGCAACAATTTTCGTTCATTTTATGAAGAAATTGTGAAAAATGCTCTAAAAACTAAGAAAATGCACTAAAAATGTCCTAAAAATGCATTTATGTTTAATTTTGTCAAAAAATGCAAAATAAATAATACTTTAAAATAATCAGTATCACCCAAAACACATTTTATACTCACGGATCAACGTTTCAAAACATCAGAAAAAAAAATGCTTTTGCATCAAAATCCCAGCCCTAGTTATAAACGTATAAAGGGGGACGCGCGTTTTCGGGAGGTTTTCGCTCGTGTTTCACACCGTGAATGCATTTTTTATGACGTTTTTCCGTTACGAATAATACGTGACCCTAAAAATTACTGCGAAATACGTTCGGAAAACCTAACGCTAAAATATTGCGAAAATACGACGAAAAAAATAAATAATCGTTTTAATCGCGCGTCGTAAACAACACGTTTGTTATAATATTATGACACCGAATTCAAAAGAAGTTTGCGTACCGCTTCCGTTTTGAATAATATATATTTGTATATAATCGCTGATTATTCGTCGTTTCTAAACTATTGTTTCGCCGTTCGTATCGTAAACAACGATATTATTGCGGTTAACGCGCCAGTCGTAAAGACAAATAAACGTGTTGTGTCGCCTCGACAACAATAATTATTATCATAATCGTCGTCGTCGTCGTCGTCGTCGTCGTCCGGATAACGACTTCCGAGAATATTCGGGCTCGAACGTACGATGATAATCATAATAATATAATCGATAACGGAGTGACACGAGAACGCGCGTCCTGCGCGGAAACTCGTCGTCGCCGATTTCGAATCCTCGACTAGGGATTTCTAAAAACGTTGCTTTTCACACACCTCGTGTAATTGTCGTGCGCTGCTCACTGTCACTGTCAAATCGTCGTCACGCGTTATTAGAAAACGAAAAAGTAATGTTTTACTCCGTGTACCGGCAGGACGATTTTAGAATTTCAATAATGGTCTCTGAAAACGATCGACGATCTCCCGAAGGATTTCTTCGCGACTTTAGAAAGCCCTCGAGAGAGAGAGAGTAATAGTAATTCTACTTTCTAATTTTGAAATCGTTTTCCCGAAAAATCGAGCTTTCGAGATGTGACGTTGCTGAAAGGAGAGAGAGTGAGCGAATTGTTTTGGTCGAAAGAAATATATCAATCTATTGTAATTTTAACTATTTATTTAGAGTAGAGGCGGCGAGTTTCGTTGAAATCTCTTAGGTTTTTTTTCGTTTTTATTCACATCCCCCTCCCGACGGTTTATTGTACTATCGCGCAGCCAGAATTTTAGAAAGCCGCGCCGATTTTTAATTTCTTTCGTTTTCAAAACGTCATGTTTTCCAATATTTTATGATTATTATTTCATTTGTTTTTATTCATAAAAATAAAACGCGATAAACGCGATAAACACGTTATCGAGTACAATATAACTTTTACAATACTTCTTTTACTTCTCTCTTCGCACAATCTTCCCATCCGAGGCGTGGTCTGCCTAGTGGTCTTTTTCCTTTCGGATCCTCTTTAATTACTGTGTTTGTCATAGCGTCTTTTTTCCTCCAAGCGTGTCCACCTGTGCCCACATCAGTCTTCTTTTTGCAACTTCCCTCGAAATACTAATTGATCTTTGGAACAAGTCATATACTTCCTCGTTGGTTCGAATTCTCCATTCTTTGGTTCCTGTGTTCGAGACAAGGTGCATAGATTTCTCGGAGCCCGTGTTTCTGACCCGTATAGGATGACAGGACAACAGGGTATTAATGCAGGGTTCCCAAACCAAAATGGCAGTTGTTAGCCAGTCGTATTATCCTTATTGAAATCTCTACTTTTAACTCGTCGTCCTGAGTTAAGAGGACACCTAAGTATTTAAATTGTGGAACCCTGTGGAATATAATATGTCCATCTACTTTCTCCGTGCCTATCACATACGTCCTGTCTCTTCTGTCGAGTTTCATATTATATTCCGTCTTACTGTCATTTATTCTGAGGCCGACTTAACAACCCCAGTTAGCGATCGATTAGTCGAGACTTTCTAAGATTCGCCGGGCATGCTTTCTTTTTTTCTTTCCAAAATCGGTATCTGACGAATGATGATTTTTTTTGTTTTTTTAGTATAAGGTATTTTAGCATCGTATTTCATCGTACGTTTTCTTCGGTCTTGCCGTGTAAGACTCGTTTGGCCGCGAGAAGCGGAAGGGAAGTCGATTCGGGAAAACGAAAACCCCCCCCCCCCGACGCGCTTTCTATACTAATCCGGCGCGACACGCGAGTGTGTATTAACCCTACACTGCATGACATCTTTTTTTGTACCAAAAAAAATATATGTTTTAAAATTCCATTCAATAATTATAGGAAAAATAGTTAAAAAAAAAGAAAAAAAGTATCCTCTCTCTGTAACTAAGGATTTAAGTATGTAATGCATTTATGCACTTGTATGCAGTTACGATACCTAATCGAAACACAATTGACTACTTTTTTTTTTAGAAATAGGTACCTGCAGTAAGCGTGAAAATAACACAATGACAATATAATAATAATACTTTATTTTGTTATTTTGTAACTTAACATAATAATGGAACTTAAATTTTTACTTTTAATGAATTTTATTTTATTTTTTTATAAGGAACTAATTACAATTACGTTTTTGAGAGGGTAATTGGCTTTGAAGGGTCCTTTTGTGTGCTTTAGAGTTGGGTTTGCTCAACTATTATTAACAATAGACAGTTGTCAAAAAAATAAATAAAAAAATCTTTAGGTGTTTCTAATTTCTTTAGTTCATTTGGCATTGGTAATTCAGTGTGAAATTTTATAACCGATTCGTTTTGGGCAAAATTATGGGAGAACCATCTGCATACTCGTCTTCACTGTCTACTGGTATATTTAAAAATGATTCTATTTCATAGACATTTAAAGACATATTTACGAAAAATTTAAAACTGCGCAAAAATAATAACAAGTAACAGTTTTCCGTTGTGAGAAACAAATTTCTACGACTATATAGTCGGTGTATTACTGCAATTCACCAATGCTATTTTTGTCCATGTAAAATCCAGTTCAAAATACGAGGAATAGAGCATGGTTCAACTCGAAAAAAAATTTAATTTAAAAATTAAAATTAATTATGTGCTGCCATCATCCCCTAACATTTTATGAAAAACCTGTTGTCAATTGGTTTAAGCAAATGACCACTAGGTTTTCGTTAATTTTAACTGATGATATCTTGCAAACAGAACTATTTAAAGTACATAATGCATATATGCCCTTGTATGCAGTGTAGGGTTAATATCGTCGCGACGCGTACAAATGGACGACGACGACTAGAGGCTATACATACGTAATATATTATTATATTAAATCGTATAAAGGCTGTGGCGCGCGTTAATCGCGGCGGCGGCGGCGTTTCGACGACTAGATTTTAGATTAAAACCGGCGGAAATCATAATAATATAACATACTCGTATATTTCGATTTACAGATGACCCAAATCCGCCCCCCCCCCGCCCGCGCTCGCCAGCATTAATCCCGATTATATAATATGTGAATCATATTTCGTCGCGATAGTGTACGCGTGATAATAATTATTATTATCGTCTACCGCGCGAATTTATTAACGCGAAATCAAAATACGTAATATACGCCGCCCCGCGGGGGCGACGTTAAAATAATATCGTAAAACGCGTCGTGTTTGTTTTGCGCGACAACACAATAATATTAATATCGTCTCTCGTAGCGCCGCCGCCGCGCCGACGTGTATTTCACATTGTTATTTTAAATAATAATTTATAACCTGCGGCGCGAATTATCACGGAACGAATTGAATTCTTTCCAGCACGAAACGAAGTTTTTTAAATTTTTTCGAATATTTGAACGCGCGCCGCCCCAGTTGCTCGGTCAGATTTTCCGGTAAATTTCAAATCGGAGCCGCCATTTTTAGCGAAAACGCGTATCGCGGAGAAATTGTAATTTAAATCCTCGGCGAGCGCGTGCCAGAGACGTCTCTTTGAATCCGGTCGAATATTATCACACTAGGGCCCGGATTTAAATGCACTTAAAACCATATGCTCTAAAAAATGCCTTTAAAAAATGCATTTTACCACAAAAATGACCTTAAAAATGCCCTTAAAAAATACAATTTACCACAAAAATGACCTTAAAAATGCCCTTAAAAAATACAATTTACCACAAAAATGACCTTAAAAATGCCATATCGCACTGCTAGAACAAGACTGCCACAACTCAAAATTTATAGTTTTGAGAAAAATCGATTTGAAGTTTGGACCTAGGATATTTTGATGAGTTTTTTTACTTATGCGTTTGAAATTTAACACTTAAATACTTACAATCATACTTAACAATATTATTTTTTCAAATACGTATTATGAAATTCACTCTTAAACCCAAAAATTTAGACTTGTGGCCATTTACAATTTTTCAAGTAAATGCAAGACTGCCATATTTTGAGATGTGACAGAACGCCACAAGTCGAAATAAGGCAGTCTTGAATTTTGACTTGAGCGATAATTTGGATAAATTAAAATAAGTATACAGCGCCATAAAGTAAATATATGGCTCTCTCGCATTGAAAATTAACTAACATTTAAATAATTCAATACTGACACATCTCTATATAGTGGCTAAATGAAAAATGATATTGAATGTGGCGTTATTGCATTTTATAGAGCTTATTTTTCTCTGTTTAACAGTAGTCATAACTCGAAATCGATGAATTTTGAGTTATGGCAGTTTTGTTCTACCAGTGCGATATATTTTTTTTTATACAAATTATAATTTACAAATGAGACATAATAATTATTTTTACATAATTATTTTATTAAAAAAAAAACTGGAAATTTGAAATATTGACTGATATTATGATGTTGACACGCATGTGTTTTGGCCGTTTTAGGGGAAATATTATTCATTCTAAACATACCAAAATATAATATATTAAAATTTATGTAAAATTAACATTCTAAGTAAGTCTTTTGTACTTAATAAATTTAAACCTTCTTAAATGTCAAGAAAATAATTTATCTTAAGATAATTTTTTGAATAGTCCAAGTTTTATATCTATCTATATTGAACAAATATGCATTAAAAACCAACAAAATGACCCAATAATGCTAAAAATACTTAAAAAAATGAAAAAACGTCGAAATATGCAAAAAAAATGCAAAATAAAATTTGTAGCTCTCAAACCCTCGTTACATGAAACGAATCATGTACTTGGAATGCATTGTGTATGATCAACCAAAAAAATATGCACTTTGCATTGAAATCCGGGCCCTAATTATCACATAATCACTCTTGCTGATCTACGGGGGGATTCGGGTGTGCCTCGACGGGGTTTTTGAGGAACGTAGATCGCGTAGGTTACGATAATTAATATATTTTTAAAACACGTCGTCGTGTAAAATTATCGATTAGATTAAAAATACGGTCTGGTGTGATGTGTAATAAGCCTCCGGGGGGACTAGCGGATTTGAATAAATAATAATAGTTTGATTATCGAAAAAATATTTCTATTAGAAACTCGATTGACAGTGTTTTTTTTTTTATTGAAAAGAAATTTCTTATATATCACAGCGAATAATATATAATAAAATGTAATTGATCCCTTTAAGCTATGCTCGTGTTGGGATGAATGAGCTATTGAGATTTCTTAAACTTTATATTTACAAATAAAAATCTTAAATTATTACAAAATATAATATAATACACATCCAAAATGTATACAAAATTAAAATTAAATTAGATATAATTTGAATGTGAAACAAAAAAAAAAAACAAAAAGCGTCCGATTTCGCGTCATGTCGTAAAAATGATTTTCCGTTTCCGTGAAATAATAATAATAATATGTAATTAAAATCGTGCGGGGGCTCTGAATTCGCGCGGGGGTCCCCCCGTGGGCGCGACGTAATAACCCACTCGTCGGGTCAAAATATTTTTCCCCGCCAAAGACCGAAATATTTAGTCCGCATAGAATTTTATAAATAAAATCGAAGCATAAAACTCTATTATAACACTCGAGGAAAGTCCTTAATTTTATTTTATTATCGTTTAAACATATATTGAATTTAATAGTTTGTATTAAAATAATAATATTTTGTTGAAATCGAAGCGTTAATTTTTAACAACAGTGTAATAATTATAATATATACGAGTTACTAATAATTATATTAGTCGACTACTGTCAGTGAGAAGTATTAAGTTTTCCGGAAAGGACGTTAATTTCACGGGTTTTTCATCAAGTCTAGTTGATAATCTCGATAATAATTGACATTTATGATGTGAATAATAGTTGTTCGAATTTATTTCCAAACGAAACGATAAATAACGACATTTAAATATGAGAATTTTATTGAAACCACCGGGTATTATATTTTCGTGGCCCGCGGTACTGGGAAACGCCGCTGCCCTGGAATCGGTTTTTGAAAATCGTTTCGATCGAATTTTGCATTTCGCTAAAATACACTTGCGATCCGTTTTCGAGTTTAGTTGTTTGGACTCTCGACGACTCTATATTATATGATAGCTCTTCTCGTCGTCGTTTACTTATTTTTTATTTAGTTTTTGTCTCGTCGCGCCGCCACGGGTGGTCGGGTTCGTCGAAAAAGGGCGCCGCCGCCGCGGCTCGGAAACCGTCTCTCTCTCTCTCTGTACACCGTCGTCCTAGTCGTATTAATTATAATAATTATACGCGCGCGTAATAATATACGATATTACGGTATGACAATATTACGAGTGGGACGAAGACGACGGGGGAACAGTAATTAATGCGGCGGCGGGGGCGTGTGGAATGTTAAAAAAAAAAAAAAAAAATTCGCTCGAGTCAGGTATTTTTTAATCCATTATTCGCCGCCCATTGTGCCGCTGGTAGCGTTGTCCTCCCTCATCCCCTTCGCGCGGGGGTGTTTTTTTCCTTTCGAAAATCGCTGTAAACGGATTTACGTCGCGACGACAATAATAATAAAACGCGGCCGCGGCGGCCGTCTCTCCTCCGCCAGAGACACAGGACTATCGAAACCTAATCGACGGGCGTATCGACTGTCCTCGACTTAAAAATCCCAAGTTTCTCCAAGTTATCCTTTTTTCATACCGCTCAGCGCCGCCCAATTATTTCCGTAATAAACCGAGGACGATAGCTAATTCGCCGTCTCCTCCTTTCTAATAATATTATGTATTCCTTTCCTTCTGCTGTTATAAAAACAAAATAATGTTTCGTACTCGACTCGTCGCGTTATTTACACTCTAGATTCGGATTTTCTAACCGCGAACTCGTAGGTCAAGTATATTTATTTATTTATTTATTTATTTATTTAATATAAACGGACGACTGTCCTAAAACATAATAATATTTACATTGTGTTACACATTGATAAGTAAAACATTAATTTATAGATAAATATATACTTAAAATTAGAGAATGAGTGAAATAATAAAGCTAAAGTAGAAAGAATACGATTAAATATACAAATTATTATTCAAATATAATCGAAAACAATAGTATTACCTGCAGTCATAAGAAGGTTACCAGGAGAGTTCAAGATATAATTTTTTGTTGAAAGAAGTGGATAAAAGGGTTTAGGATCTCTAGTATTAATGAAATTAATTTTAAAACGGATTGAAGAGAGAATTTCAGGACAGTCTATTGAACCTGATATTAGTTTTTGTAAAAATTTAGAGAGTAAAAGTGTACGACGGTCAGAGAGTAGAGAAATATTAAGAAAATTTAAAACGTTGATATATGTGCCGTGGATAGGTCTGTTTATGTTAAATTTAAATGAGATAAAACGTAACATAATATAATATATATAATATATTTTAGTCGAAAAGTCGAAATAAACCTCCCCCCCCCTCCGTCGACTCGTTAATGCCCAGCCTCGTCGACGATGATAATACGACTCCGTCGTGGATATCACACGTCGTCGGTCCTTTTCCCCCGGATCACTTTTCCCGCGTCGAGGGGGGTGTTTTTTTGTATTGAAAAAAAAAGAAGCGCTTTCCAGTCGATTATTATTGTGATTCATCGTCGGCGGGTCCTCGCCGCGGTAATTATAAAATCGCAAACCACCCGCGGCGTAATGCATATTCGATGATTTCGCGGCGTTGATTTCTCGCGGGACGGAGAATCGGTTACTCGGGAAAAAAAAATATCGGAAATAACGAACGGATCCCCATCTCGGGATTCCATTTCGAAAACCGAAACGCGCGCGCGCGCACAGAAAAAAAAACCATCGTTTTTGTAGGCAAAGAGAGGAGAGTTCGGAGGACGTGTCGTCGACATGACGAATACGTCGTCGTCGGCTGGAAAAAAAGTAATTAGCGCGACGTTGGCCCGACCGTAATTATTAAAAAACCGACGTCAGATCGGTTCTTTTGCGCGTGTTGTTTTTTCGTCGAAACATAACGCGAGCCACACACGGCACCGAGAGGGTGTGATATCGGATTCGGTCGACTTCTTAATAGAGTTCACGTTTGAAAATGTGTTGCTCGCAAATGTAACGAGTAGACCCGAAAGACCCTGCTCTACTGTATTAATCGTTTTCGTAAACAGCCCGCGCGTATCCTTATAGTATTCTCCTTCGTCGGTCGTCCTCTCCTTTTTCCGATCCCGGCCGGGCGGCGACGACGCGCTCGCGACAATAACGACGCGCGATTAGGTGGCGTATTATTATTTAAATGTACGCGATCTATTCACAGCGAGCGTGTACCTATAAAAAAAAAAACTCGCTCGAGAGAGGTCGAAATCCGGAAGGTTCGAAAACCTTTTCGTTAAAATATGAAAAATAACCTATTGTCCACGTACAGACCTTTTTTTTTTTACCGTTCTGCCGAGTTCTGTTCGATTCTTAAATCCTTCGTCGTCGTCGTTATTATTATTACAACTACGTAACCGAATATTAATTGAAATTATGACGTGAGTTCGTTTATTTTCGGGCGACCTTTTGAAATGCGTTTCGGTCGATAGATCGTTTTTTTTTTTTTTGATAAATCATCGAGGTTAAGGAAGTCTTAAGTTTTCCGATTCGATTTTCGACGTCTACTTTTTTTTTCTCAGACCGTTGTACCGACCGAGATTTGCCCCGCCGCCGGACGCGCGTTATACTAATCGTGTACGAATATTTCGCCGCGAAAAGAGTAAAAATTAAAAATCCTTTTCCGAGGACACTGGAAAACCATAACTTTATTATCGTCGTCGTCGTCGTTATTATTATTACAACTACGTAACCGAATATTAATTGAAATTATGACGCGAGTACGTTATAATTAGCCGTGTTTATTTTTTTTTTTCATAATTCGTCGAGGTTAAGGAAATCTCAAGTTTTCCGATTCGATTTTCGACGTCTTTTTATTTATTTATTTATTTATTTACTAGCATAAACGCCGTTAGGTTCAAGTGTACAGTATTTAAATTAATTTAACACTTAAAAATACAATACAAATGACAAATAATTACATTAAAAACAGAGACTTTCTTTCTTTTTTTCACAGACCGTCGTTGTACCGACCGAGATTTGCCCCGCCGGACGCGCGTTATACTAATCGCGTACGAATATTTCGCCGCGAAAAGAGTAAAAATTAAAAATCCTTTTCCGAGGATACTGGAAAACCATAACTTCATTATCGTCGTCGTCGTCGTTATTATTATTACAACTACGTAACCGAATATTAATTGAAATTATGACGCGAGTACGTTATAATTAGCCGTATTTTTTTTTGTTTTATAATTCGTCGAGGTTAAGGAAATCTCAAGTTTTCCGATTCGATTTTCGACGTCTTTTTATTTATTTATTTATTTATTTATTTATTTACTAGCATAAACGCCGTTAGGCTCAAGTGTACAGTATTTAAATTAATTTAACACACTTAAAAATACAATACAAATGACAAATAATTACATTAAAACACAGAGACTTTCTTTCTTTTTTTCACAGACCGTCGTTGTACCGACCGAGATTTTTCCCCGCCGGACGCGCGTTATACTAATCGCGTACGAATATTTCGCCGCGAAAAGAGTAAAAATTAAAAATCCTTTTCCGAGGATACCGGATGGAAAACCATAACTTTATTATCGTCGTCGTCGGCGGCCAAAAACGACGCGCGCGTCGCCGAGAGAAAGACCTTTTTATTTTATCGTCGGGCACGTATATACTCGTATATATACGTATATAAATGCTCGCGCGTAATAACGCCACCGCTCGGAATTCGCGAAACATATACGTATATATATACCTCGGGAGACGCGCGGGGGTCGTGCGAGCGCTTAATTCGATAATAATATTTCGAGGAACGGAGAGGCTGCGCACGGAGAGAGTATTATTTCGTACCGACCGAGAGAATCTCTCCGTCCTTTCCGTCTCCTTGTTTCATATACGTATATGAAATATAATCTCTAATATATTATATATATATATATTGCGCGCGCGGAGGACACGTACGGAATTTTTAAGATAATCCTGCGCGCACATAACGTCAACCCGCGGGGTCGCGCGCGAGTCATATTATTTTATATATAATATTCCGTACGCGAGGAGGGTACGTTTATTTTTTTTCCACCGGTGTTTCCGGACGTTTCGATATTTTTCAATCTCCTCCTCTAAATAACTGCACAAACGGCCGCGCGACGACGAGGATTATTATTAAGTCTTGGTCTCCGGGGGCGACACGCGAAAAGAGTTTGGTAAAAAAAATAATAGGCCCGTTGTTCCTCCGGGTCGTCGTTTGCACCGATGGTAAACGTTAACATTCGTCCTGACTCGGCGGCGGCTGGAGAGAATGATAAAAAAAAAATAATACGAGTAAATTATTATCTCTTTCGCGACGTATCCGAGATACGAGAGAGCTGAAAAGACAAACTAATTTATAATAATTCGTCTAGATCGGCGGTTCCCAACATTTTTTTTTAGTTTACTCTTAAAACGTTTGAATAACAATAACAATAATGTAATAACTAGGGAACGGATTTTATTTTAGTATAAAATCAAAAATATTTAAATACCGATTAGATAGATACCGATTTATCACAAGACTAACTCAGTATAAGACTTGTCTATCGCTCCTAAAAGTTTCATTCGGAAATTCTTCCGAATAAATACTAGCTTTTGACAATATTATACTATACAAACTGTACACTTCGATAATACAGGATACGTATATTTATTTGTAAAAAAAATTTAATTATTCTAAAATATTTAAAAAATATTTGAAATAAAATTAGCATCAGATTTACTTGTGAAATTTTACGTAGTTATAGGATCGAAAAGTTCCCGGAATTTCATTTAATTTTTTTACGTATACAATTTAAATTCAAATCTACTTAATCTCCTTAAAAATATCGTCCTTCAGCACAGGCGCGCTTACTCTAAAAACTTACTGTAAAAACGTATCTCGGACGAGAAAGATAAACAAAAAAAACGATTTGTTGTACAATAATTGCTCCTGCTATTCCTACACAACGTATTTATAAACATATTGCAATAGTCATGCGTTTTATCTGTAAAATGTAGTGAAATATTATGTTAGATTCTATTGAAAACGTATTGTTTTAAAATAATGTAAAACGCGACCCACGCTCTGGTAACCTCCGGTATATAATTAGATAAAACGACCGTATTTCGCCACGACAATTATTGCATTTTATAATTTACATTTGATGACCTCACAATCAATCGAATAACTTACAATATATTCTAATATTCGCGTGGGAAAACTTTGAAACGACCGTTGAGAACCTGTCGTAATTTATAAGTGTTTACGATTTTTCCCAAACCAAAGGTGACCTCCTTCCCCCCCCCGCGTCGGCGCGGGGGACACGTGTGTGTGTGTGTGTGTGTGTGCTTCGACAAATTCGCTCGCTTTTAAAGTCGACTTTTGGCGCCGCCGCCGCCGGCGAGGAGAGACGCGTGGCGCGCGCGTTTCGCGGTTCGACATAATAATATACGAGGAACGTGCGCGCCGGCTCTGTTGTGCGAATATATACGTTCGTATAATACGAGTCGGGCGAAATGTAATTGAATTCGCCGCGCGCGCGCGCGCGTGTGTTGTAAAATATTAAAATGCGAAAGTCATCCGAGCCGCCGCCGTCACGCTCTCGTGACACGCGACGGACGTCACGTTTGCGCTCGCTCGGGGGTAAATATTATTATTCTTTGCCGCCCAGTCCTGCCGAGTCCTGCCGCGGTCTCTTTATTTATAACCGACGACGACGACGTGATAACGATTTTTCTTTGAAAATCGCCACAGTAGTGCCCACTGTCTAGCCGACGAAAACTATCATCCGCATAATATAATATGAGTTTTAACGAATTCGTCTCGAAAAACAGACCGTTTTGTTTTTTTACAAATCCCACACTCTTATAGGAGTCACGTGCGAGTTGTTTTTTGTCCTAAACGAAATCATTTTACCATTCGATATCTGACCCGTTTCGTATCATGACGATCGTCCGAGTTATTTATTTTTTTCAAATATACGGACGTAAGTCCTATTACAAATTATTAGAAGCAAAGAGCTGTACAATAGATATAAATCTTAAATAACAGATTATACAAATACACATAAACATATATGCGATATATATTCACATACATAAATTTAAAATACATAGAGAACTTGGATTATAAAAGTGAAACGTATGAGACTAAGGACCACTAAATATAATCGCACTTAAATCGATTGTCGCTGCCATTAATAGATTCGCAGGGCAATATTGATAATATAATTTTTAGTGGAATGAACTGGGTAAAAAGGGCTTATTGTCTCTTGTGTTTTGGGAATTTATATTAAAATTAATGAGCGTGAGAAGATCCGGACAAATAGTATTACCTAAAATTAAGTAGTGTAAAAATTTTGATACAAGGAGAGAACTGGTCTGTCATTAAGTGAGGATAAATTAAGAAAATTATAGACGTTATTATATGTCCCATGAAACGGGTCTTAATATATTATATTAAATTTAAAAGCAATAAAACGTAGGAAATTGTTTTGCACGGATTCGATGGTTTCGTTTTGATTTATAGTGTTATTCAGCCAGATTAAAGGGCAATATTCTAAATTTGCGCCAATCAGGGAACCAAAGAGTGTTTTTAGGGCAAAAGTTATTAAACCGGTCTGACGACGACGACGACGTCTAGATGACTCGTTTTTATTTATTTATTATATTATTTACAAAACATATTATATCCACAAAAACAACTTTGGAACTACATTATAATCGCTTTAACAATAAAAAAAATAGTAAATTGACTTTCGAGCAACAAACAAATGCACATTTTGCTCAGTCCGAGAGATTCGAGATTAATACTCGCTGGAATAAAATCGTCGATAGAGACGTGTACATCCAGACGGGGTTTACGTCGTCACCAAATGCAATTTTCTCTTGTATACGCAATCGAGCGTAAAGTGACTTTCTTCGGACCCGTTCAAGCGATTCGATAAGCCCGATTCGGGTAGGATTCCTGGGAACCGACGAGAATTCGGGTGAGAAGTAAGGCCGCTCGCTCAGTTTACGCGCACCTTTTCGGTCGGAACGTTCCCGAAAACCAGCCGCTCCTCGAAATTCACCATAGTTTGTCGTAGTTTTATACGGTCGAAACACGACGACGACCACGACGACGGAAACGAAATAAAACAAACGTCATTATACAATACTCTAAAGACAAATAATGCCAGTTTGCCGTTCCGCATCCGCGGCCACTGTAATGTGATAATAGTCGGTAAATATTGTTCGTGTTTATCATTTACGGTTCGGAGAGAAATAAAATCCAAAACCGGAAACGATTGCGCGCGATGATAGGTGCGGCGGCGGCGGCGGCCCAAGGTGTAATCGAGGTCGTCGGATAAATATTTCGAAAACCAGATAAAAAACCGAATCTCTCGAGTGTTAGAATGTCCTGGTCGGCCAACGAGTCGTCCTTGTTTTGAACTATATTGCGTACGCTATACTTGGCCCGTTTCGTTGTAAAATAATCCGCGCGACACCGATAAGCAGCCGCCGCGTCCTTTATTTCTTCCTACATTTCCTTTATCCTTTTTAAGCGCGTCGTATACGAGCACACGCGAAAATAATAATAATAATAATAATATTATTATACCGAGGAGCGAATATTGTGCTGGCGCGGCGCAGAGCGCGTTGCGATTTCGGGACCGCGCCGCCGCCGCGGGGGTAAAATAATAGAAACCCATCGTAAACACATTTTCGGCGCGTCGCGTCGGCGGCCCTTTATGATATTATCGCTCTCGGCCATATCGTTCGAGTCGTCGTCGTCGTCGTCGTCGCCGGAAAAAGAATGGAGAGAAAAAAAAATCCACACCGGTCTAATCCGACACACACACACCCCCCGTCGAGGCATCGCCGCTGGACACTATATTATACTTACTAGTTTTCGAAAAAGTATTTCCTAACTCTCTGTCTCTCTCTCTTATTTCTCCGGGTTTTCTCTCTCCTGTTGGCGGAAAAAAAACGCGAGAGGGTAAAAGGAAATATTATAATATACGTTATAAATATATTCAAATGCGAAAAACCAATATTTTCCGTACAACTCGGGCAGTAGTTTCGGGTGAGCGACGACGTCCGAGAATGAAAAAAACTACGAGCATATACGTAATATAAAATAGTAATACCGTACGACCCGGCGCGGCGGCGGCGAATGAAAAATGTTTAAATCCGCTGCGGGATGAGATGTTTTCGAATTTTGGACATTTTCAATACGATTATCGTACGTCATCGTGGAATAATCTGCGATTAGAATGCGAATGTATAATATTAACGCTATAAAATTCGAATTTCTTCTAAAATAAGTCGTATAACAGATTTCTTTAACCGATACGACTCTCTTCGGCTAAAATGAATTACATAATATTATGTGTGTCCCAAGTGTTACGACGTATTTTTTAGTTTTACAAATAGCATACGTTTTGGAATTTCGACGGCATTTTTCATTTTAATTTGTTTCAATTTACTTTTTTTATTAAAATATTTCACTGGTATTTTTAGTCCTGCAAACGTCACACAAGTAATATAAACGTGTAAAGTCTAGGGTCCGGATTTGTATGCACTCAAAAAGGCCAAAATAGTATGTGCATTTATGCATCAAAAAACTTCAAAATATGCACTTGATATGCTCTTATTTTTTTTTTTTTAATAATATGCAAAAATATGCTCTTATACCCAAATCTTATGCGTTTTTATATTTTTATTTTTTTTTTTAATTTCTTCCGCGAATAATAATTCGAAATTGTTGAAAAACTTAATTTTTTAATTATAGACATCGACTTTAAACATTTATTAATGAACTAATAAATATTTAAAAATATATATTCAACAAATACTTTACAAAATACAAGTCTAATCATAAAACCAGTCAGCATTGTTGCCGATGACCGTGACTTGCGATAAACGAGATATAATTTTACACATAAACTGTCCGAAAATATAACATACGGAGAATAACATTTTTATTTCCCAACAATACGTAATGAACTAATAATTTCTACGATGAAATCGAAACAAAATAATTGGCTTAATAAACTTTTATACAAAATATGCATTTATATGCAAAATAACATTTTTTCTTTGCATTATCTGTTACACAAATCGTCCACATTTCTTACTCCCATCGAAACGCATACACTCATTACAAATATGTAAATGCATATACAAATCCGGACTCTAGTTATAAAATGTTGGGTGCTACAATCCACAGGTGCATTTTTCTATTGTCAAAGGTAACGATTAAATTAAAAGGGTGTCCCCTGAAATTAGATGTATTTTGCAGTCTTCGATTCTACTTCTCCTCTTCTAGCTTTTCTCGAAATAATCTATCGGTAGGCGTGTCCGCCGCGGCGTTTTCAATTCGATTTTACTTTCTCACATGACATATTCGCTCATACATAAACGATGTATTTATTTTAAATCCGACTACTTGCTCGCCGCCGCCGCCGCAATACTCTGGCGCGTTCACAGGATCAAAGCTTTTACGAATCACGACGAAACCGCCGCCAATTTTTTCGTCGCTCGGTGCCCCGAAAGTACCTCTGCGATTAAATGTACGAGTATTTCGACGACAAATTCGAATTTCTTCTAAAACACGTCGTATAAATATAACAGACTTCTTTAAAGATAATAATATATGACGCGTGTGGATTAACCAGTTGGCTGCCATGAAGACCATTATTGGTACTCATTAGTTTTGTTATCTACGCCATACTGTTTTTAAGTTATTTGTCATTCACGCTTTGAGTACCAATCCTGGTATTCACTTGACTTATTTCTCAGGCATTGAATGCCAAAATTGGTACTCACTTTTAACATGTGTTAAACTATTGAAGACCGTATTTGGTACTCAATTTAGCCATTGAAATGAAAAGTACAGAAAAAATTCTATAAAATGATGTTAATAGCAAAGTTTAATTTAAATTTAATTGGATTTTACAATAATTTACATGAATGGGTCTTAAAAAAACATTCTAGATAAAAATATTTTAAACGCTTGTTACATTTAGTCTGAACTCTACGTGTAATCTTTTGAGCATGTTGTCTT
The DNA here is from genome assembly GCA_948098885.1 of Drepanosiphum platanoidis. Lineage (NCBI taxonomy): Eukaryota > Metazoa > Arthropoda > Insecta > Hemiptera > Aphididae > Drepanosiphum > Drepanosiphum platanoidis. The sequence continues at coordinate 8,584,895 of OX402541.1, forward strand.
CCACCTTGTTCAGCCATTTCTTTGTAACAGATATAACATTTTCCTCGTTGCGCATTGATAAGAATATGTTTCTCTTCACTTGGTTGAACTTCGATTTTTTTAATCAAACTATGAATTATACTTTCACGAAATTGAGTTACACTAATTTTTTTCCGAATTTGGCCCCCACCAAATTCGTTGACCGATTAAGAAATGCACGTGGCCATAACGTAATCGGGAGTAGAAATTTATGATATAATAGGCATTGAATACCTAAAATGGTACTCACTCCGATTTTTATTTTTTTTTTATTTATAATCAGTAGTATAATAATAAATGATTACGTACGACAAAAATATTATTAGATTTCTCTGAAAAATACCCAAGGCCCACATGATAAATCTGTAAAATTTGCCCTGGCGTAGTTATAAGTATTGTTGAATACCAATTATGGTACTCACGGCGCTAAGAACCGTTATAATAAAAATGGCTCGGCAGTCAACTTGTTAAAATAAAACAAATTAAAACAATTCATACAACTCACTCTTCTCGCGCGACATATTCTCGTGTATACACATAAACGATGTATTTATTTTATTTCGAATCTTATAACTATAATCGCTCTCTCGCCGCGCGTTTGAAAGGATCAAAGGTTTTCCGAATCACGGCGGGAACCGCGGCCAACTTTTTCGCCGACGACGACGTTTCGCTACGCCATATTATTATAATAGCCCGCCGATGCGATATCGCGCGCGCGCTCGCGTTTGATTAATTATTACCGTTGTGCGAGTTAAACGGCTCGACATCCGCGAGCGTAACATCGAATTTGTTTTGGGGTCGGTTCGCATTACTTATGTTTAATGATCTCCCCCAAGTTGGTAAATTATTATTACTATCGTTTTGCGAGCAACTTTCGCGAAACTTTCGAATTATTACGAAAACCGATTACCCGTGTAGAACATTATGCGAACAAGAACTAATTAATTAGCGAATTAATTTCAGTTTCGCAAAATATAATCGTGTGCGCCGCGGCGGCGTCGTGCTCGTAATAATAATAATAATATCATATTGCCGGGGAAAAAAAAAAAACGCCCTTTGAACTCGCGTCGTCTATAAATTATTTCGAAATTTTGAAAACAGACGGCGCCGCCGTAGATAATATAATATAATAACGGTCATTAGAGTCGGAAGTCACGTGGTACATTGAAGAGAAGAAGATGAAAAAAAAAACGATAAATCGTGTGCGTCTGAGATAGTTTCGAAATAATAATTTTTCGACAAATCGTTCGAACGTCTGGTCTTTCGAGTCGTTTTTTTTTCTTTTCTACGCTTATAAACGCATTTAAATAACGAAAAGTAAATATAAAAACGTCTTTCCTTCCACACAATACTGATGCTGGCAGTTTTAAGGATTTTTAATCGAATGCATTTTCGTCGTGTTTTCGACCGATTCGGACCGAAGGATCCATCCGAGAGAGGAGAAAAAACTTGGCTTTTCTCGTAAATATTCTCTCGTTAATCTCGTTCGAATCGATTTCAAACGGATTGTCGTAATATCGTATCTTTGAATCGGACGACGACGAGACGACGCGTTTATCCTTTACGATCGTTTTCTATTGCGTTTATCCTTTGCCACCCCCCCCCTCCCCCCCCCGTGTGAGAGAAACAATAACTGGATTACCTGTATGATAGAGTCTGGTGACTTCCACGACGGTTTGGAATTTGTACAGCGAATGGCGAATGTCCTCGTCGGGAATGTCTTCGGGGATTTCGTACACCAACACCGAAAACGTCTTCTGCGGTCTGCACGGGATGGGAATCTGAAACGTGTACATTTTCTCGTTTTACTTTCGTTTTATCTAATATGAAACGGCGAGACGACGACGAGACAGGCTTGCGCGCGCGTCAGGTCGCAAATTACATTATAACGTTGCGTCGTCGGTCGTATAAACGAGACGACTCTAAAAAGCGTATATAATATAATATTATAGTACTAATAAAATAAAATAAAAAAAAACACACACACACTCGAAACGAATCCCCCTCTCCCCCCGATTTCTGTGACTTTGTGATGCTAAAATTAACGATCGGTATGAAAATCAATAACGGCGATTAGGCGAAAAGGACACGGACGATCCTCGCGTACGATTCGATAAAAGTAACAACGCGATTTCTCCCTTTTGACCCTTTGAGTTCTGATCGAAAAAAAATTAAAAATATTTGTGACATTTATAATAATATATAATATGTGACCAAACTGAGGGTTTTTTCGAGTTGGGTTTAAGGATTTTTCGATCGCCAAGTCCTGAGTTGTTGAGACGTGCTGTTGGTAATGGCAATTGGGCAACAGCAGACATATAGATACAACACAGTAATAAATCAAATATTTTATAGTTTCGATTGTTTTTTTTTTCATAAATCTTGAACATTTAAAACTACTAATATACGTATACTCGGCTTACGATTTTAACGGCATAATGTTTAGGGCGCGATGAAACGTTGAATGCCATAAAAAATAAGAAAAATGTCCTTAAAAAGTACGACTTAAAAAAATGCCCTAAAAACCTTAAAAAATGTATTTAAAATCAATAAAAACACAATTTTGAATGGAGGAGAACGGTCGGTTCTATCGAAGAGTCCCGAGAGCTCCTTCGCGCCGGTAATTATCGCTCTTTTCACGTCGGACGACGACGGTCTGCGTTTGTTTTATTTCCCCAATCGATTTCGACACGACATACTGATGATAGTTAAAACGAGATGGCTCCGACGCGCGACGTCGTGTTTTTCTCGACTCGGATATTATTGTTACGTTTGAAAGCGTATAAATTTCACGACGAAGAATCGCACGGAAAAACGTATATTATACGTCATAACGACGATAATAATACCGAGCAATACATCATGTTTTTTCCTCGCCGGAGACGAAACAGACGAATAATCCCGACGGGATACGGCTGCGGGTCGTCCGGGCCCCCGTTGTAGATCATAATATAATAATAATAATATTATCGCGTCTTAATAACAATACGGTCGGCTCTCGCGGCGAACACTCGGTCTCGAGTTTTCGCGAAAACTTCTCCCCGGGTACCTATCGTAAATCTCGAAAGATTAATTACCGGTTTTTCGTTTCGTTTCTACAATAATTCACGTTACGAAAATAGTAATGAAAACCCATTCGCACGTCTCTCGAATCGCGTACTCTCTTTTTTTTTTATTTGTTTTTTTAAAAATCTGTCGATCGCCGTTGTTTTCTATGTTTTTATTTATTTATTTATTTATTTATTTATTTATTTGTGTAAACGCCCAATTGGGCTCAAGTACAGTGACAAAGAATATATAATACTAACATAGGTAGAATATGATACAAGTATACAATAGAATAAGAATTAAGTACATAAATACAATTACAAGATAATATAGATAAAATTAATGATATGACAAGCAGCTAAAAACAGTATTTTAAAGAATATAAATTATTCCTAATAAACGGATCAAATTTTAAATTATTGCACTCTTTGGCTATTCTATCAATAGGATTATACGTGCCGTAAGATGTTTTTGCATATTTCGAACCATAAAATCGCATACATAAATATGTACGTATACAGTCGAGTCGCGATAACTCGGAAGTTGACGGGGGGATAAAAATTCACCTCGAGATATGCATTATTCGAGATACCTAACTCGAATTTATCAAAATAAAATCAAAACTTATCGAAACTTTTATTTTCAAAGAAATTAGTGAGATGGGTGAGCTTGTTTCTGTTGGCACAGTTTATCAATATTGGGTTCTAATTTAGTTAAATACAATCTTAAATCATCTTCAACATTTAATTAATTTCTATATAGACATTTAACACGAGTTAAACACTAGGGCCTATTATAGTAGCGCGTCAATACTAAAAACATTTTTTACCCAACTCGCGGATACGAAAGTATTTAAACGACTACTAAAATTTTCATCATAATACATAAAATGCATTCATAATATATATAAATCTCGTGTCACAATGTTTGTCCTCAATGGACTCCTAAACCACTTAACCGATTTTGATGAAATTTTTTACACCGCGTGTAATTTGGTCCAACTTAAAAGATAGGATAGTTTTTTTTTCAATATTTATATGTGGCGAGCGCCGAGAATATTCTGGAACGGTTATCTATATATATATAAAAATGGAGACAAAAAATTGGAAATTGAATCAGTTGAGAACGGCTGGGCCGATTTGGCTCAAATTTTTTTTTGAAATGATAGAGAATGTCGGGGAGCGGGTTTATAGCATAAATTATGGAGAAAATTAACCCTAAGGGGGTTAAAAGGGGTAAAAATGGAAAAAATCCTGAGTCAATGGAGCTTTGTGGTATTAAATTTTGTCAATAGTTTCATTTAATATAGCAGAGGCCCCGTGGGAAAGGATTTTTCGAAATTCGACCCCTAACGGGGGTTAAAAGGGGTAAAAAGGGTGAAACTAGAAAAATTCGCCTGGCTGGAACTGCTGCTAGAGCTTTGAGTATGAAATTTGGGCAGCAGTTTCGTTTTATATAGTGGAGACCCCGTTGGAAAGGATTTTTCGAAATTCGACACCTACCGGAGTTAAAAGGGGTAAAAGGGGTAAAAATGGAAAAAAAAAACTGATAAAATAAAAAGTTATACTGCACACGGGCGAAGCCGGGTTATTCAGCTAGTATTATATATAATATTATATACTCGAAATATTTAAACGCGCAATATCATATAGATTTAGTAAAACGTGCGACATAAATTTTCGTATTTCAATCGTGTACGTACGGTCCACGCGAGACCGAATTCGTATATCAAATCGGATTTGAAATATGCAGAAAAAGATGCAAATGCATAAAGTTCCGATTATTACTAATTATAATATTTGGTTCTATATACTATGGTTCACGAGAGTACTGAGTAGTGCCGCCAGAGTCATCGAGACCGTCCGCAGAGAGAGAGAGAGAGATGATATTATTATAATAACGCATTACGTTTTCCGCGCGCGTTCTCTATCGGAGTTTTATTTTAATTTTATTCCGTTCGGAAAAAAAAAAAAAAACACGCCACCGTATTAATATTTTATCCCTCGAGCGCAATATTATCATACGCGCGCGCGTAATTTCGCCCGATCGAACGCATAATATATTTTAAATGTACTTAACGGTATTAAAAAAAAAAAGTATACGCGACGATAATATGTAAGCGCGCGCGCGCATCAAAATAAAGTCGACGGTTCCAAAAGTGTTTCGGCTCTTTAATGAATAACTAATACATATTAAAACGCGACGTGAATATTTGACAAACATAAAATTTACACGCGACATTATAAATATTGATATTATCGCGCGGTCAAACGGGGGGTGGGGGGGGGCTGTTTAATATTTCAATACGCTCGTAAACATTCCGAACGTGCGTGAAACGCGATATACGTACGTATAAAATATATCGTTTTAAATAATAATTATCAATCCTACGCGTCACGATTTATCGCAGGACGCGCGCGCGCGCTGGGGGGGGGGGGACGCTCTCGACGGTACCCCTTTTTGCCATCGTAAATATGTTAAATCCAACCGAAACGTAATTTTAAACTACCCTCCCTCCCCCCCCCCCGAAATATTTGGTTTTTCGTATAGTTATTTTCTTATTCGATGTATTTTCGTTTAATTTATCCCTTTAAGCTATAAGCTTGTGACGGGATAAATGAGTATAATATTATAATCGGTACATTTTATATAAAAAAAATTTACGATTTAAATATTATTCTTAAACATAACAAACGAGTAGGTACAATACGAATTCGGATACGACACAGTGACGGTTCAAAATAAATAACCAGTTGACAATCATTTTTTTGTTTGACAAAGTCCCCTGAGAAAACCTCTATAATTAGAAAAAAATACATGTATTCCGGTCCCCTCGATAATTCGAAATGTCTGTCGGTTAGGCGCACTCTACAATTCGAATTTTTTTTTCACGAATCTCTATAATTCGTATATTATATCGTACACATAATATGTACGTTCATATGTATAAAGATTATGTACAATCTATTTAACGTACTCGTAATGAAACTTATAATGACGATGATTAAATATGATCGTAGTTTAATGTTATCGTATCATTCCTACCTAATCTATACCAAAATAAACCTCTGCTATGGGTAAACTGTTATTGAAATTGAATAGAACGTAGTCAGTCGCAATATGTATGTATGTATAATAAATAAATCTTTCTTTAATTCGAATTAATTTTTTTTCCCTCGATTATTCGAACACTCGGTAAATCGAAAAATTTCTATAAATCGAATTTTTAACTCGGTCCCCTGAATTTCGAATTATCGAGTGACTACTGTAGATGGTGGCATTTTATTGAAATTTCTTGGACCTAAGTAATGCACGAATTTTCGCCCTATTGTCTAATCATACTATACTCTTCACGAATTTCGTGTTTCCATAAAAAAAAAAAAAGAAGCGTCGTAGTAACGACGACGGTGTGTGTGTGGTTTTAAAACGCGTAAGAAAAATGCACCGAGAAGGATGCGATGGGAAAAACGAAGGAAACGACTAACACAAAACGTTTAGGAAAAGAGCATATCGTAGGAGAGGAGAGGAGAAGCTGCCGAGAGCGCGGGCGGCGGTCGTGCCACTCGAGAGAACGCGCCGCCGCCGAGGAGGAGGATATCGCGTGCGCGCCGCTATTAATCATTTTACCCCGGGAATAATCCCGCGACATATTTATTATATATTTATACGCGTATACGTATATTTCTCCATGACCGCCGCCGCCGCGCCGTGTCGCGCGCGGCGTATTTAGCCGTAGCAATTTGTCATTTTCAAACGTTCCGTTTTTACGTCGCGTACACCTCCGTCTCTCTCCTCACCGCCATAAGTTATTCTCCGGCACACGCGCCGGCATATATATTTTAATAATTTATCGGATTCCCCGGGACGTTAATGAAACCGCGCGCGCGCCGGGTATATAATAATAATAATAATCATGTCACATATCGGCTAATGTACCTCTCTCTATATCGTCGTATAATAATGTATACCGACCCGCCGCCCCCGCGCGCGCGCCGTTCGATTCGAGGCCGACGGATCCTGCCGCCAGAGCTTCCGATAATAATAATATTAACGACGATAATCACTATATATTAACGCGCGGTTTCGTCCTTTTTTGCGTTTGAAAAAGTTTGTTTTTACAAACGATTGTACGCGAAATCCGCCTTTCCGTTCTGGCCGCGCGCGATCGACTCGTCGTTTGTACTTGATGGAGTCGTCTTTTTCGGCTTTCACTGAGACGTCGTATTTCAAAAAACTCCTTTTCCTCCGAGTTTAAGTCTAAATGCCAATGTAGAACCCCCCCACCTTCTATCGTTGTTTGCGCGCACGCCGTTCGATTCGAGGCCGACGGATCCTGCCGCCAGAGCTTCCGATAATAATAATATTAACGACGATAATCGGGGTTACTATATATTAACGCGCGATTTCGTCCTTTTTTGGATCGTTTTTTACAAACGATTTTACGCCAAATCCGCCTTTCCGTTCTGGCCGCGGGCGATCGACTTGTACCTGGTGGAGTCGTCTTTTTCGGCTTTCGTTTCGGAATCCACTGAGACGTCGTATTTCAAAAAACTCCTTTTCCTCCGAGTTTAAGTCTAAATACCGATTGTAGAACCCCCTCGTTGTTTGCGAGCGCGCCGTTCGATTCGAGGCCGACGGATCCTCCCGCCAGAGCTTCTGATAATAATAATATTAACGACGATATCGCGTCGATTAATCGGGGTCACTATATTAACGCGTGGTTTCGTCCTTTTTTGCGTTTGAAAAAGTTTGTTTTTACAAACGATTGTACGCGAAATCCGCCTTTCCGTTCTGGGCGCGCGCGATCGACTCGTCGTTTGTACTTGATGGAGTCGTCTTTTTCGGCTTTCACTGAGACGTCGTATTTCAAAAAACTCCTTTTCCTCCGAGTTTAAGTCTAAATGCCAATGTGGAACTCCCCACCTTCAATCGTTGTTTGCGCGCGCGACGTTCGATACGAGGCCGACGATATCGGTAAGCTCGCCAGAGCTTCCGATAATAATAATATTAACGACGATAATCGGGGTCACTATATATTAACGATTTCGTCCTTTTTTTAGATCCTTTTTTACAAACGATTTTACGCCAAATCCGCCTTTCCGTTCTGGCCACGCGCGATCGACTCGTCGTTTGTACTTGATGGAGTCGTCTTTTTCGGCTTTCGTTTCGGAATCCATCATACGTCGTATTTCAAAAAACTCCTTTTCCTCCGAGTTTAAGTCTAAAGGCCAATTGTAGAACCCCCTCGTTGTTTGCGAGCGCGCCGTTCGATTCGAGGCCGACGGATCCTCCCGCCAGAGCTTCCGATAATAATAATATTAATGACGATAATCGGGATCACTTTATTAACGCGCGATTTCGTCCTTTCTTGCGTTTTTTACAATCGATTGTACGCCAAATCCGCCTTTCCGTTCTGGCCGCGGGCGATCGACTTGTACGTGGCGGAGTCGTCTTTTTCGGCTTTCGTTTCGGAATTCACTGAGACGTCGTATTTCAAAAAACTCCTTTTCCTCCGAGTTTAAGTCTAAATGCCGATTGTAGAACCCCCTCGTTGTTTGCGAGCGCGCCGTTCGATTCGAGGCCGACGATATTGGTAAGCTCGCCAGAGCTTCCGATAATAATAATATTAACGACGATAATCGGGGTCACTATATATTAACGCGCGATTTCGTCCTTTTTTTAGATCCTTTTTTACAAACGATTTTACGCCAAATCCGCCTTTCCGTTCTGGCCGCGCGCGATCGACTCGTCGTTTGTACTTGATGGAGTCGTCTTTTTCGGCTTTCGTTTCGGAATTCACTGAGAAGTCGTATTTCAAAAATCTCCTTTTCCTCCGAGTTTAAGTCTAAATGCCAATTGTAGAACCCCCTCGTTGTTTGCGAGCGCGCCGTTCGATTCGAGGCCGACGGATCCTCGCCAGAGCTTCCGATAATAATAATATTAACGACGATAATCGGGGTCACTAATTATATTAACGCGCGATTTCGTCCTTTTTTTTAGATCGTCTTTTTCGGCTTTCGTTTCGGAATTCACTGAGACGTCGTATTTCAAAAATCTCCTTTGCCTCCGAGTCCAAATGCCAATGTAGAACCCCCCCCCCCCCACCTTCAACAGTCTCTTAATAAATTAAACGGGCAAATTTATTGTCCACGGTTGTCCGAGTATGTGTATTTGTACTCGAAACTCGCACATCGTTCACAATATTTTATATCCGTTTGTTAAAAAATTATTAAAATCTACTGCGAATCGTTGTCGTTTACTACACACACACACACACACACACGCCTGCGAACCGAGTCGACGTCTCGGGAAGGACGAAAACAAAGATCTTTTTCACTCGCCGGATCTCGAAAGGTTATAAAGGTTAGTTGAAAAATCCATCGAAACACGTTTCGCGCGTTTAAATAACGTCTCGTAAATATAAACACGCGACGTCGTCGTCGTCGTCGTAACGACAACGCGCGCGATCGATATTGTTTATAAGAACAATAAAGTAAAACTATTGTTACGAGAAGAAATCGTTTTGTAAAACGGATCGCGCGTTTATATTTTATTCGGGCGAGTAGAGTACGTACGTGGCCGAACGCGGGCGTCTAACCTACCGCGAAACGTAAGACGGAAAAACAGGTGAAATCAGACACGTCTCGGCACGCCATAATTTCTAAAGACGTCGTGTCACGGCCGGCGATTAATATTCGTAAAGTGGATTAATGCGCGCGCGCATTTATTATAATATAATATCGCGACGTCGTCGTTAATCCGCGATCGTCGCGGTATAATCCGTCACGTTAATATACGGTGTTTCGTTTTACGATTGGTCGATTTCGACGATTAATATTCACACGCGAAAATATAATTTTAAAACCCGACTGTATTATTTTATTATAATTTAGTAATATTATAGAACATCAGCTATAGAACAGCGATGGAATAAACACCGTTCCGCATTCTCTTAACCCTATTTCAGTCCCAGATATATTTATTCATACGATTTTAATTTTTTTTCCAGCACTTTTATATTTAAACTAGCTGAATAACCCGGCTTCGCCCGTGTGCAACTTTTTATTTTTTTCACTTTTACCCCTTTTACTTCCCTTAGGGGTCGAATTTCGGAAAATCCTTTCCCAAGGGGTCCCCACTATATAAAACGAAACTGCTGACCGACCAAATGTCATACTCAAAACTCCAGTGATTCCGGCTAGGCAAATTTTTCTAGTTTATGGACCTAACTCCTGTGAGTTAGGTCCATAATTTATGCTGTAAACCCGCTCCCCGACATTCTCTATCATTTAAAAAAAATTTGAGCCAAATCGGCCCAGCCGTTCTCAACTGATGCAATTTCGAATTTTTTGTCTCCATTTTTATATACAGTAGAACCTCGATTATCCGAACTAATTGGGACCGCACCTAGTTCGGATACGCAAAAGTTCGGATATTGGAAATATAAAATAAAAGTATTTATTATTATTATTAATATTCTATTAGAATTACATTATTACATTACATTATCGGAAATTCATTACATTATTAGAAATAAATTAGGTACATACATACATTATTAGAAATAAATAAATACATAATTAAATAAACATAACATTTATTTTATTTATTATAATTTTTTGACATAATTATCAATTTTAATTTGACGAATTCGGATAACAGAACGTTCGGATACGCTAATTATAGTTCGGATAATAGAGGGTTCGTATAACGGAGGTTCGGATAATCGAGGTTCTACTGTATATAGATTATACTGTTGTAAAAACGTGTATAAGTGTCTGATATAAATTATTTTTAATATTATTGGTATTTTTTTAAATGAGAAAATCTGGGTAGGCCCGGGCCTACCAGGCCTACCTACTGGCTACGCCCCTGGGCCTGTTCCTTTTATTATATTACAAAATAGATCGTGCGTCGACGGCTAATTGAAATTATTTCGCGCGCGTAATGTGTAATATAACGTCGACTTACCGTATTACAATAATAATAATTAATAATAATACGCGCGTACGATATTAAGAATATTATTATATAATACTATTCTCTAACCCGTCGTCGTCGTCGTCGCAAAGCGTAAAATATTATGTTTACAGAAGCGATTACGACGAATATAATATTATCGTGAAGTGTATTGCGTGCGCGCGTTATTATTATAATAATCATTACAGTCGTGTACACGGGATATACGAGTATAATAATAATTACGCGGAAATAACACACCGCGCGGCGACGTAGAATATTACGTAACGAAAATATACAACGACTGCGCGACAATGGAAAACGAAAAAGTATTGTGAACGTGTTTCTATATAAAGTGAAATATTTACTTTAAAAGAAAATCAATATACGTAATACCCCCCCCCCTCGCCCCCCCCCTCGCCCCCCCCCGCGCGCGCGCGCGCGCGCAAAGTTTATTGAAAATAGTAAGAAAGAGAAAGTTATGAAAGCCTATACTGCGGAGGCGGCACCCTTAATCCCGGGAAATCAGTAAAACGAAATAAATAATAATAAAAAAAAAAAAACCGATATTGACTGTCTCGATATGTCCTTAAAAAGTTTCCTTCTTTTTTATTAATATCAATTTGTTACGTTTAAGATCGCCGCGGCGGCGGCGTAGATAAATTTTATACTTTTCGAATTGATCGTCGTCGTCGTACGGCGTCCGTTTTCGTATCAAACGGGCCGTGTAAAGGGGAAACAATAAAGAAACGGCGCGGGGGAAAAGAGAAAAACGTTCTACTCGTCCGATAATAAAATATGAGAATTTCTCGGCGGTCGAAAAAAGAAAAGAAACAAACGGGAAAATCGTCGGCTAGAAGAGACGTGGAAAAAGGACGAGGACCTGTAGATTTGAAAATGGAAAAAATCCACAAAGGCTCGACCGGTTCGAAACAAAGTCCTTTCCAAACGGCGAATTTTTTCGTTCGTTTTACCCGTCCTTTCGGACGTAGGGTTTATGTTAATTAGCGAGACGTAGGGGGGGGGCGGTGGTAAACACGCGGTCGCACACGACAGGACGACGTGCTCTGTACGAGCACTGCGAGGACGAAGGCGGCGGAAGGGCGGGCGAACGAGCGGCGGCGGCGGCGTCGTCGACGACGGCAAACGTGGCGAAATATCAATACGATATGACCCAGAATGGCGCGTACTCGTCAGACGGCGGCGGCGGCGGGACGGAAACCCACCGGGGGGACTCGACGCGAAGGTGTGGGCGGTAGCAATTTCTCAACCGATAAAATCAATGTTTTCGAACGGGCCCCCGGTGTCTCTCGTTTTGCATATCGTTATGATAAAACGCGTACGTGCGTGTGTGTGTGAGTACGACGACGACGACACGGCACTATATAATATTTTAAACGCGCCTTTTTCGAAATTTATCCGCCCGAAATAAATATCGCCTTTATATCATCGTCCTGTCCCGTTGTCGAGGACGTCGTCTCGCCGGTTTTCAAAAACGTCAATGGAAATTGGCGGAGAGCGCGAGAAATCCAAAACATCATTCACGATAAAAGTTTTGTCCGCGCGAAAACCTAGTAGTAATCGGATTGTCGATATTCTTCGTTTACACACAGGCTCCGCGCGGAGTGTGTCGACGAATTTCACTTGAAATATTAGAAAGTAGAAATATGCTAGTCTCGAACGCCACTTTCTTTCTTACTTCACACACGTCGCGACTAGAAATTAGAAAATTAGAAAATTAGACCGTTGTTTTCGGATGAAAATCATTCCGACAAGACGTCCGAAAAGAAGGATAACGCGTCGTTTTCTTCTTCGCCAATTAAGTAATAATATATTCGCCGTTCGTTTCGATCGAATCGTAATTTTCTTCCAGTCCGGAAAGGTTACGAGTGGCGCGCGACAAGTGTCCCAGTGGATTTTTGACTCTTTCGTTATGATTTTTCAAATTATCGCCTTCGCTTCGGAGCGCGTCGAACCGCGCGATAACCGGCCGTCGTTGTACCCTCCTCTCGGACGGACGAAAACAAAACTAAACCGCCTTCGTTAAAAGCATTGTATTATTATTATTTGACCGGGCGCGGAACGACGCCGCCGTATAATTCCCACGTTAATCGTGTTGTGCACACGTCCGAGGACACGCGTTTTTATACACGTTTTTTCACTGAGATTTATTCGTTCGTCCTTTTATTTAATTTTTCTCGGATACCACGTGGTGACGTCATACAAACCATAACGTAGGGAAAATGTTCGATAAATCGCTTCGGCTCTGGACTATAATAATGAGTAGGGCCCGGATTTAAATGCACTCAAAACCATCATACGGATGCGCTCTAAAATATAGCCGAAAATGACCTTAAAAATGCCATATATTTTTTTACATTATACAAATTATAATTTACAAATGAGACATAATAATTAAAAAAAAACTGAAAATTTGAAATATTGACTGTTTTGGCCGTTTTAGGGGAAATATTAATCATTCTAAACATACCAAAATATAATATATTAAAATTTATGTAAAATTAACATTCTAAGACCATTTCTAAAAAAATAAAATACAGGACAAAAATAATATCAAATAATATTTTTAAATTAATAAGTATATATTACTCGTACATTTTTTTTTTTTTTGATTTTTAATCGTAAAAAATCCAATATTTAACTATTAAAGATTAAAATCAAAATACATAAAACTTTTTTTTGTGAAACGTCGCGGCGGCGATACGTCGAACTATCTGGCCGCCCGAATTTCCCCGAAAATGTGATGTAACAATAATTAATTATGGTAAAAACAAAAATACAACTGATAAGTATAGATTATTATATTGTTCTATTCAATAATGTCATACAAAAATGTTCACAATAAAATCAATTTCAAAATTTTATGAGAATTAACAGTAAGTAGGACGAAAAAAGGATCAATAAGGGACCAGACTTGAAATTACGGGATAAAAAGCGTCCCGAGTGACGTTCGTCAGGACAACAGGGGACGCGAAGCCGAAATAAAGGACAATCCTGTATAAAACAGGACGTATGGTCACCCTATTCTAAGTAAGTCTTTTGTACTTACTAAATTTAAACCTTCTTAAATATCGAGAAAATAATTTTTCGAATAGTCCAAGTTTAATATCTACATATTATATTGAACAAATATGCATTAAAAACCAACAAAATGACCTAAATAATGCTAAAAATGCTCTAAAAATTCAAAATAAAATTTGTAGCTTTCAAACCCTCGTTACATGAAACGAATTATGTACTCGGAAAGCATGGTGTATGATCAACCGAAAAAATATGCACTTTGCATTGAAATCCGGGCCCTAACAATAATAAGTGTCTCTAAAACTAAAATCGCCATTTCACGTCGTGTTTCTCTCGTCGTCGTCGGACGAGTAGTGACACGAAAATCTTTGAATTTCGCGCTCTACAAATTATTATTATTATTATAAATTATGCGACGGGATAAAATAAATATTTCGCAATTATTTACAACTCGGACCGACCCCCGCTCTGCGGCAGTGAGTAATAATAACGCCGCGGCCGGACGGGAATTAATATCGGCCGGAACGTACACTCGTATATTGTATATAATTAAGTGCGCACGAATCCGTTATAAATAATAATAATAATCGCGTGTTTTTATTATCGTCGTTGTTATTTTACTCGGCTTTTATAGTGGCAAAATTGTCCGTTCGATAGACGATAGTGTTTTGTCGAATTAATATTAAAATATCAATCAAAAACGGACGGGGTTGTTGTTTCCCTCTCGCGCTCCGATTTTATTATTTATGCGCGCGATCATTTATTTTTTTCGCCGCGCGAAAACTAGACCGAAAATAAAAAACAATTGCCGTATTTATTTTTATTTTTTAAAAACCCGTGACTGTTTTATCCGTCGTCGAAAGTCACTCGTTTCGAGAAAACGACTGCGCCGTCTCGTGTTACCCGGAAACGAGTAATTGATATCGTCGTCGTCGTCGGAAAACGAAATGGAAAAATTGTCGTCTCTATTGTCTGGGAATCGGAAAAAAAAAAACGGAATCCTAATCTTTCGCCGAAGCGAGAAAAAAAAAAAACTATACCGCCCAGACACATTCCGAGACTTGGCGTCTCCAAAGGTATAATATCCGATTTCAGGTCTACCCCCCCCCACCCCCCGTTTACGTGTAAGCGCGAACGACGGGCGGCCGATAATATACGTACGATAATATCGTAACGCGACGACGGAGGATTTTACGATCCTGCAGTCCTGAGAGGAGTTATGCGCGTTATAAAAATATTTCATTTCGCTGTAATATCGCCGGACGACGCGCAATGTTTTCGAAATAATATATCGCTCGCATCAATCCGCCGCCGCCGCCGCCGACCGTATTGCTATTGCAAGGATGCGCAGGACGCGTTCGAAAAGGAAATAATATTATATTATATCGCTTTATCGAAATCGTTGTCGTCCGCGCGATAATATTCTGTCGACGCTCTCCAAAACGCGGGACTACTAGATCGAACACCACTATAAGTTCTTTACGCCATTAGAGAATTAAAAAAGTCGATTTTTTTTTCTAATCAATCGTAATTTTAAAAATAGAAAATAAATAAACAAATAAAGTAATTGGTCGATACTCATAAATATTGTAATAAACGATTTTTTTTTTTACTAACTCGAACACACGTTTTCTTACGAGAATAGATAAACTTTGCTTATAAATTTAAAAAAAAAAACGTTTTGGATTTATAGACAGAAAAAAAATCACACGTCGAAATCTAGATTTCTCGGTACACTAGCATACAAACAGGACGCGGAAATAAGAGTTTGATTCGTTCAAACGTTTTCAAAACGCGCTCGCGCGTTCTTTATCGTCTTCGAGCGATATAAAAATATGTACGATTTATATCGTCTCCGTGTACGCCAATCGCCATTTGTCCGTATAGTTTCTAATTTCTTTTATTTTTTTCTCCTTTTTCGATATTTCTACTATTTTTAGTCATTAGAAAACTCTCGACGACCTTTTTTTGCAAACGCGAAATAAACGCGCACGCCGAAACGGCGTATTTGTCAGATCAAAGCGGCGACGACGACGCGAGTACGTATGTAAAACGCGAATTATTAGATTCGGATTGATCAAAAGCCAATTATCCGCTCGATTGACGAGAAATTCGATTTATATCTCTCGGACGAATGCGATATTATTATTATTTATGCGTACGTTTGATGATAAAAGCCGCACGTAGATAATAAAGGACACAGGACTCGCGGGGTAATATGGATTTCGACCCGGGCTCTCGATGTTATCGTTACGAAACCGCGCGGTGACGGGGCATCGTTCGTTCGCGCAAAACTCGTCGGAGAAAGGAAAAAATATCACGCGCGATATTACGTATTATTATCACAAACGAATCGATTTTCGGCGTCGTTTCCGCCGGTCCTGGATACGTATTATTATTTATAGTTTAGTCGCAGGAGGACATACGTCGTATCATCACTATACTGTTTATTCACTATTATCGTCGTTGCGGTTTTTTATCACTATTATTATTATTATTATCGTTTTCCAAAGGAACAACACCGCGGAAGGAAATCCTCCTGCTCTCGCTTTCTCGATTCCGGGTATACCTCTAAATCCTTTTCGCGATATATTATTATTATTATTATTATTATTATCGTATGCGAGAAAACAAACGCATAATAATACGACGCGCGCGTCGGGAATACAAATTTCCACTATACCCGTCGTCGTCGTTTTTACATTCGATTTCGCGTCGCTTTTCGAGGGGAGAACCGTGTGTCGTTCTACCCGTCGCGTCGTCCGTTTTCCAAAGCTTGTGTAAAACACACTCGCACGGTCTCGCAACCGAATCGGTAGCAAAGTCTAAAACTCCTCGTATTTATGTGTTGTAATTCTGCGTCGAACGTTTCCAGTCTTATGGTAAAATCAATTTACGACGTTCTTCGTAAATCGACCGTAATCGCGCGGCGGCGGCGGCGGCGTATTCGTCCGATTTCGCGAAAGCGTTTTTTTTTTTTCCACCCTAAACGAATTCCGATCGAATACCGCGGGAACGTAAATAAATAATTCAATAATTCGAATATGACCTCGGTACAAAGCGCCCGGCGGCGGCGGCGGCGGATTAAACGCGTACACCAGGCGTGTCAAACTCGAAAGTATCAGGTGGGCCACCAAATACGTATATTGAAAAGTTTACTATTCGGGCCGCACATACATTTTTCAATTTTATTCTTTATGTTTACCACAGCAATTACAAGTAAATTAAAAAATTAAAAAAAAAACAAATGAACATTGTTGACATTTAAATAAAATATAAATCATACTAATTATTTATGAAAATATATACGTATAGGTGTTGTGTATAAATTACAAAAAAAAACATAATTCTTTTTAGACGATATTTGACATCTCTTTTCTCCCACCGACTTTTCAATTTCGGGAAAAATATTATTCGACCAACTTTTAATACTGCATTTTATAGATGTGTGTCGGTTAATCAAAAGATAAGACAGTATATAATAATTAGGGCTCGGATTTTGTAGCAAAATAAATCCTTAAAAAAGCATTTTACAACTGAGAATAAACAAACAAACTATTCTAAAGAATCCAATTTAACCTAACCAATTTACAACAATTTTAGTAGTTGAATTACATTTTTCTAAATTCCTGGAGTTACAGAACACAATTTTCTTAATATTATATAAATTGGCACGGAAGTAAAAAAATGTCGACCCGAGATGATAATCCACGAATTTTTGACCAAAGCTCTTTTTTGTGAATTTTAATTTCACATCATATGCTCTGATTTCCCTTTTGTTACATATTTTTTCCTCCTCCATCCACGAATTTAAGTTTTTTTATTATAAACATTGTAGCTATTTTTTTATACAGACTTTCAAATGGCTGAATAGTTTAAAATTTGTGGAGGTTGAACCACCTACCATGTTTCGTTTACTTAGACAAACCCTAATGATTTGTCTTTGCCGTATTAGAAGCGGTTGAACTGCATTGATTGATTTATAAGTAGAGCGCGGATTTTTATGCAGTAAAAATCATGAAAATATGCAAAAATATGCAGTAAAAATCATGAAATTCATTTTATTTTATTTATTTAAAATTTTACAAATTAAACTTCTTATAACAATTAATTACTTAAATACTAAAATATTAAATACTTATATAAATTTCTCTTTAAATTTTTTTAATTTTATTTACTATTAAAATGAATGATCATATGCATTTCAAGTTTTTCTTGAGTGAAGCTATGACGTTTATCAGTTAACATATTTTTAAATACTGAAAACGAACGTTCGACGTCAACCGAAGTTGTTGGGGCATATTTGAAGCAATTTATTATTTTCGGGTCTCGATAAACATCTCTTCGAGCTGAACGTTTTCGCCTGATAGTACTGCATTTATTTTTCGTAGAATTTCTAGACCTTTATTTTTATTGGAAAGCTCATTTAATTTTGTATAGTAAGTGTTGCACCTTTTGGCCCAGGAATAGAATTAATTTTTTCTTTGATTTCGTCAATTATTAAAAGCTTTCATGTAAAGTCATATTTTGACTTCAATATGCAATAAATATGCAATACATTTTAAATTTTGCCTAAATATGCAAAATTATGCAATAACATTGAAATATGCAGAAATATGCAAAAAAAAATTTCACCATTTGCTTCAAATTATGATAATTCGTAGAGAATACTGACAAAAATCCAAAAATATTAAAAGGAAACAAATATGCAATTGCATAGAAATCCGCGCTCTATTTTTATAAGTCTACTACACAGTACACACATCGTACGTGTGCGCGAAATCACGACTTTGCTATCGGGCAGCATTTACATTGTTGTTCGTAAATATTATTAACAATCTATCGCGGCGGCGGCGGCGTTTATTATCGATAAATACGACGTGACGTGTACGTGTTTTCCCCCTATTTTTCAAAACGATCTTGGCCGCCTTGGCAAAGAAGAAAAGAAAATACGCATCGATTATATTGTGTACGCGTATATTATGTAATATATGCAAAAGCGAATTATCCGCTCGGCGTGGTAACGATCGCGCCGCCAGACTCCCGGCCGGGCGCACGGTCTCCCGTGCGCGTGTCGCGCGCGCGGGACGACACCGCCGGCTTTTGCAATTTGTTCGTTAATAATATTCAAAGACTGCGCGCGCGTATATAATATATTTTATCCGTATCCTCCGTATGCTGCAGCGGAAACTTGTTAGACCATCCGACCGTGTGATTGCGGAACGCTACATTTCGCCCGTTTGTTAAATTTCCGATCGTTTAACGGCCGACCTATTTAGCGGCGCGCGCGTTACAAATAATAATAATTTTATACGATATAGACCGGCACAACGAACGGCGGATAATAAGAACGCGTTTTACCCTCCGGGTCGTGCGAAAAGAAAACGTTTTGGAAATTTACGCGTCCCGAGCGAGCGCGCGTGTCCGACGACACCAGTGTTAGTGTAAGGACCGGATAACAAAAAATCATCTAGATCAGCGGTTCCCAGACTTTTTTTTTTCCGCGGTGCCCTTTTTTGGAACAAATTTAGCCGCGGTGCCCTTCTGTGAATAACACGAAAGACAGAAGAAAAAATAAAAATAACTCATTGAAAGCCAATTTTATTGATTTTATTAAACCTAATACAATCTAAGCATTCTGAGCCGAGTACACAACTAACTTAATTATAAATTAATGCGTTTTTAAACTTAAAAAAAAAAAAAAATACATACATTTTAAACTATTTGTTATATGGGCCGTAGAACGCGGTGCCCTTAGAAAGTGCTCGCGGTGCACAGTTTGGGAACCGCTGATCTAGATCATGGGTTCTCAACCTTTTGAGTTCCACGCCTCCCCCCCCCCCTCACCACTATAAGATTGATCTATGCGTCAATGATATAAAATACACAATATCAACAGCCTGCCTTTGTTGTTGTTGTTTTAAGAGTTTGAGAGAATAACGTCATTTTTCTTTCAATAAAACAGTAATTGAGAACTCTGCGAAATGTCCGTCGTTTCATCACGCCGCGCCGAAGTGAACGAAAATCAACGGTGACTCATTTAATTTTTCTATCATTTGATTCTTCAAATCTTGAGCCATTTCAAAAATATAGATTCTAGAATCTAGATCAACGAAATCAATTCGTCTTTTATCTAGATAAGAGATGGAAAAAAGGTTGTCCAGATAAAATACAAAAAAAAAAAATGTTTAAACATACATAGTGATCAGGGCTTGTCGAATGCACTTGGAAACGTCGAAAACATGCATTTACACGTGCGCGTAAAAACGACGAAATATGCAATCGAATATGCAGCGAATATGCAGCGCTAAAAAATTTAACGATAGATTTTTAGCAAAGAAAACGTTTTACGTGTACAATTTGTATGATTTTTATGAGAAATTCCAAATGATGATTGTTTTGTATTAGCGCGTTCTTCTTTCGTGTCTATTTACCCGAAAAATTAATAATGTCCACGTTAAACACCAAAAACATTTTAGTTTATAAACAATATTTTCATGCCAAAAATGATGACACGATTTTCTCTAAAATCACTTGAAATATTCCAAAAAAAATGCGAGCGTACGCGACAGCAATTTTTAAAATCTTGAAATCTAGACAAACACAAATTTTTGTATCGAAGCCGATTCCTTCCGAACGAATATGCAAACGCATCAGATCATAATTATTATTAATAAAAATCGGAGAAAAGACGACGACTTGCTAATAATAATAATTATTGCCTAACGACATAATATATACTCGAGCACATTAAACAAACGCGGATAAACCATTTTTTTTTTTTTCGATACCTAAAAACGTTCTCTAAAATATTTTCTCGGTTATCCGATTTATTATTTCCCCCCTCTCCCCCCTCGACACTATATATAGATAATATATATTATCGACTCTTTGTCGACGGGTTTATTTCGTTTTCGACATACGTCGTATTTTTATTTTTTTTATTAACGAAACGTGTTTCCGAGCGAGAGACGCTTTTTTTTTCTCCAAACCGTAAGTAATCGACTGCGCGAAAGAAAATCGTTTCTTTTTTCGCGTTTTTTCCGCACGTCCCGGCGGAGAGGAATTAATCGAAATATTTCGCGAGTAGGACGAGAGAAAAATCAAAAAAAATAAAAAATCCTTTCTTCTGCCCGCGCGGCGTACGAAAAACGATTACGTTCGACGTCGTCGTATATATTTTAATATACTAATAATAATGTAACGCGGCGTATCGTCGCGTCGTGTGATATTACTCGTTCTCGGTTTATTAATTCCAACAGATTTTCTCTTTTCAAAACCCCGAATGCAATATACGTTAAAGAAGGAGAAACCCCGCCCCCCCCCCGAAAGCGAGCGCTACCTAATGATCCTTTAAGACGTAATAATATTATATTATAATACGTGTATGTGTGTCGAATTATATATATAATGGCGTTTTTTTTTTTTTTTTTCATTACATTCGGCGCTATTTCCTCGCGGTAAGTGTTATATTACGGTTGGGTGCTCGACTGGCACAAATGACTTAAAAAAAAGAAGATAATATACTCGGGTACTACGCGCGCACAAGCCATATAATAAGGCGTCGTCGTCGTCGTCGCCGCCGTCGCTTAATGGCCGAGGGCCGGCGATTTATATTTTTTCCCGCCGCCGCCGTTAATATAGATCACGTTGTTTGGCATCGCCGCCACATCGATGTCGTATCCGTCGGCCGACGCGCGACGTAGAGCATATTATTTCGATTTTTTTCGATTTTCGTCAGTAGTCGGTCTTCTTTAGTGAAGAAAACACTGGAAATGCATCATTCGTTTTGATGAGAAAACGCCTAAAATTTCTTTATCGAGTAATCAATTTATTATCGCGAGTCGATTGACTTGTAAATTTTAAATAAATAAAAAAAAACGTTCTCGCTTATTTGTCGCATAAAAATCCGCGCTCTAACGATTACAAATAACAAGTCGTGACGTTATTGTAAGTATAGAGAAAGTCGTCGATATAGATTTGAAAAAAGAAACGATAACAATTTTGCAGTAGTAGTTAAATATTTTGAAACGATGAATTTTCATACTTGTATAATTAAATAGGTTCCTAATCATTAGGGCAGAGAAGTTATAGGAGGTAAAATTGGAAAAATATGCACATAAAAAATTGAAAATATGCAATTAAATCCGTAAATATGCACAAAACATGTAAAAAAAAAATTATATTTTAGTGAAATAAAAAAATTAATTATAAAAGATAAATCATTGTATTGCACAGTGTGCATGTGTTTTTTTTTTAATATTTTCTACGTCGAATGATCGGTGATTATTAGCACAGCCAGTATGGTTTTATAACGAGAAAAACTTCTTTCCACGTCTGTAGATGATGTTATTGGTGCATATTTATAAAATGTTAAATTTATATATACAATGAAACCTCTGAATAGCGGACACTCTTGGTCACCAACATTTTGTCCGTTATTCGTAGTAATAACTTATTACTTATTATTTATTACATATAAATGTAAATTATTACATTCTTATATTTTTACAAATTATTATTAAGTACATTTTATTATTTAAAGTATATTTTTACAGTCAAAATCAAAATTATGTACATGTATTTCTAAATTATTTTTGTTTGAAAAAATCGGTATATATATATAAATACTAGCTGAATAACCCGGCTTCGCCCGTGTGCAGTATAACTTTTTATTTTATCAGTTTTTTTCATTTTAACCCCTTTTACCCCTTTTAACTCCGGTAGGTGTCGAATTTCGAAAAATCCTTTCCAACGGGGTCTCCACTATATAAAACGAAACTGCTGCCCAAATTTCACACTCAAAGCTCCAGCAGTTCCAGCCAGGCGAATTTTTCTAGTTTCACCATTTTTACCCCTTTTAACCCCCTTAGGGGTCGAATTTCGAAAAATCCTTTCCCGTGGGGCCTCTGCTATATTAAATGAAACTATTGACAAAATTTAATACCACAAAGCTCCATTGACTCGGGATTTTTTCCATTTTTACCCCTTTTAACCCCCTTAGGGTTAATTTTCTCCATAATTTATGCTATAAACCCGCTCCCCGACATTCTCTATCATTTAAAAAAAATTTGAGCCATATAGATACGTATAATAAAACCATGCGGTTTTTAATTGATTATAAATTTAGCAATTTTGTGAAGAATATGCATGAAATTTGTGCAAAATAACGAAACATGCATTATTTTTTTAAATGTTTTTAAATATGCAAAAATATGCAAAAAAAAAATAATAATTTATATTTCAACTACGGAGCTTATGATGACTTACATTTATATCTCGGTTTGCTATAAAATAGAGGCTCAGAAAAAAAAACATGCAAATCCTATAACTTCTCTGCCCTAATTATCATAAACGCGTACGCGACGTACGGTCTCTCACCTGCATGATGATATTATACGCGCCGCCGCCGCGTTTTTTTTTTTTTTCCACGGCGCCGCCCGCTTCCCTTACATTTTTTATCGCCCCGGCGCTTCCGGGGGGGGGGAAGGACGATTCGCCGCGCTGAAATATGCATCGAACTAATCGGCGGCCCCCCCCCGGGAACGACCTAAAAACCTCTCGGGGGCTCTCTGCAGCTCTCGTCTCGTATATATTATATTATACGTAATGATATCCGGCGCGAAAAACTTTTTCCCCCGCTCGCCCCGGACCGTTTTATATTTTTATCGTCGCGAAACCGACGCGTTTTCCACCGCGAGTTTACCGACGACGACGACGACGACGTCTACAACCGTTTGTGCTTCCGAATTATATTACGTAATCAATGATCGACACGACGAGGCGGAAACGTATGACGTAATCGCGGTAATCGTGACGTCATCACAACAGCGGACTATGCAGCAGCTGTTATGAATACGATATTATTAATAATTATGCAACAACGATGACGTCAACGTGTGTGTGTACTGCATCGAATCCTCCGCAGCCAATGACGGGGCCCGGCTGCGCGCGCCACCGACCAATCACGGCGCCCGGCTGTTCGCGCGCACGTCCTGGCCGAGTGCCGCCGCCGCCGCGGATCTGCAGTATTCGCGTCGACGCCGGTTCGGGAACTTCTCCTCTCGCGGTGAGTGTTTTTTTTTCCGAAAGTGTCGTGTCGTATTCGTTCGTCGTTCGTTCGTGTCGTTTAAACTTAAAATCGCGATTGATTAATCGAGTGCTTTTTTTTTTTTAATCGAGTGAATTTTTTTAGCCCGCCGCATTCCGACAAGCCGAATTCTCGACTTCACCGACGGACAGGCCTAGGTAAGTACAGATATTATTTTATTTAGTCCCTCCATAGACGGCGGTGGTGGTGGTGGTGGTGGTGGTGGTGGGTAGTATTATTTTTCGATTCGAAAAGGAGAATGATTTTTAAACTTTGAGTGGAATAAAATAGTGAAATATTTAACAATGGCCGATTTTCGCGATTTTCTGATTGTCGAAAGGAGTGAGAGCGATATTCGCGTCGATAGAGATATACATATTTTGTTTTTTAATCGAATTTCTCGTCGTTTCGACGTGGGAAAAAAAAATCATTTTTCGACCAAAACGCGCGCGCTCTACGTCGTCGTCGTCGTCGTCAGTGTGGTGTTTGACCTTTTTCGCGAAACAAAAAATAAATAAAATTGCTCAATGCTCCGTCGTATTACATAAAATATTAAAACTGAATATAAATAAGAATTACACATTTTTTTCGTACGAATTTCGAAATTATTTTTTCACACCTTATAAACCGACCCTTTACTCTACGCGATTTTAAGTCTGTTGTCTCAGTTGTCATTGCGACGACAATTGATTTGATTGTATTGAATTTAATCCGGTTCGAATAGACCGATGTTTCGGGCCAGAGCGTCGTCGGTTTCAAAAAAACTAACAATAACTAAACTAATAATGATGGTGCTTGGCAACACCTTAATATATGAGCTTGATTTCTATTTTAAAAACGAGACTTGTCGCGAACGGGCCAATTTATTTTCGATGGCCCTAATTTTACACGAAAAAAGTATTTATTTTTTTTTATAATAATATGCCGATCGATATCGGAATAAAATGTACAAATCGTGTTCTTTTTAACTTTGCCCGGAATCTACAGTTTTATTAACGAATAACGTTTAGCGAAATGTATATTTCTTCAATAATTATTTATTATCGTTTCCAAGACTTTTTTGCCCGTAAGCCGAGTGAGTCGTTCGCAAATAGTTTTCGATAAATGAGAAGGATTTCCTGTTCCCCTCGATTACCGTATATGTATTCAGGCATTTCAGGTTGTCGCGGACAATCGTGATATAATTGTATCTTTAGACAAATATCGTTGAAATCGTATTTTTCTAATCTTTATGACTGTGGAAAAGCTGCCGGATTATTAATCCGAAAAACTATCCGATGAATATCACGATTTCCGCGCGTTTATTTTTTCCCGAAAATCGTTTCGTTTCCTCTCGGCCGTGTATACAACGACGTCGTAAAAAAAATAAATTTTTTTTTTTTAATAAGCCGATATTACGAAATCCCTCGTTGTTAATTCGCCTCTCGTCGCAGCGCTTCGGCTGCGATATTTTTATTATACATACTTTCATCCACTTAATTTTTAAACTCTGCTCAACGACTAGTATGGACGCGCGATACGCGCTCGGTAAAGATTACGCGAACGGTTTTTTTTATTTTCAACAACGGTCGTCGTCCGTCTACGGTTGAAATGTTAAAGCCTTTTTTCTCTCATTTGGAATTTTTTTTTCGCTTCGATTTTTCGACGAAATCGGTCGTTTCGCCCGCAGGGGATAATCGACGAGGTCGAAAACGCTTCTTTTTTTTTCAAATCTTTTTTTTTTTTTTATAAATATAATCGCTCATGTGATTGCAACCGATTTACGCGTAATGATTGGGAATTTGCAATTTTCAAGTTTGAAAAAAAAAAATTAGATATTTCTGTATTCTTTAAAACACACGCTCGTATCGAACGTTGTATTTTAATTATCAAATTTTTTTTTTTTTTTAAACGGTCGTCGTCCGTTTGGAGCTGAAATTTTAAAGCGAACGCTTTTTTCTGTTTTTATTTTGAATTTTTTTACGATACTATTGGTCGTTTCGCCGATTCGATTTATTCGCCTTTTCGCCAAAGGGGAAATATTTCGCAAACGCTTTTTTTTCAAATCTTTTTTTTTTATAAAAATGTAATCCCTTGTCATACGTTTGTCGTAATCGCTTATGTGATTGCACCCGATTTACGTAATGATTGGGAAATTGTTATTTTTAAATTTTTAAAATACTCGAAAAAATTGGAAATTTCTGTCTTCTTTAAAGCACGCATATATACGTATCGAACGTTGTATTTTAATTATCAAACGTTAATTTTTTTTTTAAACGGTCGTCGTCCGTTTGGAGCTGAAATTTTAAAGCGAACGCTTTGTTCTGTTTTTATTTTGAATTTTTTTTACGAAATTTGGTCGTTTCGCCGATTTGTGATTTATTCGCCTTTTCACCAAACGATAATCGACGATTTCGCAAACGCTTTTTTTTACATACAAATTCAAGCCCTCGTTATACGTTTGTCGTAACCGCTTATGTGATTACACCCGATTTACGTAATGATTGGGAAATTGTAATTTTTAAGTTTTTAAAATACTCGAAAAAATTGGAAATTTCTGTTTTTTTTTCTTTAAAGCACGCGCATATACTCGTATACGTATCGAACGTTTAATTTTAATTATAGTTTAGATGAAAAATTTCGCGTTGAATCGAAAGCGCTCGACTCGTTTGACCGTCAAATTGTCAATCCTCTCACTATACACCTACCCCGAGACAAAAAAAAAAACACCTCGCGACTATACTGTACGAGCCGCCGCCGCCGCCGCCGCCGCGGCTGTAACCGTTCGACTTTTACGCGGCGCTTATCGACAATAATAATAACAACAATAGTGCGCCGGAAAACAAACTTTTTTTTTCCCGTTTAATTTCTTTTTACCACGCGTGCGAAATTAAAAAAAAAACAAACCCAAATTAAAAATAATAAATCACATTACGTATCGTATAATATGCGCGACGCGGTGTTAACAGCGATGTAACCTAACCGTGGTATACCAGGTATATATACCGTATTTATATTATACACGTAAAAAGTTTATCGTCCGGCGGCGACCAGATAGGGTGGGGGGGGGGATTAGATTAAAACGTAATTAAAAATAATAATATTCAACTCGTAACCGGTGTCTCTGTGCACACACCAGTACGTATATCATAATAATAATAATAATCTCTGCC
This sequence comes from Drepanosiphum platanoidis, assembly GCA_948098885.1. Classification (NCBI taxonomy): domain Eukaryota; kingdom Metazoa; phylum Arthropoda; class Insecta; order Hemiptera; family Aphididae; genus Drepanosiphum; species Drepanosiphum platanoidis. Next base: position 8,612,204 of record OX402541.1, read on the forward strand.
CGCTGGCGATAGTATTGTTTTGAAAACGCGCGCGTATTAACGTAACGGATTTATTATAATATTATATAGTTTGCCGCCGAGTAGCCGCGACGTGACGCGTTTTCAAAATTGTGACGGAAAAAAATAACTATACGACGACGACGACGTCATCGTTGAATCGGTCATTTCGAAAAGGCCGTTTCTCCACGTATTTTCGCAATGATGATGCATATTTCCCGCGAGACCGCGCGCCGTGTCTCCGACGTCATAGTCTAAAAATAACGAACGCCGCGCGGCCATTTTTTCGATCTCTAAAAACTGTTTGTTTTTTTTTTTTACGTTTCCCGAGAAATTTCGTATTTTACGGAGGAGAGGACGTATGGCTTTTCGAAACGGTTTGCAAGTACAAAATAACGATTTCATCGCGCGCCGTCCTTTTTTCATTCTTTGTTTTTGTCTCGACGAAACGCGTGTCCCAATCGTTTCGGTAGTGATTTTCGGTTTTTTCTAATCGATTCTTTGAAAATATAACAATACTAGCTGAATAATCCGGCTTCGCCCGTGTGCAGTATAACTTTTTATTTTATCAGTTTTTTTTTCATTTTTACCCCTTTTACCCCTTTTAACTCCGGTAGGTGTCGAATTTCGAAAAATCCTTTCCCATGGGGCCTCCACTATATAAAACGAAACTGCTGCCCAAATTTCATACTCAAAGCTCCAGCAGTTCCAGCCAGGCGAATTTTTCTAGTTTCACCCTTTTTACCCCTTTTAACCCCCTTAGGGTTAATTTTCTCCATAATTTATGCTATAAACCCGCTGCCCGACATTCTCTATCATTTTCAAAAAAATTTGAGCCAAATCGGCCCAGCCGTTCTCAACTGATTCAATTTCCAATTTTTTGTCTCCATTTTTATATATATATAGATATATCGTACGTTTCGTTTTTGTGCTGCTTTTTGTGTGCCCCCCCCCCCCCTCTTCCCCTATAATTTGTCGTCGATTTATCACAATTTCATATAACACATAAACCCTATAAAACAAATCGACATACTTTTTCTCTAATTACCTTTGCGCCCCGCCCTGTAAAAACGTCAGCGCGGACGCCCAAAATATAAACAAAAGTCGGAATTCACGAAATTTACTTGTTTTTAATTTTCGCGATTCACTATATAGTAATTAATAAACTCTACTTCGTCATTGGATTTATCAGTATATTTTATCCCAAATTATTGGATATTTCACGAATAACATGTAAATCCGTATTTCGGTAGAGGTTTTCGAACTCTTTTGAAAACGGTCCAGTTTCAAAGCGACAATGATTTCATCATCGATAATTTTCGCCTCCTCAGAATTATAAAACGTACTCGTCGTTTTTTGCGATTCACTATAATATAATAAATTATAATATAACCATTTCGTTATTGATTTAATTAGTGTACGCTAATCCCGAATTAAAAAAAAAACTAATCGAGTAAAATCGTTTTTTTTCGCGCACTCGATACTAGTCTTGACTTTCTTTTTTAATTTCGAAACCTATACAATGAATTTTCTCAGCAGTTATTAGCATTTTTGAATCGTTATTTTACGCTAGGGTTTCTCAACATATTTTATCGACGTATGATAAATAAGTTCAATAGTTGATCAACAACTAATATCAATATTTTAGTAACCACTCAAATATTAAAATGCTTGTAGCGTCTTTGGAAATTATCATATTATCGTGCTTTTCTTTGCACGGTTTTTGATTCGTCTTTGGAAATACCATATAAATTAGCCGATTTCGTTTTTTCATTTTTTTTTTTTTGTCAGGTTAATACGATTCGTATACAAACGAGTGAACGCACAACACGTGCGTCAATGGCAATGAAAGGGTTTTAAAAGTAATTATTATGTAAATTACACGCGTTTCGAGTGCTAGAGCTCTGCGGATACCGAATGACAATAATATTTTATTCTCGACGCGACGTAAATATAAATAATATCGACGACTATATATTCGCACGCGTTTTCGTTTTCGCGTGCGGTCTTATAATATATATTTCACACGCACGCACGCACGCAATGGATATAATACGCTTTTCGGTCGACACGACAACTCGATTAGCGCGCGCGACCGATATCTTACGCGCACTATAATATGTATATTATTATTATGACGAGTCACGTCGCGCGTCGGATAAAAGAAGTACGGCTTTTCTTTTTTTTTTCCTCGCCCCGTCGCACACATATTGAATAATAATGCGAGTACGAATACGATGTGGTGGTGGTGGTGGTGGTCGTCGAGAGACCACCGTTTGTGAGTTTTTTAAGTGCCCGCCGCCGCCCGTCTGCAGAATCTTAATTTCTGATTATCGTCGGAATACTCGTTGTTGTGAGATCGTATACGTGGCCTTTGGCGGTCGAATGTTTTATTATTGATTGTCGAAACGAATTGGCTTTGTCGATTTCGCACTGAATGATTTCCGGTGTCGATGATTCGGTTTACAACAGGTCTGCCGTCGAGACTTGTCGTGTAGTCAATCAACCTGAACCCGAAGGGATCTTCAGACGCCTCGTTTCTCCGTCTGGGACGTGAGTGTCTCCTGTAGGGCTAGTACGTCGACGTCGCTATAAAAGTTTTACCGAGTATTTCTGCTTTAGAGCTTGTTCTAACGTTTTTCCGCGAGCCATTACTTTCTGGAGCGTTATATATTCTTTATTGGCCAAGTTTACGACTCTAGTCTTGTTGAATGAAAAATCTGTTTTTGTTTTTGTTTTTGAAATTTATTTTGGAAAAATTTAGATGTTTTTGCCGAGTATGCCAGGAGGTCTACAAGGGACGTCTGGCAGTCGGTTTTGTGCTGTTCTGGTAGAATTTGTTGTTGTTTTTTTAAAATTTCTCTCTCTCTCTCTCTATAGTTTCAATCCGCAGATTGGTTTGCAGCCATCTTCCATTATTCTTCTCTATTATCCGCTTTCCTTTTCATTTCTACGTACGAGTTGCATCCTTGGTCTTTGATTATTTGTTGAATATACTCTAAACATTCGTTTCGTCTTTTAACTATATTTTTCCTCTTCGTTTGTTACTCTGTCCATCCAGCTTATTCTCTCAACATTCTTCTGTACAGCACCACATTTCAAACGATTCTAGCCTTCTTCGATTTTCCGTTGTCAATTTCTATTATTTTGTGATACATAAACGGCGAATTCCGTAAACGATATCGCTCGTGTTTGAGGCATACGTATAACAGGAGAGCGGCCAAACTTTCGATCTACTAAACATAAAACTTTACCTTTGAGGAAAAGGTTTTTTTGATTATTGGAAATCGCGCGCGATCGATTGACCAAAAAAATCTAGGATTTCAGAAAGGGCCGAATATAATAACTTTGAAAACTACTCGCGTGGATCGAGAAAGAATTATAGAACGTAAATAATGTAGTTTAGGCCGCCGGACTCTAAACGATTGAAATAGAAAATAAACAAAATAGTTGTATGTTAACGGTTATAAAATATATGCTATTAAATAATTATTATTTAAACGATGATAAAATGAAATAAAATGGAATATCTCTTTGCACGCGGCGATGATGATTTTGAATCGAAACCGACACTTTTGCATCGTATTTTGTTTTATTTATTGTTTAAATATATTTAATAGTTTGAAAAGGAAACGTTTGATTTTTTCCCGAGTGTTGCGCCGAAATTCCGCCGTCGAGAAATGCGTTTCAAAAGGATAACATTAATTTCGCGCGAGTCTTCTTTTTTTTATAATCTTTTTAGATAACGTACGTATATATCACATACCGTATTATCATAATAGGACACGTCGCGTCGTCGTCAACGAGAGAGATGGCTATTAAAGAGATTGCGATTTTACATTTTTCGTTTTCAATTCAATTCAATTTATTATTATTTTCTTTTCTAAAGAATCGCGCCGTAGTAAAGCTTGCGGAGAGAGAGAGAGAGAGATGGAGGAGAAATCATTTTACGTTCAAACGCTGAAAAAAAAAAAAAATGAATGCGCTTTGAAAAAGAGAAATTGTCACACAGCGTGTGGCGATTTCTTCTGTTCGACGACGACGGACAAACAAACACAATACGTATACGCCATTTCTCTCTTTCCGCAGGTAGTTGACGGGTAATTTTCTCTCTCGCGAATACCCGGAAGGGGCACTCGCCTCTTGCCCTCTCGACGATCTGATCGACAAATATTTTACGAATTTATGGCAATCGTTACGAGTCGGCGGCGCGACGAGACCACTCCGAGCGTGAAAATATCGTCGTGAGCTCGAAAAATGATCTTAGAATTTTCTCACTTTTATCTTACAAAAGTAGTATTGCGCGTTGGGTTATCGAGTGCGGTTTTTTTTAATTATTTTTTAAAGAAACGTTCCGATTTTCGACTTTAGTACCTCTCGTGTTCTGTGTTGTAAATTAGCATGCATAATATATTAATAAACCTTCTAAATACGAGTTGAAAAAATTACAAAAAAAAAAACACAGTCGATTTCACATGCTAAATCCAAATCGGATACCTTTGTGAATTTAATTTTTATCGGTTTTGAGTTTTTATCGACTCGATATCAAACCTATATAATAATACTAACACACAGACCGCTGTGCGGCGCGGCGTACCGATTTTCGAGAAAGTCTTTTCTCGTCGCGACTCTGAGAAAATAGGAAATCGTTTTCGACTTTGACTTTAATGTGTTTCGAAAACCCAACGACAAAGTGAACGTTTTGGAAACGCGTTGGCATAATTCTTTTTTTTTTAAAACACCTGCGATCGTTTAGCTCTTTTACTAAGGGGGGTTTCGAAAGCGACGATTTCGACGAAAGACGCGCCAACCCGGACGATATTTTAATTGCTCTCACGACGAACTATATACTATAGCAGCGTTTCTTAAACATTTTTATCCGTGGAACCCTTTTTGACGTCCATTTTTATCGCGGAACCCCTGCTTTGTTTTTTAGCTTTTATGCTTTTTTAGGATTATTTGCAAAAGAAAAATATAATTATTTCATACACTAATATTGTGTCAAAGGTAAAAAATATGTTAAAAAAAATAAAAATAATAATAATTGTATATAATAATACTCTAATAATAATTACTTAATTAGATGCGTGAAATTGCATTTTATTATTACAAATATTCTTAATATTGGGCTTTATTGATGAAAGTTGTATTATCATATTAGGTTCGGCATCGAGTCTGTTGCGGTATTTTGTTTTTGTCGATACATAGGTGGAGAACCCCGTTTCACACATATAAGTGGTTGCAAATGGTAAAAGTGCCAACACGGCCTTTTGTGACAATTGAGGATATTCATCTTTTGGAAAGCCTCGGTTGCTTTTTCATTCACAGTTTTTGTAGTTTGGACCATACAGTTTATCGATTTTAATAGTTCGTCACGCTTTCGAATAAAGAATTCTAAATTTTTTTCTTTAAGTTCACCGTGAACAGATTCTAAATGACTGTATAACTGTGTACATATGACATATACATTATTATTTAATATACAAACATTTTTTTTCTATACTTAATGCATGTTTTCCCCATTTATAATCTTTAGTTAGACATTTTTTAGTAATTTTCTTGAAAATTTTGAAAAAATTACTTAAGCTTCGCGGAACCCTGAAGTGATCTCCGCGGAACCCCGGGGTTCCGCGGAACACAGTTTAAGAAACGCTGTACTATAGTATACGTGCGGTTTTAATTTTATTCGCTCGAAAGTAAACGCGTTTTAAAGTTTTCGCGGGCGAAAAACTCGCTCCAATATTGTTTGAATAATAATAATTCGCTCGTTTTTCGTACTCGACTCGTCGTCGTCGTCGTCGTTAATTTATACTCTGCGCGAATTTACCGTATTTTATATTTTATTATTATAATATATTATATAATATAATTTACGTGTAAATTAAAACTTAATGTATTCGTATAATTTCGAACGTCGCACAAAGACAAACAAAACTGTACCCCGCGCGCGCGATTAATAAATTACATTATATTATTGTCATGTTACGGCGGCGGCGGGGAAAAATAAAAACGAGTATTCTTCTTGTCTCTTTGAACTTTTAATAATTAATATACGAAAAATTACCTAAATTATATAATATTATAATATATTATTCCCCGTCGTCGTCGTCGTGCACACTCGACGGATTATTCTTTTAACGATGTAAAACGAGAGACGGAGAGGAGGAGTGTTGTACCTGAATGAAATGTTTGTTTCAAATGTTTACTTGAAACAAACAACAAAAACGTATATAATTTTTTGTCTTAAACCGTTGAAACGACGACGACGTCGTCGTCGTAAATATGCATACTAATTGAGGGGGAGAGGGGGGGATCGATTAAAACGACATTACTGTGCAAACGGTTTTTTTCGTTTTTCGTTTTTCGTTTTTTACAATCGTGTTTTCCAACGAAACAGTAGTTTTAATATTCATTTAAACGCATTACGTGTAATATTTTAACGTTTACTACTCGACCGGCCTCGCACTCGCCTTTTTTTTTCCCTTTTTTTTCTCCGTTTCCAGACGAACAATATCGTGTACTTTACGGCGGAATATTATGTAAAAATCATGTAAATTAGCAGCGTCGTCGCGCGTATACGAAAATCGTAAAACCTCTCTCTCCAAAAGTAAATTTATAATATTATTATACGTATATTTTTATTACAATAATAATAACGACGACCGCGACGACGACGGTACGTTTTTCCGTACGTAAAAGTTAATTCGTAAATATCGGTGATAATTAAGAGAATGTGTACCCTTTGGAGATTTCCCCCCCCGACCCCTCGTCGCGGTTTCGTAATACAACACAACTCTACCGTATTGTATACATATATATACTCGTATATAAAATAAAACATAAAAGACTGCGCGCCCGGTCGTTTCTTTTGAATTATACGGAATAAACAAGCGGAAAGTTTTCCGTATATTAGACGTTTTCTTAATTTTCGTTGCAGACTTTCTTATTTATTTTACGCGCGCACTAAAGGCTATTTAAAAACCAAACCTCGCAAATTACTCGGCATTACGTCATGTAATATATTATTATGTACGCGACTTAAAATTATGACCGCTAAAACTCACTCGGCGGCGGCGGTGGTGGTGGGAGGAGGATTTAATAGAATCTCGAAAAAAAAAAAATAGAAGGAAATAAAGAAAATTACTTTGTGTTTGGCGCTCGTAACTCTCTCGCTCTCGCTCTCTCTCTCTCTTCGCCCGCGATTCGGAATAAATTCAAATCGAAAAATATAATATTACGATCTGTGTATCGCGACCGAAAAACGTTTGTTTTTCACTAACGTCGTCTTAACCTTATTTATCCGACTGACCGTTCGTCGGTGTGAGGAATACCGTACTAAACAAGGGGCTCTTTGAGGATCGACTTTTATAGAAATTTTCTTTTATTATTGAATAACTATAATTATTAAGAAACATACTTGCATAAAGTGCATTATATAAACATACAATAAGTATTATAAACTAATTACTGAAAAAAAAAATAAAAATAAATTCTAACATGATCGACCGTTTGGCCGCCCCTGCTATAAACGTTATGAAAAACCGACCGGTTTTGTCAAAAGTTTAATAAATCAATTATCGAATTGATAAAAAAACACATTAATAGTATAGTTATGATTTACGCACTAAAAAATGATCAAATATGCTCTTAAAATGTCTGTGTGTCGCGACCAAAAAAAAAACGTTTGTTTTTACTAACGTCGTCTTATAACCCTTAAATCGGATCTTACTGACCGTTCGTCGTGTGAGGAATACTTTAAACGTTATGAAAAACCAACCGGTTTTATCAAAAGTTTTATGAGATATTGTCCTTAGATTTACGCACTAAAAAACGTTAAAATACGCGTGCATTTACGCCCTTAAAATGTTTTTATTTCTCGTTAAAAAATTACAAACTCGAATTATCATATTAATATTATCGTTTCGATTGTTGCTCCTCCTTTGAGCTTGCCCCCTTTTAATTATTGAAAAACTCATTTATGTTTGATTTTACGATTTAATATTTTTCTAACTATAATATTATGTAATCATTTAAATCTATTTGTCATTAAAATTTCTAGAAAATCCGTTTAAACGTTGTGTTAAAGTATGCGTAAAAAATATTGTTGCGAAATAAAAACGATGGCTTTTAAACACTATGAAACAAATTTCCATATCACTTGGCTGTGTTCCGAACGATTATTGGAAAAACTCGCAAACTCCTAATCATAATATTAACAATATCAAAGTCGTGTTTTTCGTTTTTTACTCTCTCGTCAATATTATTCGAGATTGTTCGAGTTGAACTCTCATTCCCAAACTATGTGGGATATTTTTCACCCGATTTAGAAATAGAAAGTCTCGATCTCGAAGAAATTTGTCGATAAATCGCCGCGGCGGTCGGGTTCTGTCTAGGGTTGTTAATTTCGTCGTACGATATTTTCCTTTTGACACGGAAATATGGAAAATTAACTCGGAAAGTCGCGAGAAATGTATTTTTGTTTTTTCGAGAACGCGCCCGCGAATTTATTTACGGATGTCGGTGGTATCATAATTTTATTATCTCTGCGAAAGCTCTAATACTACCAGCCGCCGTTTCATATATAAATCGCGTAATGTAATTTATTTCGGTCCGACTGATTTTTATATTTCAGTCTTCCGGTCACGTCCGCGCGCGTTCTGCATGCGAGCGAACGAGAGAGCCGCCGCCGGGGCTGTATAAACGGTCGGGTTTAATGAGATTACGGGCGAAACATCGTAAAAATTTGTTTTCCAAAACTCGCGGCGAACGTATATATAGTATATATATATATATAATTTCGCGCGTTTAACCTGGCGCGCGCACCGCTGCACTCTCTCTGTAGTCGTTGCGAGTTTCCGAGGCTAAACCTCTACCGGTGAATATAATTACGTTTTCGAGCAAGAAATATTCCGATATTATATCGTCGAAACCACCGGGGCCGACTCGCCAAAGAAAATACTCGAAACGCGTAGAACGTACAAAAAAACTCGACTCCTCGCAATAAAACCACGACCGATCGAACCTAGAAACGCATCGTCGTCCGTCTCGCGAATCGAATGTTTTTTTTTTTTTTTTTTGGTTTAAATTTTTTTCCTTTATTATTACATATAAATCATAAAATAATAATAAATAATAAAGAAAATATATCTACTCCTTTAAGCCTAAGCTTGTGGCGGAGTAGAGAGTTAACATAACATAATAAATATAATAGCACCTATAAAATAGAATATAAAATAAAATAAAATATAATAAAAATAAGAATAAGAATAAGAATAAGAATCAGAATAATAAATATTACAACTGTAACATCATAAATGAAACAAAATAAAAATAAAATAAGATAAGATATGATAGAATAAGATAACATGACAAATTATAGCATACGATTACAAAATTAAAAGAGTACAATAATAGATAGAATAAATACAAAGTTAGCATACAGATAATAGTTTTTAATATTAAATAAAATTGAAATAAAAAAATTGAAATAAATTGAAATAAATATATTATATTTAGGGAGTCATTAATTCATAAAATAACCATTTATATATTAATTTTTTCCTATTCATTACTCCCTCATGAATATTTTTTTTATAAATTAATTGCATTTGATTAAAATACGTTGGACCTAAATAATCAATAAAAGATTGTCCAAAGGATTTTTTAGAATATTTAACTGGTAGATTGTAGGCTCTATTCTCTCTAATAAGTGAAAAATTTGTGTTATTTATGGGGTTCATACTTTTGTTTATTATAAATAAAATTGAAAATTTTTTATATAGGTATTTTATTTTTCAAAATCTAAACTCGTATTTCGTTTTTCGGCGAGATAAAACCGAGAATGATTAACAAATTCCGTATGATGCAGTTGTGACAGCTGCATCTCGTGATACCGCCCGCGCCACTACTGACATAACACTTTGTTGTTGTTGTTGTTGCAATGACTTTTTGAAAAAAGTTAATTTTTCTTTTCTCATCAAACTAGTATAAATAGTATCAAACGATTCGTGTTTTTTAGTGTAACGACGAGTATAATATTGTATTTTTCAAGTATAAAACTTTCTCTACAAACGAGTTGCAGAACCCTTTTTATTTGGTATGAGCGATGGCGGCGGGCTCGCGTAACACGCGACGATAAGTATAATAACGGTCGTGTTCGCGAATAAATCGAGGACCTGGTGAAAAGGCGACGAGCGCGCGCGCGCGCGCGTGTATTGGCGTGACGACGACGACGACGACCGGATATCGACGCGATTTTCATAATAAAACGTGTAAAACGATAAAAAAAAAAACACGGAGAGAAAAACGACACGCGACTTTCGTGTAACACGTGTGACGACAATAATAATATAACACTTATAATAATTACGAGTATTTACGAGTTTGTTGTTTTATTAAACACGGTACGATGGACGACGACGACGACGACGGTCTCGAGTTTTTTTTCGTCACAAACCGATCGGTTTTAGTTTTTAGAAATACGTCGAGTTATATTGCTTATAAAATATAGGGCTGCTGTGAAGTTGATGACCTAAAAAAACATTTAAAAAATGACCAAAAAAAAAAAATGCAAATATTCGTTTTAAATTGACAAAGATACAATTTTTTTTAAAAATATTTTACTATAAAATTCTATATTAATTTATCAGAGTATGACATAGAATTGACAAAAAACGCCCTTAAAAATGAAATGAAATGAAATATATTAAATATTATATAATTAAATAAAAAAATTACAAATATTATAAACAAGTATTATAAATTTCAAAAATCATTGCATCGTACAATAATTATTAGAGCGTATTTGACGTTATCGAAAGTGAATGAAGGACGATTCGTCGTCACGTGACGGACTTTGTGATCCTGCAGCTGGGCAAATTGTAATCTAACGATTAGTAGTTAAATATTATAATCACCGCTGAAAATAACGTAATCGATAATCACCAAAAAAAAAAAAAAAATCCAACGATTAAAATAATTATCACAGTATTGATTACAAAACGTATTCGATTGTTTTATCGCTGGATTGATCTTCATTGTTTAAAACTTCTTCGTTTTATTTTATTATTCATAAATTTTAATATTCAAATCGTTACCTACTCGCGTTCCCGATAAGTAAACATTTATTGTTATTATAATAATTATTATTGTCGGGGCGATAAGGTGTTGTGAAAAAATGTTAAATAAACCAACGAATTGATTTAACGGTAATCTAATATACGTGTATTCGACAAAATTAACATATTATTTATAATAATAAAAACAATGTAATCGATTGCGCCAAACACACACGCAGTATTTAAATAATATTAAAATCGTATCTAATCGATCGTACTTGCTACGAGGGAGTTTGTGCACCGAAAACTATCGAAATATGCGTTTAAAATCGCTGAAATATATGCGCTTTTAATTTTTTTAAAAAGGAAAAAAACGTTTCGATCACATAAATTATAAAAAATAGCTTTACGATTCGATCGAATATTATAATATATATTATAAAATACGCGTTTTTTTATTCATCTCGAGAATCATCGCGTCGGACAAACGACGATGTTTATTTTTTTCAAAACAAAAAACACACATCCGTTTACACGCGCGCACTTTAATTAACGCGCGACAACATTTTTACACACTATTTTTATATATGCCGGCATATTTTTCAACGCAAATTACATTTGACGACGCGACATGCCTACTTTTACGTACGTTTTTCGAGTGATATTTATCACCGGGCCGTTATGAAAATACGAATTCGTTTTAAAATATGCGTGCCGTGCATTTACGTCGTCGTCGTCGTCGTCGTCGTGTAAAACACGCGAATTAAATCCCCTTTTCGGCCCGGTCGTGATTCGCAGCTATTGTTATTAAAACCATCTCGCTCGATGTCTTTAAATTTCGAAGAAAATGAGAAACCGATACTCCGAAAAACGTTTCAGCGGCATCGTCAACGATTATCATTAGTTGGTTTTTAAATTTATGAGCAATTCGACAAATACTTTATAACGATGATATTATACCGGTCACTGCAGTTATTCAGGTGAACATTTTTTTTCAAACAATATAAACAATCCGAGCGCATAATATAAAAAGGATTTTCTAAAATAATCACATACATCTGGGGCGGGCAACCGGCCCGCCGCCGCCGGTCTAGACCAGGGGTCGGCAATCTTTTTTGATGGAAGAGCCAAAAGTTACAATATACAAAATTTTTCAGATTTTAAAGAGCCACTAAAAATGTTCGTAATTTTTTAAATATAATTTTATTTTTAAATTTTAATAGACATAATAATAACAAAATTAAATTTAATTTAATTAAATTCTATTGTATTTTATTATATTACATGTGTACACACCTTTCAAAAAATAATTTGCTTCTTAATAGTCTCTTCTCTATAATGAAACAATGAGTGAAAAAATAAAATATAGTGACGATACAGCCAAAAACCAGAAATTAAATTAAATTAAATTAACACGCACATGCAACGTAACGTCATCTGCGCTGTACGACTGACTGACGGATGTCAATTCGTCGAACAAAATAAGTCGTAAAATGATATCGTATTATTTTGGACTTTGTTCACGTTGTTAACTTCTTGTGACGGCGTATGACTAATTAGTTTTAGATAGCATCGCGATTATATTAGACTCTATAATAAACATTTTACAGCGATAAACTGTACTCCATGCGGGCCCTATCAAATTGTATAATATGTATTATTTCATATTTCCAAAAGCAACAAAAATAATATACTTTTTTTATAAAATATTGTTTTTGAACATAAAATATTAATTTTTGTGTGTGTAGCTGGAGAGCCGCCACTTTAGACCGAAAGAGCCACATGTGGCTCGCGAGCCGCACATTGCCGACCCCTGGTCTAGACAAAAGTCGCTCGGGGACAAAAATGTTTTGTCGTGCTGGCGCCTACTGGCGAAAAAAAAAAACGAAAACGAAAACGATAAATAATAAAACGCTAAATATTATAAGATATTATAACTCTATTCGGTCTGTAAATTTTTACGTTAAACGACGTCTCGCCTTTTTTTCCTCACGCGATATAATTATTATTATAATATATTATTTAATCGTACGAAACGGGGGCGATTTTATGAAAAAAAAAAAAAAAGTCCTTTTTCAAACCGTGTGTGTGTTAATTAAATAAAGTGGGCGCACGTCATACGCAGGAGGAGGATATAATAATAATAATTATGATAATAGTAATAATAATATAACAACAACAACAACGTGTCTGCCGCGGCGGCGGCCCGATGTCTCCGAAACAAATTACTAGTGCGGTCTCCCTGGGCGTGTTGTAGTTACGTATTACGCGCTCACGTGGTCGTATATTATTACGATTTCGTGTGTGTGTGTGTGTTTTTTTTTCCTCGAATTTCGTAACTTATTCGCTCGTCGACGATTCGAAATCGCTTATTAATTCACTCGGCCGGCAAGAAAAGGGGCTTAGTTTTACTTTTTTTTTTTTAGAAACCTAAATTTAACGAGTGATTTTTTTTCCCCTCCTCTTTTGTGTCGAGTTTTAATGGAATAAACGTGTTTACCCGAAAACGATCGTTGTGTTGTTTTTATAGCGTTGAAATAATAATAATAATAAAAACTACGGACTAGAACGAGTACCTAGTGTGGTAATTAATAATACGTATTATGCGTGATTCGCTCGTTTCGTATTTATTTTTAATTTTTACCTCGTGACGTTATTTTACGACTTTGTGATTTTCTCAAAGTTTGATTATGACGTGTATAATACGATGTACTGCGCGTATACTCGCAGGAGAGACAGGACAGGACTGGGGCACGTTATTTCATCCCCTTTTCTCCTCCGAAAACGTTAATAATATAATTACGTCGGAAAGATGGTGTTTTTTTAATTTCACGCCTAAAACGATTAAAAAACACACCGCGGCGGTTAGTAGTAAACACTGTTTGCGCACGACGACGTGTGCTTTTAGAAAATATTTGCACGCGAATATAAGTACGTATTGTAATCGAATTAACAGTTTAAATTATACGTACTGGACGGTCTCTCGCGCTTTCTAAAAAAAAAAAAGTGATTTTTCTCGCCGAAAACAAACGTACGAGTTTATGCTAGAAAGTCGTACCGCCGCCCGCTTTCGAATTTCAAGGAGGGCTCCGTGCTGCACACCGTTTTTCAAAACAAACTACTCGAATTTTTAAAGTCTTCTTGTCTGTCCAACCGAATCGTACTAACTTTACGCCTCTAAACAGGCTAAATTTCCATTACAAGTTGTTGTTGGATTCGTCTCGTTCTCCTCTCTAATGCTCGTGATTTTTTTCTCTCTCTGTCGACTGATTTTCGTCGAAGTGTGATTTTTTTTCCCCTCCTCTTTTGTGTCGAGTTTTAATGGAATAAACGTGTTTACCCGAAAACGATCGTTGTGTTGTTTTTATAGCGTTGAAATAATAATAATAATAAAAACTACGGACTAGAACGAGTACCTAGTGTGGTAATTAATAATACGTATTTTATGCGTGATTCGCTCGTTTCGTATTTATTTTTAATTTTTACCTCGTGACGTTATTTTACGACTTTGTGATTTTCTCAAAGTTTGATTATGACGTGTATAATACGATGTACTGCGCGTATACTCGCAGGAGAGACAGGACAGGACTGGGGCACGTTATTTCATCCCTTTTTCTCCTCCGAAAACGTTAATAATATAATTACGTCGGAAAGATGGTGTTTTTTTTTTTAATTTCACGCCTAAAACGATTAAAAAACACACCGCGGCGGTTAGTAGTAAACACTGTTTGCGCACGACGACGTGTGCTTTTAGAAAATATTTGCACGCGAATATAAGTACGTATTGTAATCGAATTAACAGTTTAAATTATACGTACGGGACGGTCTCTCGCGCTTTCTAAAAAAAAAAAGTGATTTTTCTCGCCGAAAACCAACGTACGAGTTTATGCTAGAAAGTCGTACCGCCGCCCGCTTTCGAATTTCAAGGAGGGCTCCGTGCTGCACACCGTTTTTCAAAACAAACTATACTCGAATTTTTAAAGTCTTCTTGTCTGTCGAACCGAATCGTACTAACTTTACGCCTCTAAACAGGCTAAATTTCCATTACAACAGTTGTTGTCGGATTCGTCTCGTTCTCCTCTCTAATGCTCGTGATTTTTTTCTCTCTCTGTCGACTGATTTTCGTCGAAGTGTGATTTTTTTTCCCCTCCTCTTTTGTGTCGAGTTTTAATGGAATAAACGTGTTTACCCGAAAACGATCGTTGTGTTGTTTTTATAGCGTTGAAATAATATTAATAATAATAATAATAAAAACTACGGACTAGAACGAGTACCTAGTGTGGTAATTAATAATACGTATTATGCGTGATTCGCTCGTTTCGTATTTATTTTTAATTTTTACCTCGTGACGTTATTTTACGACTTTGTGATTTTCTCAAAGTTTGATTATGACGTGTATAATACGATGTACTGCGCGTATACTCGCAGGAGAGACAGGACAGGACTGGGGCACGTTATTTCATCCCCTTTTCTCCTCCGAAAACGTTAATAATATAATTACGTCGGAAAGATGGTGTTTTTTTAATTTCACGCCTA
The DNA here is from genome assembly GCA_948098885.1 of Drepanosiphum platanoidis. Lineage (NCBI taxonomy): Eukaryota > Metazoa > Arthropoda > Insecta > Hemiptera > Aphididae > Drepanosiphum > Drepanosiphum platanoidis. The sequence continues at coordinate 8,627,794 of OX402541.1, forward strand.
AAACGATTAAAAAACACACCGCGGCGGTTAGTAGTAAACACTGTTTGCGCACGACGACGTGTGCTTTTAGAAAATATTTGCACGCGAATATAAGTACGTATTGTAATCGAATTAACAGTTTAAATTATACGTACGGGACGGTCTCTCGCGCTTTCTAAAAAAAAAAAAGTGATTTTCTCGCCGAAAACCAACGTACGAGTTTATGCTAGAAAGTCGTACCGCCGCCCGCTTTCGAATTTCAAGGAGGGCTCCGTGCTGCACACCGTCTTTCAAAACAAACTATACTCGAATTTTTAAAGTCTTCTTGTCTGTCGAACCGAATCGTACTAACTTTACGTCTCTAAACAGGCTAAATTTCCATTACAACAGTTGTTGTCGGATTCGTCTCGTTCTCCTCTCTAACGCTCGTCATTTTTTTCTCTCTCTGTCGACTGATTTTCGGCGATAAATTTTTCGTTTTTCCGTTTCGCGTCGTTTTATTTATATCACATTACCCAGGGACCGGTTTGCAAATAATTATTATTCGAATTTTTTTCGCGAAATAAAATCACATTTTTTCCCAGTCGCCGTGTGTGTTGCTTATATTATTATTATTATATTCAAATAAACGTTTCTCACACTGACGGGGTGTGACTGCAAACAAATCCGGACCCTAATTATTATAACATAAAATGATTATCTAATCGTCGCGCGTCGGTGGAATCCGCTCGGACGGAAACGCAAAAAAAAAAAAAACAACAAAAAATACGTTTTAAAAAATCGCCGATAATTATTATTACTCTCGAACGGCGTTATATAACAGTCACGTGCGATTGATTTGTGAAATGTCGAAACGTTTGTGTGTGTGTGTGTGACGTACATTGTGAGCCGGGCGAAATTAAAACGAATCGACGGGGGGGGGGGGAAATAAAAAAATAAAATCGAATTAAATTAAACGAACAAAACAAGTTAATTAATCGTTTGATTCCGTCGAAATGAAATACGTCCTGAACGCGTCACGAGAGGGGGCGTGTGCCCCGGTAAACGCGAGCGCGTTGTGGTGAAATAAAAAATATCAATCGCGGAGGACGTTTTTACATTATCATCGTTACTCGTTTCGGACGAATTACGTATATTCGAATTCTGTCGGCACTATTAGATAATAATGGTCTCCTGACTCCTCTACCCCGCTTAGATCAGTCAAAGTCGTGCGACTAACCTTTTTGTAGAACCTCGAGTTGGTCACCTTGTGGAACCCCTTGCGGAACGTGACGTGATAGTCGTCCTGCTCGGCGAACTTGAACAGGATGCCCGTGGCCGTCCTGGTCACCGAGTACGGGCCCTTGTAGTTCATTTTCTCGCAAATGGCCGTGGCCTTTTCCAGGTTCAGCTCGTTGCTGGGCGTGATGAGGAACGCGCCCTTGGCCAAAAAGTGCCCGGAGTCTGAGAGCTCGGACAAACGGTCGTCGTCGTCGTCGTCGTCGTCGCCGCCGGGGCCGCCGGGGCCGCGGTGACGGTTGCGGTCCTGCAGGACTCGCCTGTTGTACGTGCCGTAGCTCATGGTCGTCGTCTTGTCGGCCGGCGAGGACGAAGACGTCGGCGGTTTCTGCTGCTGTTGTTGCTGTTGCTGCTGCTGTAGAATTCCCTGACCGCCGACGGACGCGACGCAGCTCATGATACGCACGCAACTCTCTCTCCCGACGAACGCGCGTACGAGTTTTTTTTTCCTGTATCTCTGTCGGACGAACGGAATCGCGAAGGACTACTGCGCCGGCTCCGCGTCCAACCGATCCTTTTATAACCCGCGCGATTCTGCCCACCCGAGTTTTTTTTCACGGCCGACGTCGTCGTCGGAGACGAGGCGCGGCGGCGGCGGCGGCGGCCGGTGTTTTACAACCGTACGTAGAAAATTACTCGACGACACACAAACCGTATAGAAAAATGGGCGCGTTCTTCTCAATTGGAACGCGGCGGATGCCCCCCGCCCCCGCTTCCCCCAGGAGTAATTGATTAAAAAAAAAAAAAAAGGATAAATAAATAAAACGACGAAAAACTCGAAACGCGTTTAAGGCGTGTGCGCCGCTCGTTAAACGGACACCGCAGAAATGTCTCGCGCAATAACAACGTATAAAGGCGTAGAAGACCGACGCGATCGTATTTTTATCGTTTAATAACTAAACATTATTAAATGTACGAAATTATTTCAAACTATTAAAATATATGTTTAAACAATAATAAAAAGTAGAATAAAACAAAGGTTTTATTCCATTTTATTATCGTTTAAAATATATATTTAATAACGTTTTGTTGTTTTTCATGAGTATTAACCATTAAATATTTAAATAATTTGATTATTTTTTTTGTTCTCCGGATGAAAATCGGCGTTATCGTGTGAAAACTATGAGTTTGGCGTGTTTTTTTTCGTTGTCGTCGATCTTTTTAATTCCTTTGGGACCCCCCCCCCCGTGGTTTTCACTCTCGTGTAACTCTTTTTGACCTTTAATTTGAGTTTTCCAAAACGATTCCAGGTTCTTCGTCGAGTAGTTTTTAAAATTTTAAAACCGACGACGACTTTTCGACGCTCTCGCTGGATTATCAAATCGAAACGTAGCGGTTTTTTTCCGCTAACAGTTGTGTAAACGCGGCGCTCGTGTGTTTTACGACGATTTCGAGCATGAAGTTTATAAAAAGCGCTCTGCTCAGACGCGAAAACACGATGGTCGTTGAAAAGGGCTACACGGGGCAGACCGGAACGACGAGTAGAGACTCGGCGATAACGAGGTGACACGCCGCCGGGTAAAACACAAAAGAGAGGAGACCGATTAATGAAATAGCGCTTTGGCGGTGTCAGCACGTCGTCGTCGTCGTCGCTTGTTGTGCGCGTGTCACGCGAAATCCCCCCCCACAGCTCTCTCTCCGTTCGGCAGCGTGTAACGCTTTCGGCGGATTTTCGATAAAATCACAAACTAATAAACGTTGAGAAATTTTAAGTTTAATTAAAAACCGCTAAAACGTCTCGTTTGTGTGTTTGTAGCTGATTGGGGAGAACACAATGCTCGTGATAATTCAAAATTCGGCGTTTTTCTTGGTTTTGCGTTTGATATTGGAAATATCTCGCGAGTACGACAGCACTAAATAGCAGCGATATCGATCGCGATATTATTGCGTTTTCCTCTTTCCTCCGCTCGCGTCTCGTCCGACCGGAAACAATAAGAGACTGCGCCGGAAGTGTAGTTTCTTCCTGCCCGCAGAAGCGCGTGTATTTATCGGACAAAGAGATCGAAAAATGTCGAATTCCTTTTCGACCGAGAGCGCGCGGCGGCGGCGGCGGCGGCGGCGGTTTTCCGTTTGTTCCTTTTGACGCGCAGGAGCCGACGACGACGCGCGAGATTACTACTTTTATATTTCAGGAATCCGAGCGGAAAAAGTTCTCAAACGAGAGAGACAGAGTAGTGTGCCTATTTTTTCTCTGCACATTAAACGCGATTCTCGAGATCGTTTAAATTTCTCGTCCGACGACGCGGTGTTTTTGTTTACTTTTTCCCCGTCGTTTTTCAACGGTCTGAGCTATTGTTTTTTGAAAGAATTTACGCGATGTGAAAACTAGCGAAATAAACGCGTTTCTTTTGCTATCCGTCTAAACCGCGCAAACGTAATAATAATAATGATATCATAATAATAGTTTGACGCGCCTATCCGCCGCGAGTAGTCGATTATCTCGCAAAACAATATGACTTTTTCGATTGTTTTATATTTTATTTCGTCTCTTTTCCGACGTCGTTGTTTCGCTGCCCGCGCAAACGTCGTCGTCGTGTAATTTGTGCCGCGTGCCGCCGCCGCGGCCTGTCCCATTTTTTTTTTTTTCCCCCGACATATATCCGCGCTTTAACGAGATTCTCTTGATTAGCCGCGTTCCCATAACGAGCTCGCCGAGGTCATCGAGACGAGGGCCCAAAACGGATTAGATTTTAATTGACAGTCGCCTTGGATAGCGTGCGCGCACGCACGCGACGACGGTATCTATCTCGTATTTCGGAAGAAAATCGAGCGCTCCGATTTGGTTTTTGAAAATCTAACCGTCGTCGACAATACGAAAACTACATAATATAATCGACGATTGATATAAATTCGTTTACGCCGTTTTAGAATATTCAAGAACGGCGCGCGCGATTGAACAATAATAATTATTATTATTTTCCATATTATCGACGAAAACGCGCGCTCCCCCCGAGGCCCGGTTCTCGAGCAGTATATCTGGTCGAGACCACCACAAAGAGGAGTGGTGATAATATACTATTTTGTCGTTTCCTCGAATTCCGTCTTTACGAGACGAGCATCGCTTCGGGTCCGAGTGAGGTAAGAACGTTTTCTCATTTTAAATACATTTCGTATCTTCCTCGCGGCGGCGTATAGCTCGTTTCGAATCTTTACACACGTTTCTCGGTTGAATTTCTCCATATCGCCGCGACAACAGTACATTTTTTGATAGATTTCAAAAATAACGATTGGTTTTATTCGTCGATATTATTATTATTATTACATATAAAATCATATAAATAACAATAAATAAAAATATACATCTACTCCTTATTAAGCCTAAGCTTGTGGCGGAGTAGAGAGTTAACATGACATAAAAGCACACCTGTATGAGATGCCTAAAATTTAGATTTAAATAGAATATAAAATAAAATATAAGAATAAGAATACTACAACTGTAACATCATAATAATATGAAACAAAATAAGATAATATGATTACATAATATAGCATAGGATTAACAAAATTAAAAGGAGTAGTACAATAATAGATAAAATAATGGTGTGGAGTAGTACAATAATAGATAAAATAATGTTACAAAATTAGCATACAGACAAAATTTAAATAAATATAAATAAAGATTATATTTTTGAAACTGTAAAATCAGATTGTTAACAAAATTCACTATAATGAAGTAGGTATACTAATATAATAATTTTTATAAATAACTAAAATAAAAGAGAACATGAAAAAATTAAAAAATTAAAATTCTTTTGCCTCGTTTCAATTTAGAAAAAAATAAAATATGAGTTTTAATTTTGTTTAGGATTAGTTCATTAATTCATAAAATAACCATTTATAGACTAATTTTTTTTTATTCATTACTCGCTCGTGAATATTTTTTTTATATAGTAATTGCGTTTTGATTGAAATACGTACGTTGCACCTAAATAATCAATAAAAGATTGTCCAAAGGATTTTTTAGAGTATTTTACAGGTAGATTGTAGGCTCTATGCTCTCTAATAATATGTGAAAAATACTCGAAACGATAATAAAAAAACACTTTTAAACTTATTGGTACGACGAGGTGTGCCCCCCCCCCCCCCGCTCAGTCTGGGGAAGGGAGGGTATCCGGAAATCTATTGCGATAGAAAGTCGGTCGTTCGACGCGATCCGTTTCGCGATTTACAATTTTTTTTTCTTTTTTATTTAGAAATCAAAATAAATGGTTACAAATTTAACAAATAGGTACAGTTTCGATTACCTACCTCCTGTAAGCTAATAGATAGCTTGTGTTGGAGGTAGGGAGTTTATTACATTTACAAATAAAATAAAATAATCAGGTAATTTCTTATAATATTACGTACATTGTCTTATGAATATGAACACTTTAAAAAAATATATAATAATAATAATAATAATAATAATAATAGAGAAGAAAAGACAAAGTGATGTAAAGTTTTAACATAAATAAATTAGTAATATATTTAGTCGATACAGCATTATAGCAATCAAAATATACTGTTATATAATCTATATATATAAAAATGGAGACAACAAATTGGAAATTGAATCAGTTGAGAACGGCTGGGCCGGTTTGGCTCAAATTTTTTTTTAAACGATAGAGAATGTCGGGGAGCGGGTTTATAGCATAAATTATGGAGAAAATTAACCCTAAGGGGGTTAAAAGCGGTAAAAATGGAAAAAATCCTGAGTCAATGGAGCTTTGTGGTATTAAATTTTGTCAATAGTTTCATTTAATATAGCAGAGGCCCCATGGGAAAGGATTTTTCGATATTCGACCCCTAACGGGGGTTAAAAGGGGTAAAAAGGGTGAAACTAGAAAAATTCGCCTGGCTGGAACTGCTGGAGCTTTGAGTATGAAATTTGGGCAGCAGTTTCGTTTTATATAGTGGAGACCCCATTGGAAAGGATTTTTCGAAATTCGACACCTACCGGAGTTAAAAGGGGTAAAAGGGGTAAAAATGAAAAAAAAACTGATAAAATAAAAAGTTATACTGCACACGGGCGAAGCCGGGTTATTCAGCTAGTAATATATATAAATAAGATACAATTTAGCAATAATTATTTACAATAAAGAATAAAATCAATACACATTATTATTATTCAATTCTGAAAATATATATTTATATAATAATCCTTTAATATTAATTTTTTTACTTGTAATAATATTTGTCCAGAGGCATAGAATTATGACGAGGTGTGCCCCCCCCCCCGCACAGTCTGGGGGAGGGAGAGTATCTATTGCGATATAAAGTCCGGTCGTTCCGGACGCGATCCGTTTCGCGATTTACAATAAGTATTATAACTCGAGCAGAGTACAATTTTTTTAATATTACGTGTCGTGTCGTGTCGTCGTGTATTTCGCTCGAACGTTAATAAAACTATTAAGCGCGTTGAAATCTCGGCGCGTTTGTGTAACATTATTATTGTTATTATGTAAATAACATCGCGCCGGTTAACTCGATTCGTTTACCGTTATCTCGAGAATTTATCTCATTGTTCGGGCGCTTTAATTTATATTTCGCGCACAGAGAAACGTTAAACCTTTTGTAAATATCTTTATTGTTTTATCAATATTTCCATATAAAGGTTTTCGGCGGCGGCGCCGCGAAACTTTCGTATAATAATATGGTAACCCTCGATGATCGCGGCGGCGGCGGCGGCGGCAAACTTTACTTTCGCGGAAACAATTTCGTAATAGCGCGCGAAAACTAAACTGGTGACGTTTCGCGGATAACGTCGTGTTCTCGGAACGCGCCAAAACATTATTACGTATTATTATTTTGTCGAGCTCGACCGCGACGCTTGAAAAAAACCTACGACAGCTCTTCTACTAGACCTACTTCTTCTTCTTCTTCTTCTTCTTCTTCTTTGGCTTCTACGGGCCATTTAGGTCCATTGCCGCAACAACTACTTGCCTCCATCTATCTCATCTATCTTGTGCTAGTTCTTTTCCGTCATTCACTCCCAGTCTCGACGCGTCCTTTGTAATCCTGTCTTTCCACCGCTGTCCTGGTCGTCCTCTCGACCTTCTTGTGTCCGGCTTCCAGTCCGTGGCCAATCCTACGGGGCCTTCGGATCTCCACACATGACCAGCCCATCCCAGTGTACTACTAGTTACTTAGTTCTTCTACTTCTCGGTTCGTTCTTGATTCCGAGTCCCCCAGGGCGTTTCTTTTTGGCCCAAATATCCTTCCAAGGACCTTCCGTTCAAACGTAGCTAGTCGTATTTTCGTCCGTCGTTGTCGTTGCCGCCCATGCACCGCAGGAGTTAGACTCGATAGGAGTTTTGACTCGAGTAGTAGGGGTATACTAGTCCAAAGTAGCATTTATTTGCCGCTACTAGTCTTAGTCTTATTTCTTCGTGACTGCAGTCCGCATTCTCATTGATATTTACCCCTAAATATTTAAAGTTTGCTACCCTTTCAAAGTTATAATTATTCACTTTCATATTATGCCTTATTTCGTGATTGAACTACTACTAGACCTACTCTCGTTTGATAAAGTTTTATTTAATAGAAAAGCGACGTTTTCGGGTCCGCGCGAAATATAGGTAGAAAAAAAAACTTTCCGTCGTCGCGGCGGCGGCGGCGGTCGTCCCCCGTTTGCCCGGCCCGAGGTGTGAAAATAATGTAAACAACCCCCGGAGAGAGAGAGAGAGGGGGCGCCGACTTGTCCGCCGCGAAGGTCCGTCGATATATACGCGCGGGTCTGTTTATTTTGTCGACCGTGACATGTCGCTATTATTGGTTTTTTTCTTTTTTGCAAAAACGACAACAAAGAGAGAAAGAGGAGGACAAAAAAATAAAAATAAGTAAACCTTTCTCGCGGCGGCGGCGGCGATCAATTCATCCGTAACCCGATCCGCCGCGGCGTCGTCGTCTAGGAACACTGCGCAAATAAGGGTGGAAAAAAAAACAACCCCTCGCGCCGGAGGAATATTGCGCTATCGATCGATCGTCGTCGTCGTCGTCGTCGATTTCGGTGTTGCGATCCAAAAGGACTTTTTTTCCTCGTTTTCGCCGCTCCGAATTTCTACGGTTAGGTACTATCTCGAACGTCGTCGTCGGTAATTATTATTATTATTGTTATTATTATATGACAAAACACGGCGCGCGTTTTAATTGCTCGAAACATTCCGGCGCGGCACAGTTTATTCCCCCCGAACACGCGACTGTTGTGTAATATTATTATTATGCGAGCTCTCGCGCGCTGCAGTCGGTCGCGCGTGACAACGGTGTAATTTATTATCATATTGTTTTCGTCGCTCTCTATACTTTGGCGACGACGACGACGACGCCGTTTCGCGTTTACGCCAAACGATTACGCGAAAACACGCCGCCGCAGAGTGTTCACACCACACACACACACACTCTTTGCGGTTATTTTAACGCGCCCAACAATACTACGCGACGACGCGATATTATTAATTATTATTGTTATCGGGACGCGCCGAACCCCGTCGCGCAGGACTTTTTCGTTGCGAAACGCTCAAACTAACCGTCCGACCGTATCGACGTGGGATTTAAAAACGTCCTTTATCATATATAAATCGATTAAAAAACTATCCTCACTTGTAAACATTTAAAAAACATAACCTGTACAGCATAAAATTTTTAGCAAATAGTGTGATATAGAAAGATGATTTTTTTCATATTATATAAATACGTTTTGATTTCGATAAAGTAAACTTTGTTTTGCTTTTTTCCCACAAAACGTGCCTTTATTCGGTTCTTTTTTCTTAATTTTTACAATAATTTTCATGAAAATTTAACACAAATTAAAAACCCAGTATAATAAACGGACCACTGATAAACTATAATAATCAACTATAGATAAAGATGTTTTATAATTTTAATTAAATTATTTTATATTTTGTTAAACATTTTAATTTTCATAATAACTAGCGTTATCGCGTGCCGAAATTGTAGTTTAATCTACACCGATCACATCAGTCGATCAGTCTAAAGGTCCTGTATAAAAACATATTAGCACCCGACAGGACGAGTTTTTATCTAAATCTAGGACACAGAGTGTTATAAATGTCAAAGGATTTTTTTTTCGTCATAATTAAATAATCAATTGTAAAATCGGGATATCAATTCAATGAAAACAGAATTATATTATATTTAATTTTTATACGCATTTCGAGTTGCAAATTCGACTCGAACGACTCGATCGAGTAAAATAACATAATAATATTATAAACTTTTACGAGGTTTTTAGTTTTATTTAAAATTGTAACTATCCAAGTTAAATCGACGGAGTTTCGCCACCGGACCAAAATATATAATATGATGGTCGTAAATTCCTTCTTCTTTCCAATGCTTTTTTAAGGATTTATTACGATTTATTATACACAATTCGGTAGTTACGAGGGGGAGGGGGGTTTCCCCGCCCCCCAGATATTAATTTTTTTTAAACGATACAAATTGAAATTAATAAAACAAACTCAAATCGACTCGCCCACCGGTTGTTCTCGCTAATAATAAATAATATCGTTTTGACCATCGTAATTTGCGAGATAGATTTTCTTTTCGTTTTGTCAACGCTCTCCTCTTTTATTACTACTATTGCTATTTGTTCGCGGCTTTGATCGGGCGACAGCGCGCGCAACAGTTTGGTAAATAACAGCGCGCGCGCGCGCGAGTGCTCTCCGAGAAAGAGGAGAGAGAGAGAGAGAGATATACGTACGTATATAAAAATAAATAAATAAATATCTATATAGACGTTTTTATTAAACTAAAATTCGAGAAAAATATTTACTTTTCCCTCCTGCTCCTGCCCCTGCCCCTGCTCCTCTCTCGGAAATATTTTATTATCAAATACTCGAGTGTCGCTTATGTTTTTTTTTTTTTTTTTCGAAAAAACATGAATCATAAAAATAAAAATTGCGTTATTAAAGTGTTTCGCGGCGGCGGCGGCGCGCGAACGTTGAAATGTTGTTTGCGGGGCGCAGAGTATTTTATGACGGAATACGTCGTTTCGCAGTTTGAGCTTTTATAATGAAAAATGGCGTTTGGAGAAATACTTTTGAAAACCATTATCAAGACGTTATTATTTTTATTTTTCGCAAACGTTATAAATTGTCTTTGCGTTTCGAAATAATACACTTGCGTATTATATAACTCGATTAAAACGAAACGATATTATTTATCATCTCGCGGAAAAGCCGAAAACCCCATTAACGCCGCGCCGGTGTGTTTTTATCAATCGCCACATCTCCGTCGATCCGACCGGAACAGAGTCGAAATCTTTCGTCCGACTCGGGCGCAATCTATTCATTTTCTTTTCTCTTTCTCGAAAGCTTTGATATCTCTTTCAAGTGCGCGCGCATATTATAAAATGTCTATAATATTGTCCGGAGGACAACGCGTCGTTATTTCGTACTCCTATCGGTTCCTACTTTCGAGCTATATAAAAACCTATGCGGCCGTCGATTTCTAAACAATAATAATTACCTCTAAAAAGCCGTCTCGAATCGATTTTCGCGTTTATCGAATAATTGTTTTCACTTTTACGTCGAAATATTTCGTCGTATTACGTCATAGGTGCTCGCAGTTACGATTCGTTTCGGTGACATAACGACTCTCGTTTTATCGAATTTTCCGGTACGACGACGACGACGACGCAACGATATCGTTATTATATTTCACACGATTTCGTCGAAAAACGCGATTAATTCGAGAGAGAAAAATTATTAAAACCCGGGGACGACGGGGAAAGGATCGCCGTCCTTGTGTCGTAATGAAAACGCCTGACCGGTCCTTAAGTAGTAGTACGTATAACGTTACTCGTTTTTTGTTTTCGTTTCGCTCTTTTGCAGGACGAAAACACCTGTGTCTTTTGAAACCCAGAGGGGGAGGGGGGGGCGTAGTTTTTTTCAAAAAAAAGGACATTGGTTTTTCGCCGCTTGCCAATGCCGTTTTCCCTCTGCTCCGATCGTTATTACTTATCGAAAGGGGTAGGAGCTACTAGTAGCTCTTTCGTAAACGCGACGTCGTCGTCGTCGAAATCGACGATTCTTTGAAACGAAATTACGAGACTCGCAGAAAAAAAGGAAACCTCTGATTTCGCAGAGTGAAAAATAATATAAAAACACGGCGTGGTGGTGAGATTTCGAAAAGAAATGTCTCTCGTATATTATACGTATAGTCTCGGTAGTTTTTCAAAACGATCGTTATCGCGTTTATATTTCTTTTCTTTTAAACGCGAGCAGTAAATTTCTGAACAAAAACGAACGTGTTCTCGAGCAACACCTACTATAATACTAGGATTCGCGTGTACTCGCGGTGTGTCGGCGTACATTCGATTTGTCACGGCAGGACCCTCGTCATCCGACACGTGTGGAATTTAAATTTCCCTCCTCGCGCCGCGTCCCAGGACTCCCAGGACGGCCTCGGAAATTCTAGGCTCGATTCTCGAGGGGATGGGGGGGGTGGGGCACGCGCGCATTTTTTTTATCGAAACGAGTCGCGGGAAGGACAGCTGTGTTTATCTATTTGTTGGTTTTTTCAACGGCGTTGAGTTTGGCGAGCCATTTTCATTGTAGGTCATTTCTTCAGATCAGATATTTTAGATCAGCGGTTCTCAAACTGTGCTCCGCGGAGCCCCGGGCATATTTGTATTAATTGAATTGAAATTATTAAATTATTATCATATTTCTCGGTTACATTTTTAATTTTTATATTAATTTAATTGAATTTAATTTAATTATACGGGCGTGGCCCTTTTTTAAACATACAACGTTTGAGATAACAATTAATACAATATTATGCAATAATTTATAATAATATAGAGTTCTACGACCAAAATTTTTAACTAACCGTTAAAGGCGTATATACATTTAAACCGTTAAATTTATATTCAATATTATTTGGACAGTACCAATAATATGTGTTATTTTAAAACGTTTAAACTATTTATAAATACACAATTATTATATTATTTCGTGTGATAGTCAAAATGAGACCGGATAAAAGTCGGGTTTTTCGTTCATTTGACGTCATATCGTACGATAATTTAGTTGATTTTGGGAAAGGATTTTTCGAAATTCGACACCTACCGGAGTTAAAAGGGGTAAAAGGGGTAAAAATGAAAAAAAAAACTGATAAAATAAAAAGTTATACTGCACACGGGCGAAGCCGGGTTATTCAGCTAGTTTTATTTAATTTATTTATTATATTTGCTATTTTTGATGTTTTTAGGGCGTATCTTACGGTTTTTTCGGTCATATTAAAGCGCCGCATATTTTAGAATTTTTGCTGCTATAAAATCCTAACCCTGATTATTATATATTTTCGGCGATCTCCGTTTACAATTATTATATTGTGTATCGATCGCGCCTCGAGATACACAATATTATATTTACACGTTTTGCCCCGTTGTATTATAATAATAATAACGCGCAGTTGTTTCGCGAGTAATTTCGTCTGGCCATATATCAGTGTTTAGCGTATACCGACAGCAGTCGGGTGTGTGGTAATTAACATTGGGGATGGGTTAATAACACGAGTTAGAAAGCTCCGGGTAACCGTAAATCTAAGGAATTCGGATAAGCCGGGGCGCGCTCGGCATGATTTATCGCCGGGCCGAGCGAGCGCGAGCGCGCGTCGGTAAATCCGCGCGGCGCACGCCTATGTCGTTGTCATAATAATAATAATAATATACCTAAAACGCGTCGTATTGTTGTTATTAACATTATTTTACTGCGATAATTACGCCGCGCCGTGTGTGTGTGTGTGTGTGTGTGCGTTTTGTTTTTATTCGCTCGCCGACGACGATATTTTATCGCGTTACGGGCTCAAAAGTTTTTCGCCTTCCTTATTATAATAACATTCGTATGTTTACTCGTTAGTGTAATATATAATAACGTCCTTTTATAATAATAAATACCTCACGATAACGAGAGAGAGACCCCTTTCGCCGCGCGCCTATAGTACCCCTGCTATTACACGACACGCGCTTTTTCGTTCTTTTAGCCGGCCTAATATATTTACGGGCGTAACTCCTTTCGCCCAAAAACGACCTTCCTCTTTTCGCCCAAGTATGATAAAATAGTTTCCTCTTTTCGCCTACGAATAATTGCATTCTTTTCGCCCACGGTTTCATGTTCGACATTTTGGAAAGCACTGTCTCAAAAATTAATTTAATAAAGCCATTTAGCATAACCCAGAGAGCACCACGAGGATGCGGCTTCTATTACTCTATATTATTATTATAATAGTTTATCCGTATATAATTTTGCATCACACGTTCTTGTTACACATCTCCAACGGGTAGAGCCATCTTTTTTATTAGTTGATCCAAAATTGAACTTAAAATGCTTATAAATAACCATGCGTCCACCCCTTTTACTTTCTAAAAATTTTAAAACTTCCATCACTCGAAAAACGCAAGGAAAAACACAAGCGCAAGGAAAGTGAACGTGCACGTAGGAAAGTGAACGACATACTAAAATTAATATATAATTACACCGCAATACCGACAACCGCCTCATATATTATTTGTTATATTATATCGATAGCACTTTTATTACGTCCGTTTGTAGATAAAAATTCTGATATCAGATATACACATACGAGATTGTCACAACCTCACAACCCATACCAATTAGTATCGATATTATATCAAACATAAATCATCTTGAGACAGTGCTTTCCAAAATGTAAAACGAGAAACCGTGGGCGAAAAGAATGCAATTATTCGTAGGCGAAAAGAGGAAACTATTTTATCATACTTGGGCGAAAAGAGGAAGGTCGTTTTTGGGCGAAAAGAGTACCGCCCATATTTACACAAACTATAATAATTCGTCCTCGTCGGAAGGAAAAAACGCGCCGAAAAAATAATATGCATCTCCTGCAGCAGAGTCACGACACATTATCGATTATTTTTTAAATACGTAACAATCAATCGATGACTTTTTCTGTTGTTTTTTGCTTTTGTGCTGATCGGTTGCTCGCGACATATTAAAGAACAATAAATTTTATTTTTAAAGAGCATGACGTGCAACACAGTTCCCACAGTTTGGGAACATTATGTGTTCTAAAGTATATATTATATATTTATAATAATAGCTTGAAAAAATCGTGGATTTTCTGACTTTTTAACGATTCGTTCTGATATTATGAACGTTTTCGCGCCGACTAAATTTATCGTTGCGCAATGTGCTGTTTTCTTATGATTTAGTCATAATATAGTCTCGCGGATCGTTGCCATCCGTCCGTTTCGAGGACGTTAATTTTCCAAATAGTTTTCCAACGAAAGTAAAATATTTCTAATCTCTAGACGCGGCGCTAGAAAACCCGCGGGATCGCGATTTGTTTTCCAAGTACGAGAACGCCTTCGATCGCAGGAAGTATGCCGTGTTTTCTTCGGGTATTATATCGATCGCAGCGAACGAACCGCGTCCGACGTAAATACAGTAAATAGTCTAAACCAGCGGTTCCCAACCTTTTTAGTTTCGCAGACCACTAATTTTGTAAAAAAATATTTGAGGCACATGTACACGAGTATATTATATAGTTATTAGGAATAAAAAATACTTTTATCACGAGATAAACAATTTAATGTGATTTTCGACATTGCTTGTTCTTCACGAGAAAGTCAATATCTTCTGGATTGAAACTTGTTAGTTTTTAGTCTTGAATCACTCTCGACATTCAGTTTATTCTTGTGTTTATTTTTTAAATAAATTCGAGTAGAAAAAGCACGTTCACATAGATAATAGTTGTCGAAAAGCTCAATCGAGTTGCAATATCAGTGCAATAATTTGACTCTAAACTAGTCGTAGAGACTTCTTTTCGGAAAATTTCATTTTGTAAAACTTACATTTATCGGACTCCTAGTTTAATTATTATTACGAGTCGAATAGATTTTTTTTTGAGTTTCGTTATCTGTTTAAATTCAACCAACTCGTATTATATTATTTATTTATTTATTTCAAATATACGGACGTAAGTCCTATTACAAAAATGTTGATCATTAAGTGAGGATAAATTAAGAAAATTATAGACATTATTATATGTCCCATGAACGGGTCTTAATATGTATTAAATTTAAAAGCAATAAAACGTAGGAAATTGTTTTGCACGGATTCGATGGTTTCGTTTTGATTTATAGTGTTATTATTTATTTATTCGACCGGATTAAATGGGAATATTCTAAATTTGCGCGAACTAGGGAACAAAAGGGTGTTTTTAGAGCAGTTGGATCATTAGGTTATTCGTCATGACAGGTTCTTTTTATAAATCCTAGGTTACGCATAGCTTTATTTTTTAACATTCGAGTGTGATGGGACATAGTCATATGGATTATCGATTGATATTCTGATAATCGGGACGCAATTCGTGCAAATGCAGCCATATCGACGACACGTGTAGACCGCCCCCCTTTTATATCGGAACGAAACGCGTTCGGATTATTTATTATTTATTCCGCGCGTTTTTTTTATTTCTCCGGCGGCGGCGGTATATTTGCGCTCGCAAAACGATTCATATAGTATTATCGAGTGATAAACGCGCGCGTAGTGTTACGACGACGAAAAGAAAGAAGAAAAGTTTCTGAAAAATGTAAGCGCGCCCGCCCGTGCGACGACGCGGATTTTCTCTTTCATCCGCGAGTGTATTATTTTATTCCTTTATTGGATTCGATTGAAAAACACGTGGGTTTATTAAAAAAATCCTTTTTTCGCGATCGGATTGTGTGCAAATTGTGTGCGAATAATGTTGTGTGCGCGACTCCGCGTAACCACGCGCTACCCCATACTCGATTTCCCCGACGACGACGCAAACGACTGTAAACAACGCGCGCGTCGATGATGGTGTATTACGTGCGTTTGTTTACACGATTAAATTCGTTAAATATTTTCATCGCTCCGACCACCAGATGATATAAGCCGTATTATTATTATTATTATTTATCATTATTCGCGTAATCGCTTTTCGTTTGCAACAAATCGTGTTTGCCGTATCACGCGCGAAACGATTTTATTATAATACTCGGAGCAACGAAAACTAGGAGGAGGAGGAGGAGGACTCGAGATCATCGGCGCCTGTCACGCGAGAAAAGGATAGTTTTTCGCAGGGGCGTATTTAGATATTTTTTTTGGGGGGGGGGGCTGTGGTATTTTCTGCAACTAAAATTCCCCAATTCAGCCTATTAAAAATAAGAGTTGGAAAATTAATACACAATTTTAATTTTTGTCATGATTTTTAATGTTTTCAAAAAATTAATAATGATATAATATATAATAATAATAATAATACGATATTCATATAACAAATCAAATCAAATTTAAATTTCTTTCTTTGCCACTGTTGGCAAATTTATCTAATAAAATGTCATCTGGTATGTCAATGTCTCTATGAATAGCTAAAAGGGCAAGTCCCACTAGTCTGGATTCTGAAGTTGTATTTCTTAAATACGTTTTGAGTCTTCTCAACGTCGAAAAGCTGCGCTCAGCTGTAGCGGTGGATACTGGTATTATAGCTAGTATTTTTAGTAAATCATACATGTTTGGATACATTAAATTATCACAGACACTCAAAGCCTCTATAGCAGTTGTGGGCCTAGTAAGTTGTCTTCAATATTCTTCCACTTAGCTTGCCAAATTTCGTACTCTGCTTCTATAACGTCATTTAGCCCCGGTAAATCATTTTCATAAAATTCACCAGCTTTTTTTAAACATTTATCTATAATAGCGACTATATAACAGCGTTATCGGCCGTCGTCGTCACAACTTCTCGGAAATATTTTTAGCTCATACGGGCTCGTAATGCTCGTATGATTATTGTACGGTGATCGAGACGTGACAACGCGTGTATATCAGTAAATCAATTTTAGATAAAAGAAATCGAAATAACGATAATGCAGCAGTACCGCACGTCAAAATTAAGCATTATGTACCATTATGTAGCATTAATAAATTGTTCGTTGTTAATAATAATTCTTTATAAAATTATATTGAACTTTTACGATTTTACATCTAATAGAACATAATAATTAATAAGTAGACTCAATACACAATTCCTGGATTTCGGGGGGGGGGGGCTGAAGCCCCCTCAGCCCCCCCCCCCCATAAATACGCCCCTGGTTTTTCGTCTACTCGATATTTCACTGGGATCTATGATTTCATAACACTTGTCTCTGAAATCGATTACTCGAAAACATACTCGCCTGATTGATCGTAATCGCGACTTTATATTTTCCGTTCGTTCAAATCAATCGATATACTCGTAGTAATCGTAAATTAATAATACTCGGTGTGACCGTTAGGTGTCTCTCTAAGCGTCCAAAATACGCCGGGCTGTGATAGTGTACTTACGTATAGTGTAGGCCAGGGATTCTCAAACTTGTATAAACACTGTACCGGGTACATTTTACATCTCTACCAAGCATACATCCAACACGTCCTTTTTGTCGTTGTAATAATAAAAATTCTTTGTCTTCATCAATTTTAATTGTGTGTTCATTGCATTTGAATGTGCGACGTCAAATAAATCATCCGATGTTTCTTCAAATTGTTTTTCTCTCAGTCGATATAAATTTCCGATTTTAGTTTTATTTTTTTCTAAACTCCGTAAGTCTTCATACAACTTTTTCAACTTTTTTGCACAATTATCACGATCTTGATTTGGAATTCGTGCCTTCTTCCGGTATATTAAACATTCGTCAATAGTTAGCGAGGCACTCGAGTTCAAATTTAAATGTATATACATTTCGCATATTATAGTATAAAACACTTAAACAGTTTCGTTTTGAAGGCAATTTACTACCTGTAATTTGATTGTTCATAGTACCGACTAGAAAAATTTTATTTCGTCACATTTTAAACATTAAACACTACCATAGAACAAGGCTCTCGTGAGACAGTCGAACCGTAATGGCGTAAAGATTAAATACGTTAGTATTAAACGTCTATCTACGAATAATCAGTATATTATTATTATCTGAAAATAAATTCATATATACGATAATAATTGAAATATAAATAATATCAACAATTATTGTTGATTAAAATTTTATTGAAATATCGGCCAGTGAACCATAATCTATTTATAATCAACGATAATAAGTATCTTTATGACGGTATGATTATAAAATAATTGAAAAAATCGATTTTGTCAAAAAAACATTTTATTTTTGTTTTATTAATATATTTTTCTTAGAAAATAATGAATTTACAAAAAATTTCGTTTTATTACTTTTTATAGACACATAGTTACGCTCTATAATTAAGATGCCATACATTTTTATGCTAGGTGCTATAGTTTTTATAATAAATTTGAAAAACAATTAAACTACCCTCTTCGGCCATTTTCAACCCTAAATCGGCACCTGAAAGGGTTGAGTAATACCTTCCAAATTTTACCCAAATTACTTTCTCATGTAACTTAACAAATCTAGTGGGTACGGATTAAAATATATTTAATAAAATATATCACCTATGTATATAAGGACCACCCTACAGTGTACCCCTTTTAATCAATAAATTTTTTTGGGTACCCCTTCTTAGTTACTAAACTAAAATATATATAAAACAATTTAAAGACCTGCATAAATTATTGTTTCATTGAGATTAAGTTATTAAATAATACTAATATACGAAAAATTTTAAAAACTATAAGCGTTTATTTTCAAAGAAATTAGCGAGACGGGTGAGCTCACTCACTAATTTCACTTATCAATATTGGGTTCTAATTTAGTTAAATACAATCTTAAATCGTCTTCAACATTTAATTTTGTTCTATATTTACATTTAACATATGGAGTTAAACTCTACTTGGTATAACGATAGCCACGCTTACTCAATCAATGACGAATGAAACGGTTAGTCCACAGTTTGAGAAACACTGGTGTAGGCGATAAAAAAAACTAGTCGCGAGACATTGTTTTTTGTCGTTTCCTCTGCGATTTTTCTCTCTGGCAAACAAAGTTTTCGAATATCCGACGAATGGAATGGAAAATGATTTTTCATTATTTACGCGTTTCCGACGACGACGACGACGACGACACGTTTTTAAATTGCGTCGACGCGCGATCGCTATCGATCGGATAACAAAGTTTATTACGAGACGCCTTTTCGCCCCGTCACGCGTCGGCGAAACGTTTTTCGAAACGCGAGTTTTTAATTACGCGAATTCGCCTCGATGCGATGCGCGCGTTTAGTATTATTATCGTACACGTCGATATACGTATGGCTGAAAAGCAATTAGTTTCCCAGACGCCCGCGGTAGCGTAATAAACGCGCGTTGTCGAGAAATAAATATTAGTCTGTCTGTCTGTCGGTCGTCGTCGTCGTCGTCGTCGTTTTACGCGCGTGCATTTCCTGCAGCAGTTTCGGCCGAGTCTAGTCGACACCGACTAATAATATAATTTGTCGTCAAATTATAAATCGATAGAATATGCGCCTCGGCGCGAAATGTTCCCGACAGATATTTGTCACCGCGTGCGCGTCCTCGGTAATAATAAATTATCGTAGTAGTGGACGAGGCAATCGTAAACCAAACGACGACGAAGAACGCTCTAACCGTTAGAGTTAACTCAGTTAACTCGGTTAACCGAGCTCTAGTTTTCGATTTAACAATTTTCATTCGTGAAAAAATATGTTCACAAGTGTAAGTACTGCCAAAAAGAGACATCATTCTTAATGCGTTGTTTCGAAGATTAGGATAATATGTCTCTGTGTCAATATTTTTTTATTGTTTTTCAATCCGGAGATTGGTTTTTAACAAATGTTTCACAATAAATGACTTCTCCATTTTTCTCTATCATTCGCCATATTTTTAAGCTCCCTGTAGGAAGTGACTCCTGCATTCTGCATTATTTGACTAATGTATCTCGTCCTAGGTCTTCCTCTTGATCTTGTACCCTCTATCATACCTTCGATTATTATACTATGCAGTTCGTCTCCATGCCTCAACGTGTGTCCTATCATCTGCCAATATACTTTGTGTCATTAACAATGCAAGTTTGTCAATTCGAAGTTGTCTCATTGTATCATATCATATTTTGCTGCATGTTTGGTACCATAATGTCGTTTTAAATTTTGTACTCTTTCATCACTGCAATCGATTCTTGACAAATCAAACATATTGCCTTTTCTTTAATTTGAATAAAAAAATAGTTATTGGACCATTTTTCTTGAAAAACACGACTTTCATCCGAGATTTTACGTTTTTTACTGACCGACATATTATACAAATATTACAAAGAAAATTTATGACTTTTACACAAGTATTATATTATTATTTCACACGAGTATTATGCTCGTTTCACAATCGATTACGAACTAACAGGCAACAGCCAACATTTATCTCTAGGTAGGTATGAAGGGTGGTAGGGCTCCTGGTAGCGAGAATAAATTGTATCACAAAGAATTCGTTTAATATTACAGTCTTTTATTTAGTAAAATGTTCGCGTACAGAAAAAAGGTGTTATTTATGTAATCGCGAAACACGTAGTGCCGGCTTTTCGCGACTCGTCGGCGGCAACCGCCGTTGCCGCCGGCCCCACCGGTCTCCCGGACGCGTTATCGCGGACGTCGAGTAGGCCGCCGCGGTCGTGGTAATTACGACCGCGACAGGTAATTTAATTTATCTTATCGCATATTTCCGATGGCTTAGCCGTTATAATTTTATCGAAATAGAAAATATACATGCTTAATTTCAAATGTGATCGCGGGCCGCGGGTTGAAGACCCCTGCTCTAACGCCTCTAAAACGGGTCGATTTTGGAAAAATACCATTTCACGCTCATCGTCCATACAAACCGCACGCAAAAGCCGTCTTTCCTTTATTGAAATTACACTATCGTAATTACCATCATTACTTTCGATGCGATTATGATGATGTTTAGTCGGTACTCATCATTACTTTTAGAAGTATTGAAAGTATGGAACGCGAACGCGTGCGTGGCTATTATTGTTTGTGAAATAAAATTTTCAACAAAATTCTAAACTCGCACCGAAATTTTCCCGACAGAGATATTTCACTGTGTGCACGAGTGATGAGTAGGGCTGGGATTTTAATATCCTTAAAATGTATGTTTTATTTTACTTTTATTATTCTTTATTGTTACACCGAATCACGAGAGCGTGCTTCAGGTTTTCAAATATAGAAACGCCCTAGCTCCTGTTGTCCGCCAATAAGTTTAATTTTGCTTACCTTCTTGTCCGCTTAAAACATCAGATATTATATTGGAAATAATAATTTTGAATCCTTCATATTATTTATTTAAAACCGTAGTCAAGCTTTTGATAAACGATTTTTCCGATAATTTCATTTGACGCTTTTTGAATTTCATCTTTAATTGTATTGACAATGTCAATGGATTCGATCAAAGATACTGAATTCAAAAACATGAAAAATGACTCGCGAAAACCCCCGAAGTGCCCTAGAAAATCCCCAAAAAAAAAATGCAAAATAAACTCAAGAGGCTCGTCCGCGTAGTAATTTCGGTCATTCGTCGGTCATACGAACTGCACGCAAAAGCCGGTCTTTCCTTTATTATTGTTATTGAAACTACGATTCACTTGTTATTACGTATTTGGTCGATTACTTTGAAAGTACGGAGCGAACGCCGCCGCGTGCGTGCGCGGCTATTATTTCCGAAATAAAATTTTAGAATAAAATTGTAAATCTGGGGCGGCGATAACTCGCGGGGTACGAACAAAAAACCAGCGGTGAAAACACACGCTAATTATTTTTCTTCTTCTTTTTCGCTCCGGTATTAAAAACCGTATTTCCCTGCCGCCCCGACACGCGCGCACACCGCCGCCGCAACAGTCGTCGTCGTCGTCGAGACGGCGCCATATTTCTTGTTTACGGGAGGTTTTTTTTTTCTCCACCGAAAGCAACATGACCGCGCGTTGAAGACGAATTATACGGTCATTTGTTGTACCGGAAAATCTAATTTCGTATCCGCGGCGAAGAAGAAAAAAGGAAAAGGAAAAGGAAAAAACAAAAACCGCGCTCCGGCAATATTTCCCTCCGGTTTGGACAGCAGTCGGCGAGACGACGACGACGACGACGACGGCGAGTGCTCTCTATACTGTATATATATATATATACCTCTAACCGGCCAACTTTTCTCTTTTCTTTGCTTTTTTCCCTCTCGTTTTCGTTCTCGTTGTTGTTGTTTTTTTTTTTTTTAAATTCCCATCGGTCTAATTCTCGCCTCAGACAGTAATTACTCGAGGAACGTTTAGTTTACGGGTTTTCTCCGCAGACAGTTTTTCTCAATTCTCTCCTTCTCTATCCTGCCTCCTCCTCCTCCTCCTCCTTCGGCGCCGCGCGGCCAAAAGGAAACGAGTCTCTCTCTCTGCGTACTACCCCGGCAGACACTATAATATGTTCTACGGGCGAATTCGAAAATAATTAATCGCTCGCCGCTCGTCGTATTATTTATTACGGCCGCGTGCGAGAAGAAGAGAAAACCCGTTCCTCCGTGTCGAGGACTTTTTTTCGCTTCTTTTTTCCGCCCAAAAAGGTTGTACGCCACGTAACGTCCTGTTTCGTTTGCCGCATTATCAGTCATCATCAGCCAATCCTTATGACCGACAAACGCGCTGAAAATAGTAATATAGAATAATCAGTGATGAACACGTTTCTGAATTTGAACCTTAACACTGGCACTGGCAATTAATCGTCGGTTTTACCTGCTCCTCCTCGGTCTGTAAAAGCGGCGAGGAAAACGAGTGTTGAATTTTCAACGATTTTTAGAAAAAATAATAAAGCGTCCGATTCACTTTGGTTTTTTTTCAGTCATCCGATCCGGCCGCGAAAAAAGGATCCCGCGCGATATAATACGTGTCAACTCGTCGCGCGCGCGCTCGAATTCCGTTGGACTTTTTTTTCCCATCGTCTCTGCGCGTCGCGATAAAATAAAACCGAAAAAAAAAAATCGATGCTTTGTCGGAGAGATCAAAGCGTTTGTAATTAAAAAAAAAAAAAACGCGCGCGCGATTATAATACGAGACGAGAAACGAGTGTCCGCCGCGCCGGTGTAAATCGAGACTTTGGCCAGGACCTGCAGTTCGCGAACCCGTCGAGAGCACGCCGTTCGAGGCGGCGGCGAGTCCTGCGACTCTTTCGTCGTCGGCCGCGCGAATGCGACCGTTTCGGTTTTTGAAAACACGGTTTTTTTCCTCCCCCCCCCCCCCCCCCCAGCTAGGAATAGAGTAGGACGTAGGAAAATAGAACGTTCTTCGTCGTGAGAACGAAAGGAAAAGGACGAAATCTTGCCGTTTTAACGAATTTCGAAACGTCCGACGGCAGTTTACTATCTAATTAACAAAAGATACTTTACTTTGATTATGCAAAGACAAACTATAATATGGTTTTGAAAATAAATTCAACAGCAAACGACCACAAAACGTCGAAACACCACCCTAGAATAGGAAAAAGCATACGGTTCGCGATAGATATTAAGTCATGCGTTCATAATGTGATTTTGAAACACGTTTTTTTTCTTTTTTTAGCAAGGAAAACATCGTAAGAACGAAAGAAAAAGTACGAAATCAGTCGAAATCTCCAACGGTTTTATCGAATTTCGAAACGTCCGACGACAGTTTATTGACTAATTAATAAAACGTAAGATACTTTGCGTTGATTATGTATTAAAACGATATGGTTTTGAAAATAAATTCAACAGAAAACTATTCCAAAACGTCGAAACACCACACTAGAACATGAAAAAGCATACGGTTCGCGATAGATATTAAGTCATGCGTTCATAATGTGATTTTGAAACAGGTTTTTTTCTTTTTTTTAGCTGGGAAAACGTCGTCAGAACGGAAGAAAATTCATCGAATTCAGTCGAAATCTCCAACGCAAGCGGTTTTATCGAATTTCGAAACGTTCGACGACAGTTTATTGACTAATTAATAAAACGTAAGATACTTTGCGTTGATTATGTATTAAAACGATATGGTTTTGAAAATAAATTCAACAGAAAACTATTCCAAAACGTCGAAACACCACACTAGAACATGAAAAAGCATACGGTTTGTGATAGAAATTAAGTCATGCGTTCATAATGTGATTTTGAAACACGTTTTTTTCTTTTTTTAGCAAGGAAAACATCGTAAGAACGAAAGAAAAAGTACGAAATCTCTAACTCTTGCCGTTTTATCGAATTTCGAAACGTCCGACGACAGTTTATTAGCTAATTAACAAATCGTAAGATACTTTACTTTGATTATGTGTTAAAACGATATGGTTTTGAAAATAAATTCAACAGAAAACTATTCCACACGCCGCAGAATACGAAAAAGCATACGGTTCGTGATAGAAATTAGTCATGCGTTCATAATGTGATTTTGAAACTCGGTTTTTTCTTTTTTTTTAGCAAGGAAAACGTCGTAACGATGAAAGAAAAAGTACGAAATTCATCGAAATCTCCAACGCAAGCCGTTTTATCGAATTTCAAAACGTCCGACGACAGTTTACTATCTAATTAACAAAAGATACTTTACTTTGATTATGCAAAGACAAACGATATGGTTTTGAAAATAAATTCAACAGAAAACTATTCCAAAACGTCGAAACACCACACTAGAACATGAAAAAGCATACGGTTTGTGATAGAAATTCAGTCATGCGTTCATAATGTGATTTTGAAAAACGTTTTTTTCTTTTTTTAGCAAGGAAAACGTCGTAACGATGAAAGAAAAAGTACGAAATCTCTAACTCTTGCCGTTTTATCGAATTTCGAAACGTCCGACGACAGTTTACTATCTAATTAACAAAAGATACTTTACTTTGATTATGCAAAGACAAACTATATGGTTTTGAAAATAAATTCAACAGAAAACGACCACAAAACGTCGAAACACCACACTAGAATACGAAAAA
Source organism: Drepanosiphum platanoidis (assembly GCA_948098885.1). Taxonomy (NCBI): domain Eukaryota; kingdom Metazoa; phylum Arthropoda; class Insecta; order Hemiptera; family Aphididae; genus Drepanosiphum; species Drepanosiphum platanoidis. The sequence goes on from OX402541.1 coordinate 8,652,909, forward strand.
GCATACGGTTCGTGATAGAAATTAGTCATGCGTTCATAATGTGATTTTGAAACAGGTTTTTTTCTTTTTTTTAGCTGGGAAAACGTCGTCAGAACGGAAGAAAATTCATCGAAATCTCCAACGCAAGCCGTTTTATCAAATTTCGAAACGTCCGACGGCGATCTCATTGCACACAAGTCGTCAAGTAAGTATTGAAAATTTTTATTTGATCGTATTTAAACACTCGATAACGTGGTTGAAATATTATTATTGAACAAACTGACCGTTTTCGACAACTGTATTTTCTCGTTTCGCTGCTTTTTTACGATATCCTTTTTGTTTCGTTATCAATACGCGCGCCGCGTCGAACGTAGTCGAAAAAATGTGTCCCGGATTTTAATAATAATTTCGTATAATATCTCGTTATTGTTTCCGTCTATCGGTAATATATTTTTCGCGACCCAATTGTGTGAACGTTTGAACGCCGCCGCCGCCGCTCGTCGGACGATTTAATTTATATACGACAAACGGCGCGTAACATTTAAACCGCAAAAAAAAACAAAAAATAATACCTAACAACACAAAACGAGAAACCCCGCGTAGTCGTAAAAAACATTTGAAAAAAAAAAAAAACAGTCGCTCCACATAGAGTTGATTAATTAAACAAAAACGTTAAATATCACGTTTTAGATTAAATCAGAGTGTCATTTTTAATGAACACACACGCGCGCACGCGGCGGCGGCGGCGTTTTTTAATCAAACGCGCGACAAAAATATATATAAATTGCGTAATATAATATGACGGGGAAATTTAAAAAAAAAAAAAAAACATCCGACGTAATTAAAACAATTAACGTTATAAAAAAAAGAAAAAGTCATTAGCAGTCTCGTTTATGAGTTGATATTATTAGTGTTTGACCGAACGAATTGAACGTTTTCGCGAGTGAAAGGAAAAAAAAAAAATGAAAAACCGCTTCGAAACGACAAAAAAGTCGCGCGATTCGTACGTTTGTTTACTGCAAAAGGACGACTTTGTCCTTAGGTCGATTTTATTTCGCCGTTTTGGATTTTTCGTGATCATTTAAACTGGGGTAGTTTTTTTCATTTTTCTCGCCGTTTCGGTCTAAAAATTTGATTTACCGGCAATTCAACTAATCCAAAACTAGAGTTTTGTAAAATGTAAAATCAAAAAAATTAGTTATTATAATATAAAGATCTCGACGTTTTAATATTTTTAAATTACCATCGCGCGATTTAACGATTTTAACGAGAGACCTGAGCTCGTACGTTGTGTAGACATACGATCGATTTGATTTTATCAAGACGGTCCTTTTGTTTGAGTCGATGAGAGTCGACTGTATCGTAGTTGAGTTTTTTCGAGTATAATTTCGAGTCGGTTGATTTTATTTCACCTGTTTTGGGAGGATTTCGTAATTTAAATTAGGATTTAATTTTTTTCTCGCTGTTTCGGTTTATTTCAAACTAACTTGACTATTTACCTAATACAGCAGTCACTCGATAATTGGAAATTCAGAGGATCGAATTGTAAATAATTTACAAATTCATAAATTTGATTTATAGAGGTGTGTGTTCGGAGATAATATAAATACATAATTCGAATATTAAAGAGAGGTGAACAGTAGTTGTATTACATTTATTAATTGAAATTTACTTATTATAAGACGGTCCTTTTGTTCGAGTGGATAAAAAGTGTTGCAAACACTTATGGCGTTTAGTTCGATTTATCGAATTTTTCGAATTATCGAGTCTGTTGATTTTATTTCACCTGTTTGGGAGGATTTCGTAATTTAAATTAGGGTCGTTTTATATGCTCGCTGTTTCGGTTTATTCCAAACGAACCTGACGTATGTACTTGTATTTACCTAATACGGTAGTCAATCGATAGTTGGAAATTCACGAGCTAAAAATCGGATTGATAGAGGTGAAAAGTAGTTGTATTACATTTTATTTGACATTTATTAATTGAAATTTATACATTTTGAGACGGTCCTTTTGTTCGAGTGTATAAAAAGTGTTGCAAACACTTATGGCGTTTAGTTCGATTTGTCGAGTTCTTCGAATTATCGAATGACTATACTGTGTCGGTGTGTTTTCCGAGTTTAGTTTCGCGATTTTATTTCGTTGGTTTTGGGATTTGGTAATTTAAATCAGGGTAGGTTTTTTTTTCTCTCCGTCGTCGTCGTGTTGCCACTCGGCCGTCGGTTGACGGCTCGGTATAATAATATTTGGCGCACGTATCACTTTGCCCAGGATTTTCGGACGATATTGCGTTCCGCGTGCGCGCGGCGGCGGCAGCGGCGGCGGCGCCCCGGTAATCCGGTACGAGTATTATTTAACGGGGGATTAGGCTCGAGCCGTTTTATTATTACTATTATCGTCGTTATTATTGCGAAGCGAGAGCTTTCCGCGCGATATCCGTCGTCGTTTTTTATCGCTTTTTTTATTTTTTTTTAGTTTCCATTCTCTCGTCGGATTATAATATATAGAGTTTTTCCTAGAGCTCTTCGGGTGGTTATTAGCAGCAGAGTTCGGACGTCACGACGACGACGTAGAAACTATAGTAACGGTGTTTGCCGACGTTTTTTTTTTTTTTTTGTTAAAAATCTCTCCTTATTTTCCCGCGCCATAAGCGCTCGACGAAATAATCGTATTGTGCTAATCGATAAATAAACAAATATTTCCGAATTTTCCTTTGAAATATCAAAGATATTATTATTATCGTTGTTGTTTTCCGTTATTTATTTGTTGAATTGATATCTGTGTGGGCGGGCGGCGGCAAATTGTAATCTAATCACAACGATTACGGTTACGTTTTATAATCACCACTAAAAATAATGACGTAATCGATAATCACCGAAATAATGATATTTAATCAATAAGAAATTAATATTGATTACAATAATTAAAAAACCTTTCGTTATCTCACATGATTTATCTTCTTTATTGAAACTTCTTAATTTTATTTCACTTGTGATATTTTATTCTTCATAATTTCAATAATATTATTCAAATCGTTACCTATGGTTACCGTTCCTGATTAGTGTTCCGATAAGTAAACATTTATTTTTATTATAATAGTAAAAACGATTGAACGATTAAAAACCACTAATGTAATCGTATTTTAATCATAAAACAATCGATTCTGACGACGAAATACGAGTACTTTATTGATTCCGAGTGAAACGAGCAGTTTTTTTATTTATTAATTTATTTTTCAATTAACGTGAGCGCCTTTTAGATAAAATATAACAATATTAATAATAGTAAAAGTACAAAAAGACGTATTCGATCGACGACGACGTCGTCGTTTTTCGCCGTCGCACCTCGCCTAGTTTCTCTCGGAAAAATGCAATAATTATTATGCAAGTATGCAAAAATGCCACGCTCGTATTCTTCTTCTCTACTGAAGGCCTTGCCTTGTCGTTGCAAATCTGGTTCTCCATTCTTCTCTATCAGAAGCCAATCTTTTCATTTCTATATTATATCGACTACAGCCAGCTTGTTTTATCATTTCTTCTATGTATGCTTTCCTCGGTGTGCCTGTTCCTTTGTAACCATTAATTCGTCCCTCAAATATATTCGTCATAAACAGATAATGCCTAAGTAGATGACCGAACATTTTTCCACTTCTTTCTTTTATTGTGTTTAATAAAATTCTTTTTTTTATCCTACTTGGTTTCATACATCTACGTTGTTACTTTTCCTTTCTGTCCAGTTGATTTTCAACAGTCTTCTCCATATCCACATTTCCATGGCTTCCGATTTCTTTTTGTCTTGCCCATTGATAGTCCTGCATGTTTCACAGCCATACAGCAATACACTCCACACATAACATTTGGCAAAATTTTTCCTCATATTAAGTTTTTTGTTTGTAAGTAGCTGCCGTTTTTGCGCAAATGCTCTCTTTGCCATAGCTATTTTTTGTCTGATTTCTTCTGAGCATTTACCGTCGTTTGTAATGCTCGTATTTTATATGTTTGATATTTTTTTTTTCAAATCGACTGGCGCGCACGAAATGCGCGATCGAATATTATCGCGTCGCGTTTGCGCTCGTTTATACAGTCCAAACACGTTTCGGACGTTTCATCATCGCTTAGCAAATAAACCGCCGAAATGCGCACTCGATCATTTCGCCAATCGTATCGGCGGCGGTATATTGTGCGCACTATATGTATACGTATATTTATCGTCCGCGTAATTAAATCACGACCGCGATGCGCGTATTATTATTATTATTCGTCGTTGTCCTTTTCGTTTACCCATTGAACGCAATAATAATAATAATTGTGTACCGCGTACGCTCCTCGGTTCTTTAAGCACTCTAATTAAATATCACGCTGTTGAATAAATTAGTCGCGAACCGTTGACTTACGACCGCGCGCGCGCGCGACGTTTTCTCCTCGTTTTCAGCTCGACGGCCATAAAAATACAAATAAACACGTATAGGCACGTTGGGGATGTTATTCGTTTATCGCGAATCCTCGTTCAATTTCCGCGCGCGCGCTTACAGTTTTTAAACCGAAAAATTACTCGCGTAAATACTGTTCCACAACGACTAGAATCGATAACTTATAATTTTTTTTACTAAACAAATTTTTTCCATTACATTATAAAATACAATTTCAAAGTATTACAATAAATATAATAATAAAATAATGAAATAATAGAAAAATTACCTACACCTTTTAGCGAGCTTGTGGGGCGGTGTAGGGAGTTATAGGATGGGCGTAACTCCTTTCGCCCAAGTATGATAAAATAGTTTCCTCTTTTCGCCTAAAAATAATTGCATTCTTTTCGCCCACGGTTTCATATTCGACATTTTGGAAAGCACTGTCTCAAAAATTAATTTAATAAAGCCATTTAGCATAACCCAATAATTATTATATAATATAAAATAGGTATGTATTTGTCATTAGTTGTTATGACGTCGTCAAAAATGTTATGTCATGGATTAGGATTTAATTTAAATTTAAATTTCTTGTATAGTTGAATGATATTGATTTAAGAAATGCATACCGACTTATCTCTCCTCTATTGTACAACAGTTGTATTTTGTCTTCATTTTTTAGTTGACGATCTTTTACTTTCCTATCTTTAGGAAAGTTTTGTAAATGGATACTATTCAGTTTAATATATACATCAGTTTGGACTTCTTGTATAACAGCCAACCACGTACCAATTGATAGGATACACGATTAAAATAATTATATTATGATAAACTAGATAATTATAAATACAAATAAACAACAATTATGTTTGAAAAAACAATTAATACTAATAATCGATTCACAAAAATTGTAAGGACAATATTGAATTATAGAGCAAGAGAAACAATAATAAACTATCAGTATAATAATAGGCATACATAGTATTTCTTATTAAAATAAACATTACATATTATATTTTATTTTTAAACATGAAAACACGAAACAGTCAAACTCATTATTAAACCTATTACAAAACTGAGAATAGCCAATTTGCAGAATTTCCTTTTTTATTTTTGTAGTCATACGATTTCCCTCGGTATATAAAAATATAATAATCGACGAGTTTCAAATATGTAATTGCGGTTTTTGTACGAATTAGATTAAAGTCGAGTTTAGACGGTCCGTCGTCGGCGTTCGACGCGCGGGCAAATATCGTCGCGACGAGAAAGAACGTCGTCGTTTCTCATTGTCTCGGCGACCACCCCTCTCCTGGCCCGCAGGTCGAAAACCACCGCGGGTCTCTGGACGAGCGCGCGCGTATGATATTATTCTATAAAAACCGGCGGCGGCTCCGGGCGAAACGCAATAAAACTACTCGAGACCTAGAGCGGGGGGAAATAAAAAAAATAATAATAAAAAGAACGAGGAAAAAAAAGGAGCGGAGGAGAAAAACGCCGTATAATCTACTGTTGTATATAATAATAATACAAGTGCTGGTGCGCGCGTATGTACAAAGCGAGTGATAGCGACGACGAGTGCAGCAGGAACAGGAGCGGCAGAGGAGAAGTCGGCCAATGCGCTTCGTATGAGCGCGTATTTCCCAAGTGCGTGTGTGTGTGTGTGTGGAAAGAGAGGCCGAAAGCATAAATTCTGGTAACAATATGGCTCGTTTATAGCCGCCGCCGCCGCGTGTAACAAACTCTCCGCGTATAGACTAACCGTTATATACGCCGCGATAGGGGAGGAAGACGGTCGGAGCCCGCCGGTCAGGACGAAGGAGGGGATGAAACGCGTATAATGGCTTCACAGTAGCGTTTCGCCCCCTAACCTTCACCCCCCCCCCCCGACACTCGATTCCCGCGGATACGGTCGAACCGCCGGGCAGAGAATATTATATACTATACTATAGTAGAGAGAGACCCGCTCGCTCTACATAACCGCGGCGCGAGACTCGCGTATACGGCCCGATAGCGCGCAGCAATAATAACATCCGAACCGCGGTAATGGTAATAATAATAATAATAGTAATAACGATAATAACGGCGGACAAACTCCTGGCCACTCTCTCTCTCTCTCTCTCTCCCTATCTCCCTCCCTCTCTCCTTCTCTCCTCGGCGGTCGCGGTCCGAACCTTGCAATCGAATGCTGCACTTAAGTGCACCGCGCGCGCACTCCTCGCGGTGTCGAGAGAATTATTATTACTACGTCTCTCGTTCGGAATAATTATAATATAATATTATTCGTCGGGGGCACGCGTAATGGCGTAGGTAAATCGAACTTTCGAAAACGACGAGTGGCCGCGAGACAATAGACGACAGTCCATCCTGCTCGAACGGGACGCGATTATTATATTTATATTGAACGCGAGCCAAACATGGTGTTGTACGCCTCGATTTCTCGAAATCTCTTTCGTGTTTTTTTAACATTTTCCCGACATATTATTATCTAGTTTTTAAAATGATATTTGGCAAAGGAACCATTATTTTTGAAGTACAACGGTCTACCCCTAGAATCATTACTGAATTATTATATTCGGTAATCCGTTAACTCTTTCAAACGATAATAAAACTTAACTTTTACTAAAAAAATTTGTTTTGAAACCGAGAATTTCTTTCTTTTTTTTGTAAATAAGGAAAAATAGCATTTCAAAAACTATGATCGCATCCTTAGTCGCACGAGTTTCCTCGTTATTATTATATTTCGTTGAGAAAACGATATTTTTCTTTAAATTAAAACATACCGCATGGCTTTTTGCGAATAATATTTTCGATCGGTTCGATCTCGGAGTAATATTGAATTGGAATTAATGAAATACGTAAGACGGTTGGGTTCGACGAAAATAATTATTTAGCTTTAAATATTATTATAACGCTATATTTCTCCGTTTAGGCTCAAAAGGCCCCCTTCATCTTTTTATTTTAAATAATAATATATAGATATTATAGAATTATAGATACATCGATTCAAATTTAAACTAAGAGTTTTTATTCTAAAATTCTAAAATCTTATGCAATATAGGTACTTTCTATTTTTATTAAATTTTTAATGACATAAAAAACGAGATGAAATTATATATAATATACAAATAAAATAATAATAATATGTTCTATTAATATAACGATAGGACTATAATAAAAACGATTCGATCGGAAATTTCGTATTATTTCTTTTAAATTTAATATCGACGAGCTCGATCGTTTTGAAAATCATTTGAAATATTGAAAACAATTTTTTACTTTTTCGTACATGACTGTATTTAATTTGATTTCTTTCTTTTTTTTTTTTTAGAACATTGATCAATAATGGGGGCCCCATTGGGCCAAGGGCCCGAGGCATTTGCACACATTGCACACAAGTGAGCGAAAATTTCGAAATCGGCAAGCGATTCGCCGCCGCGTACGTCCTGTCCCCGCCCCCGGGCCATTAAGGATATTACACATTACGACGCGTACGGTAAGTACTATTATTATTATTATTATTATTATTATTATTATTATAATAACGTGCGGCGCGCGTAATGTATATTATTAATTATCGCGCGCGCCTAAAACGTTAATGCGTCCGAGCAGTGGCACACCCGGGGGAGGGGGGGAGGAGGGGAGAGCTTTGGGGCTAAAGCTCGCCCCTCGAACTTTTCCAAAGTATATATAATATTATATTTCACAACGTTTTTTTTTTAATTTCGAATTCGATTACACAACGTGATTTCCGATAAGGTTTGTGGATGTCGCCGTGTTCGATTGTTTCGTCGACAATATAATATTATTTAGCGATTAGGTTGGAAATAATCGTCGGCCGTCGCGACTTTAATCGATATAACACATCGATTTAGTTTATTTATTTAATTAATTTATAATTATTATATAAACATAGTATAATATTATGCCGAGAGAAACTATAAAAACTAAAACAATTATTTAATTGACTACCGTCGATATCGCGATAGTCTTATTTGGACTTTAGACCAGTATTTTTTAATAATATTCAATTATACATAACAATATAATATTATATATTATATAGAAATTAAAATCGATAAAACGACTTGTTGAAAAATTCCACACTGCTTTAGACGGTTTAGTTTGTGTTTGGGGAAAGTAGTGTCCTGAGGATTGCGAGAGGACACCTCGCACGTGGTCGTCGTCGTCGTCGGCACTTTGAAATCATCGTGTGCTCGACGACGACGACGACGTACTCTTTCGTTTGTTTTTCTCTAATAAAACTACCGAAACACCGCGGCGGTAAGGTCAGACGAAAATCTAACGCATTTCGTATTTTCCGAAAACGACGCCGACGGAGAAAGGGGGAGGGAAATGTGCCTTTTTTATTTTTTTTATTACGACGACGCGCGTATTTAATTTTTTCGACGAAATAACAACAACGCTAACGCGTTTATGAGAAAAATGTCTTTTCGAGTACCATCGAGTAAATCATCGTGTTAGCGCGTGTTCCGACGGCGGCGGCGGCGGCGGCGGCGGAGCGCTTAAGAGGCGCGCGGTGGCGCGAAAAAAAAATAAAAATAAAAACGGTAACAAAAATTAAACGAAAATAGAGACCGACTAATTTTCGCAAACTCGCGGCGCTGCTTTTTTTTTTTTTATTTTACGACCGCCATAAGCTAAAAGCTTTACTAATGAACGCGGCAGTGTTTTTAAGATATTAAAATATTCCTCGGCGATGTAAAAGAACACCGGGGAAAGGGAAGAAGAGGGGGAAAATAAAAAAAAAAAATTAAAGAGAGCAAAAGATATTGTAATAGTAATAGTAATAATAATAATTCCCCCGCCGCCGTTGTGTTTCGGTAAAAAGTCTGTGCGGGATTTTTTTCCTCCGGGTTCGACTTTTGGTTAATCATGCATTATGTTAATGGCGCGTAAAAGGCAAATATATAATATAAACACGCGACTGCAGCGGAGCGGATCTTATCGTGCGGCGAATTTGAATTTGTTCCTCGAGTTCGTGCTCGAGACGCGCGCGCGCGCGCGTGTTTCCCTCTCCTTCGGACGGGGAAACGAGATTTTTATAGACACTCGATTTCCATTATTTTATACTGTTATTATCGTCGTCGTCGCGCGTTATTCGAGACCGGAATGCGAAATAATAATTTTTCACAAATTATATTAGATTGCTCGTGGCGGCGACGAAACGACGATTTTCAAACGCACTCGTTCGATCCGAAGCGTTATTTTTCGATCTTTTACCATTTAATCTTCCAATGAAAATATTTTTTTGCAATACCGTCCGATCTCCAAATATGACCAGCCCATTCTAACCTTTTGCTTTTTAGATACGAACTTTTTTTTTTGTCTTTCAATCCGGAGATTGGTTTTTAACAAATGTTTCACAATAAATGACTTCTCCATTTTTCTCTATCATTCGCCATATTTTTAAGCTCCCTGTAGGAAGTGACTCCTGCATTCTGCATTATTTGACTAATGTATCTCGTCCTAGGTCCTTCCTCTTGATCTTGTACCCTCTGTCATACCTTCGATTATTATACTATGCAGTTCGTCTCCACGCCTCAACGTGTGTCCTATCATCTGCCATCTCCTTCTCTTTATGGTGTCTAACAGTGTTCGTTTTTCATCTATTGTTCTCAGGATGTCTTCGTTTGATCTTCTATCGGCCCAGCTTATTCTCTGCATTTTCCTCCAACACCACATCTCGAGAGCTTCTAACATATCTTTTTCTTTCTTATTGGCCGTTTCTTCGTTGTTATGTTCATATTTTTTGATGTTAGTATTTTTCTCTTTTTAAGGAATGTGTTCTTTGCTTGACCTATCCTGCTTCTGATTTCTTTAATTGATACAAACTTATAATGGGTTTATTGAGTTGCCTGTGGACATTAAAATATTTGATGGAGAATTTCGCATATAGTTTGTAGCTGAATGTTTTATGTAGAATAAATTTACAGATCGGTGGTTTATTGAATTTATTTTAAAATTTATATTTTGTAGTAATTCGGGACAATCAATCATATTATTTAATAATTTAAATAAAAATTTTGATTTAATTTGCATAAATCTTTGTTCTAGTGAATGCATATTAAAAAATCGGATTGTAACATTATAATCAGAATGGGGTGCTCTATAAACAAAACATTGATGGCATAAAAATCTGATAAAATTATTTTGAATTTTGTTTAAATCTTGGATTTGCGTTACTAAATATGGATGCCAGATTAGGAGTGCATAATTAATTTATATAAGAAGGATATATCTGACATATTATTACGACGGGCTGCTGAAAGTGTATCAAGTTTTAAATTAAATTGTAGGTTTTGAACTGAAATATCATCAATATTATACATTAACCTTCTTTTGTAACCTATAAAACGAATAAATTTTCTTTGTAATCGTTAAGTTTTTGTACACGAGAGATCGTAGTAGGGTTCCATATTATAATGGACCCATATTCCAAAATAGAGGACGTACTAGGGCACAAAAAAGAACTTTGGGACAGTTTTATGTCATCGTACTTACGACGAGAAATCGCAAAATCAAAGCGTGCCGAAAAGTCAGAGCAGGTAAGAGCGCAGACTGACGAGATTCGCGTTGTCTTAGCGTACGATTTCCGGTCGTCTCGCGTGCACTTTGTCGCCGAGGTATTTTTATTATTGTTTTTTTTTTTACAAACGCGATAAAATAAGTAACGATCCAGAAGTGGGTAAAATCTCATTGCGTTTTGAGTACACCTACCGCGCGCGCGCGCGCTCGCTCAATTCGTACAGTAATATAAGTTTATATTCGCGCGAAAATAATAAAAATAACAACGTTATAATATATTATACGTACGTGTAGGGTAATAAAATAATATACGCGACGGCGAGCGTGTGTGAGGAGAGGAGACGCGGGCGGGGCTGTAAAAAAAGGAAAAAGGAAAAAGGAAAAATTATAAGGATAACTTTGATACGCGCGAGGCGGCGGCGGCGGCAAGTTTGGTCATTAATAACTGTTGTTCGCAGCGGATGGTCGTAAATTTATTCGCGTAAAATTATTACGCGCGCGAGAGGTAAAATACTATTATTATTATTATTATTATTATTATTACGGCCACCACGCGCGGTCATAATAATTAATATGCGACGTGGTCGTGGGGTGTACACGTGTCGTCGTCGTCGTCGTTGTTATTTTTGTCGTCGCTTTCCGCGTTCTCCGATGGTGTAATATCGTTATTATTACGGGGCTCGACGAGAATTTGAACCGAAAACGCGCTTAAAAAAATATATTTTACGGTCTGTGACGACGTGGAAAAAAAAAATTACTCTTAAAATTACGTTTGTTTTCAGATCGACGACGACGAGGAAAATAAACAGACGAGGAAAATGGCTTTTGGGGCTTTTAAAGGTCAGTATAATAATTTTATTTCAGCGAACAATCGTTGTCCTTTTTTTTTTCGTCCTCGATATCGATTATAATATTATTATGTCAGATTTCAGGGCAAGAGTTCTCGTCGGTAGTTCGACTTTAGCTTGAATTTAAACGTCTATTTCCGACTACACCATATCGTCGGATAATATTTTCCAAGGATAACGACGGACGAAAAGGATATTGTCGTTTTGTAATAAATTCGGGCGGTTTTCTCGCGCCGAGAAATCCAACGGATTCCAAAGCCGGCCGAGGCTCGCCGGAAATCGCATAATAAACGCGTCGCTATTCCAACAATGCGAACCGACGAGAAAGCGAGCTCGAATTACGGCCGACGCGAGATATACGTATAGTAATATAATCGTTTTAAGTACGATATAATTATTGTGTTTTGTTGTTGGGGCGAGAGACAAACTCGCGGGCGACACCGCAGAGATGGCGACGAATCTTTTCCGTCTCGTTTGTCGACAGCTGAAAGGACTACTACCAGACGACGACGACGTTATTATTCGCGTTCAGGTGAACCGTTTTCGTTTGGGGTGGACGAAACCGCGAAACGGCCGCCAAACACACGAACGTCAATAACCGCCGGGCCAGGAGAAGAGGAAAAGGACGACGAAGCGGTTATCGAAAGTGACGTACAAGAAAATAATGGACTTTTGGGCGAGCGTGTTCGGTTTCGGCGGCGGCATCGATAATGATTCGACCGAAACACCGGGCGGTTTTAGCGCTGCCCGACAGAAGGGTAAAAGGGTCGTGACGCGGAGCTGACAGTAATTGAAGGCTTTCGAAAGTCGATCGCGTCGACGCCGAGACATTGATTTGGGACGAGTCCCGCGGCGGAGATCTCTCGATGAAAAATCGTCCGAACGCCGCGCGTCGGTGTACGCAATATTATTATTAAAAGAGCCGTGATGCCGTCGTCGTGGCAGTAGTCTAGTTTCGAAACGGTGTAAAAACTTCCGGAGAAAAGGTCACGCCGTCGTCTTTTCGAACGAAAATTGATTATTTTTCAATGCGTTTATCGAGTGAGTTTGGATTGCCGTCCTGTCGCGCACGAAATCACACGGTACCCTGTCGTTTTTCGAGCAAAACTCGACGCGAAACAGACCGAAAATCGTTCCGAAAATCATTCCTATATAAAAACTCTGACGTAACGCGCGCGATCAAAGCACGCCGCCGAAAACGGAACTCGCCTCGACAGGTTATCCGCTGAATGAATTATTCATTTCGCAGTATTATTATAATAACGATATGTCATCGAATCGTCGTTGGCGAGCAGCCGGCTCATCGTGTCGCGTCCGTACGACAATGACGACGACGACAAGATTATAATGACTACGTCGTCGTCGTCGTCGTGCGCGCGTCATATTTCCCGTCGTCGTCGTAAATCCTCGGCGGACGAATAAAAGGACTCTCGTTTCCGATCCGTTTCGCCGTCGTCCTTTCTCCGCCGCGGCAACCCTTTCCGTTTGACTTTGCTCGACGACGACGACGACCGTAATACCGCATTATCGTAACGAGGCCGACGAAATCAAACCCATCCTTCGCCCCCTTCTGGAGCCGCTCCTGATGATTCACAGCCTGTACTACTCGGCGGTATATATATATTATAAAACGCCCGGCCGCGACACATCCGAATTCCGACCGACGAACCGAAAATTATATTATAACAATGTAGGTATAATATACAGACGCGTTAGAGGTTTTTGTTGCGCTTCGAAATAATAAGTATAAAGTATATATTATTATAAATATTAATGCTTCGTCAAATTCAAAAGGGACTGGCGTTTTATCAATTCTTACGTAACGCGCTCACAAAGGTTTTTGTTACGCGCCAAGGCGAAAAACTTTCTTTCCGCGTCGACTTTGTTCGCGTCAACTCGAGTGTTCGTCAAGTCGATACGACGACGACGTCGTCGTTGTTGTTATTATTATTTATATAATCAGCGCTGTTTCTCTCCGAGTGTGTCTAAAAAGTTATATTCCGTCGTCGTTTAACCCCCCGAGTCTATTATATACGTACGTATACGTTTGACGCGTCGTCGTCGTCGTCGTCGTCGTCGTCGTCGTCGTCGCCGATTAAAACAACCGAAATAATAACGCCAAAATGGGCGTTTTAAATAAAAATCGCGCGATCACTTTTTCTTTGACCCCCCCCCCCCCCCCACTCCTTTCGCTAACACTTGAGTAGGCTAGAATCAAAAGTCACGTGTTCCGAAAAATGGTCAAACGTGTTATATCGACACTGTCTAGTAGACATTTTGACGGGGAATAAGAATCTATAATAAGTCGATTTAAAAACAAATACGTAGTAGTATAGTATTAGTAGTAACTAGGGCAGAGGACTTGTAGCTCTAAAAAGTCACCAAATATGCATTTTAAAGTGAATATTTTTGAAGAAAAAATAAGAATTTTTCCGTCGGCACTCACTATTTTGATGAATAAATTTTATTTTCAACAATTTATTCGACAACTTACAATTGATTATTTGAATTATTTGGATTCGTTGAGTTATTATTTTAACTGGATACTTCTTCAAAACTTTCAACTTCTTCGACTACTAAAAAATTTTAGTTTCAAATATTTAAGATTAACACACATTTTTACCTTGGAAGTTGCATCGGACAATAAGGTGTTTTTTCAAATAATAATTGTCAAACGTAAAACTTTTCCCATTGTCGGATAACAAGACTTTATTTATTTACTTTATAGGGCATATTGATCTGATGGGCAAATCTCGAGAAATATCGTTGCAGATAGAGTATATCAACGTTATTTGGGTTGTGTGAATAAATAAATAAAAACGTCGACGAAAAAATATTGGTAAAACTATAAACTATTAAAAATATACATTCTAAAAGTATAAAACGGAAGACATTTGTCCTAAAAACCGAAAAAACGCAAAATATGCAATAAAATTTCAAAACTAGCTTTGTGGAAACATGAAACGCATTTGTTTCGCACTCTGCCATTTTTGTGACTGTGCAAAATAAATATGCAAATGCTACAATAGTCCTCTGCCCTAGTAGTAACTAATGATAAAATTAAGCGACAGAAACGTATATTTTGCGTTGTCAAATGTTTAATAAACGATTAGAATCTTACTAGTAAAAAACAAAATGCATTAATCTATTATTATAAGCTATACCTATGTGAAAACTCACATGTTCCAAACTTCTAACTTAAAAATATAGTGTTAAAACAACGAAAATCATATTTATTTTTTTATCAAAGATTTTTGTTTTCGGACATAAATTACACAATGTACTTTGGTTGTTACTGTCTTCTAGTTTTTGTCGTTTTCTGAAAAAATTGATTTCCGGAACATGTGACTTTCGATTTTAGCCCATACTCACTATTTTATCCTTTCGTTTTCAGTTTTTGATTTTTTTCAGCGACTCGGACTCGGTTCTATCGAAACTACGTCGTCGTCGGCGTATTTTGCATTCCAGCCGAACGTTACGCGCCCTCGATCGATCAATAAAAAAAGCGTGCAAAGAAAACGAGAGAGAGTTAACAGCTTTTCCGTGTAATTTTTCAGAACTCGTCCGAAACGAATCCCGCGAAAACGGAAAAACAAAACGAAAATAATTATTAAGAGAAATGGCGGCGGCGCGGCGGCGGCGGCGTACGTATACGCGACGAGGTAATTGGATTTACTGCCGGCGTAGCTTATTGTTTTCGTTACGCCGTCGTCGTCGGCGCGACCCTTCTCGGTTCGGATCGGCGGCGGCGCCGCGGGGACGACGATAAAATTTAATGATCGACACCGGACGATAAAAATAAATAAATAAATAAAAAAAAATCGAACTCCGTATAATAAAATCGACACCGGGCCGCCGCCGGATCATCGTATTAATATTATACGGAGAAGGTCGTTCGGGAAGGAAACTAAAGGATTCTTCTTTATTCTTCTGTTCTAGTCGCGCGCTAAACATAATATAAACATGTAAAGTCGCTTAAAAAAAATTATCTAGACGCGCTACGTCTGTTTTGATAGAGTTTATATCGTTGTCGTTGGAAAAAAAAAAAATTAATATTTTATTACACGCGACTCTGTAATCCGCGTCACGCGCGCGCGCGTCCGCTCGCCCCGTCGTCCTGCCGTCCGTCCGCCTCTCGCCTAAGCCCCAGCGCGCTTCGAGTCCTTTCGTCCTCGGCGATTAATCGTGCATTTACCGGGCCCGAGGACGTCGCGCGATTAACGTCGCGCGCGCGCGCGCGCGCTCAGATCCTTAATTACCGTTCGCTGCGGATCCGGTCGGCGAATCTAATGTATATAAGCGCGGCCGTCCAGCTTAATTGGGTTCTCGCGGGGGCTTAGACCGAAATTAGCTCGCCGCCGATTGTTCCAAGACGATTTCGAGCCTCGGCGGGGCCGCGGCTCAATTACGCGCTGGCCGGGGACTCGTCCGTTCGAAATCGTGCGTGCCCGGTCTAAGGGGGGGCAGGGGGGCCGCTTCGAACCTCGAAACGTCGTCGCAGGACTTTCACCTCAAAAAGTCGGCGAAAACTCACCGTCAGATGTAAAATCAAATCGATATCGCTCAAATTTGAATAGTCTGAAAACATGAAACCGAACGCGTTTGTTTAAAAACGTGTTGTAATTGCAGTTATCGAGAAAGCGCGCGGACAAAACAGGTTCGAAGTCAAGTAAAACCTTTGAAAAATTACGGGTAAACATTAAAGTAATGAAAAGTTCAAATAAGTTTTTAACTCTAATGTGTTTCCTTTTTTTCTTCTTTTTCACAGTTTCGTCGGCAAATCATGTGAAAACACACTGTTTCAACAACTATAGAAATAGGTATGTGTAACACTTTATTATATTCTAATCGAAATTATAATATAGAAAACGTTTTTTCGACCACAATTTTATTATTAGAAGAAGGATAATCCAGTTAATTCGTAAAATCACACTGTTTATTTCCTTAATTTTTTACTCGAAAACTTGTCTTCACGTTGCCTAGTAAACCTATCGGATAATGTATCTTTTACACGCTCACAATATATAATTTTTACCTTTAAATAGCCGAGAATGGCGATTTCGGTTTATTTTACGTATTTTCGGGGACCGCTAATTATTTCGCTTTTTGACGCTCACGATTTCAACATTTCGGTCTCGCCCTGAAGGTTAGTAAAATACAATTATTAATTATTGTACTTTGGACAAAGCGAACCGATCGCGAACTCGTCGAACTCGTTCAACTTTGACACGTCGTCGCGTACGTGTTTACAGAAAATATCCTTTGACGTGTCGTCGTCGACGATAGAAACCTTTTATTACGCGCGCGCGCGGTGTTGCCGAAAACGTGCGCGTCTTTATCCTGCGAGAGAATACGAGTGTGGAGTAGACGGCCGGGGCGAAAACTTTTGCGCAACACGTGTTCACCGCGCAGCAACACGTGTTTGCTCGGCGTCGCCGCCGCCGCCGCAGCCGGTGTTTGTTTTTTTCGTCGTACGTTTTTGGTTTTCATTTCAAAAAAAAAAAAAAACGAAAATTCCCCCGACAGCGCTCTCCCGCACGGAGGGGTTCCGGACAATATCGATCGAGGCGATATTTCACTCGGCTCGAATTTGAAAACTGGCCGTTTTCAGCGGCGAGGGGTTCCTCGGGAGAGTTTTTGCGAAATATTTACACGAGACGTTCGGCAAGACCAAGGACGAAGAATTTTCAAAGGGTTCTCCGGTTTTACGACACCAAAAAAAGCATTAAATCGCTATCGAAAACTAAAAGCGAACGCGACGGGAAAAAAAACCCTCCGCGACGATCGGCCCGCGAAACAATAAAAAGAAATAATAAAAATAATAGGCAATTAAAAAAACATTACGCGTCGTCGGTGGACAAAACGAAAGAAAATAAAAAATAATTGTCGGAAATGTTTTTGGCATTTCCCCCCCGTCTGTCGTCGCGCGTTAAAATAATAATAATTATTTCTCTTTTCTTTTCGCCGAATATATTATACTGAAAATTAATTTCACGCGAGTTGAAAACACACGTCGTCGTCGTCGTCGTGTATTTTTTCTCTCTCGTCGTTATAATATTATTATTATTAAAAAAAAAATTACAACGCAATATAAACGCGTTGTGCTCGAGAAAAACGTCGTACGCGCTAATTATAATATTATTGCACGCGAAGAAAATTAGGTTTTTTTTTTTCATTTAATTTTTATTAAAACAATTCACTGCTCGTTTCGCGCAAAGGATATTTTAAAAGGACAACGCACATCGTCCCGTCGTCGTCGGTTCGTACCGAAACAGGAAACGTCTTTCCCACGAGTTTAAGCTCACTCACGTTCGAAATAATCGCGTTTTTGTCGATATAGACTCGGCGAAACGATCGTTTGTGACGTGCCGCGGGCGCCGACACGACAACTCTCCCTCTCCCTCCCTCCCCCTCTCGGATGATAATAATTATTTTCCCTCTCGCGCTCTCTGCCCGGGTTTTTGCATATCATTATGTAATACGCTGTTTTTTCTTTCTTTCTTTCTGAATTATGCAAAGCGTGTTGTAGTATATTATTATTATGGCGGAGCGCGCGCAGTATCAAAAACAAAGTACAAAGACTACGCGCGAGCAGCCCGATGACGAATGGATTAATAAAATCCGTTTACGTGACTCCTCGTGTATATTATTATTATTATTATTATTCCTCTCTCTCTTTCTCTGTTCTTTTCCTTTTTTTTCCTTTTTTTCATCCTTCTCCGTCCCCGAACACTTTGTCAACATTAAAGTTATGCAACAGACGTCAGCAATGCGCTACTTTATTAGCCGAGTTTATCTTTCGCTGGGACGCGCTTTAAATTTTCGTTAACGTCCGGGCGAAATGATACAACGTTAACAATATTTTACTCCGCGCGCGCGCGCGAGCTCACGTCGGATTTATGGTCCGGAGACGCGCGAAGAAGATGGGGGGGGGGGGGGCGGCGAAAAAAATGAAAATTAAGTGTGCTCGCAGGTTTTTTTCTCTCTCTCTCTCTCCTTTTTTTCCCTCTCCTCTAAACCGACAGGACACTTTTATAAACCGACACGTCCCCTAGAAATATTATAAAATATCATATCGTAACTACGCGCGTAACTCACACGGGCCACTACTACTACTACTCGACTACTCGACGGGTGTATTGCCTGCGCGCCGAGGACGCGAGTTTTTTACGACCGGCGGCGCGCGAATTTGTGGTCGGCGTTTCCCCCCCCCCCCCCCCCACGGTAACGATCGCGATAAAAACACACTGCGAAAACACTTTTGGAAAATGTAATCTCCTAAGAGAAAAAAACGTCGTCGTCGTATAATATAATACGTACACGATTATTATTATTACTACTTTTTTGCGACAAACGAGACGCGCGTCGCTTTTCGTAAGAAACTAAAAATAGATTTTCGGCTTTCTTTTCAGTCTGGGGAATCCGGTTTCGGGGGAATTTTCGGAGTTTGGAAAACGCTTTTTAATATTTCTAAATGTTTCTACTCGATTAGTAGGCCATTTCGCGAGACGCGCGCGCGCGTATACTCGTATTTATACGACCGGCTTTTTACTTTTCTTCTACAGCGTAAGAGGGTAGTAAAAACCTTTTACTGTTTGTTTTTTTTTTCACATTGTCGTGTTTTTATTTATTTTACTTTTTTTTTGCCTCGGCTCGAACCGGAGCAACTTTGTGTCACGCGATCGCTCTCTCTCTCTCTCGGAGGAACCGAAAAAAACTTTGAAATCGAAGAGTCCTGCGTGTGTGTGTGTGTGTGTGTGAGATCATCTCTCTCGCGCCGCGCGTAGAAGAAACTTTTGCGCGCAAACTCTTTTTGTTTGTTTGTTCGTTCGTTTTTTTTTAAATAAAATCTACTCTTCTCCCCTCCGGTCACCACGCCTAAAATAATTTCGAGTGCCGCTTTTTCGAAACGTTTCGAAATAATATATTTCTATTTCCTCGTCCGACGGATATACGTATTTTTATTATTATTATTATTACGCGTCGTTTTCTGCCTACGCGATTGTTTCTCCTCCGCGGACCTCCGAAATCGTCGTCGTCGTCGTCGTCGTCCTGCACGCGACGTTTCCCGTCATTCGCAGCGACCTCGCAGGACAATCGCCGCGTTGCGCAACAATTTATCAAAACGACGACGACGAAAACAAACCCTCTTGTATTTTATTTTCATTGTTGTCGTCGCGAGGGGCGAGTGAGTGGGCGAGTGGACTAGGTTTTTTCTCTTTTTCCGAGTCTAATATTGGCGATAATTTTCCAGGACCTCGTCGAATCCAAACCATAGTGTTAGTCGATCGTTTTTTCGACCGCCCGACCGGTGCGATTATAAAACAGCAGCGCGCGTTTGTTTTCATCCGAAAAGTCGTTTACTCGTCGAGGACGCGGGGGGTGGGTGTAAATCTCGGTATTTCTCCGACTTGGTTTTCCACCGTATCGAATTCGCGGCGATTCGTTTCGTTTCGCATCGTAACACTATATCATCATCTCTTCCTTCGGTTTCTCCTCATTATCGTACGAGTATCCAATTACGACGTCTCTCCTCCGTTTCCATATTGATCACGTCGTCGTCGTTAACCGTACGTAGTTCGGTTTGGTGGTTTTTTTTCCGTTTTTTCGTCGATTTCGCGCGCAAAACAGACGGTGGTCGCATAACTATCTGCTGTCGTACCTGAAATCACCGCGACGGTTTTTCTAGAGTAGTCCATTTGTTGTGTTTAGATGTGTTTTTCGCTCGGAATCGCGCTGTGATCCAAACAAAACGAATAATACGTATTTCGACCGGCGCGCAGTGGGGCAAATGACCATCAGAGTTGGCATTAAATCATAATATTATATGAATCGATTTCGGTCAACAATATAAAAAATAAAAAAATATATTTAGTTTGAAATAAGAATCGTTTACATTTTTTTAGATCTGAGTGTTTTTAATAAGTGTGTACTCGGCTATTAAAAAAAAAAAGTAAAAGAACGTAATTTGGAAAAAAAATTTAATTTTTTTATTTTCATATCGAGTTAAGACAGACATATTTTTAATAACAAAATATTGTTAAATTTATATAAAATTATTTTAATACAAACTATTGAAAATTATAAAATAAAATAAAATTAAGGTCTAGCCTCGAGTATTATAAGTATAAGAGTGCAAAAAAGTCACGACTGGTTTCGACTAAAAATCGTCATCGGGTGTAATAATACTTATTCCACTAGGGCAGGTAGATATTTCTTGTAATGCATACTTTTAGGTATATAACCAAATTTAACATACTTACTCGAAACTTTCAATAAAAAGTTGTAAAAGTTATAAAAATCAAATTGTTTTATAATCTACAATAAATATAGATTTGAAAAAAACATCATTTCCTAACTCAATACGTCTCAATACCTGTTCAAATGCTACCTTATTCATAAAATAATTATTGTTAAAAATCACTTGCACAGTTGAACAATTCACAATTGAATGTGAACGACTTGAGAATATATTTTCATCATAATATTATAATTTAAAACAATTTGATAGCTAGGCTAACTATAATACCTCACGTAGAGAAGGATCCATCATTAAATACTTATATACTTCAATTTTGGTATTTTTAAGACATAAAAAAATGCGTTCAAAAAACACGTGATATTAAAAGAAAAACCAACACGAAAATTTATGACAACACCTGCAGACGACTTTCGAAGCGCTCTCTGGCCGATATTAGTGGTGTTTAGATCCAAAAATCTGCCGAATTATTATGAACAGGTCTATATAAAGTTTAAAAAAATGCTAATAACGAAGATTAGAAAAAAAAGATTATTTTCTGCCAACTTTGAGGGTCATTTGCCCCCCCCACTGTGCGGCGCGGCGGCGTCCGTCGCTCTCGGGGATTTAATAACGGCCAGGACGTTTATATGTTTATGTTTATCTATATTATATACGTCGTCGTCGTCGGCCCTATCGGGATTGTCGCGCGGCGATGACGTGTGCGCGCAGTAAAATTTCATCGTTGCAGCAGCAGTTTACGACCGAGCGTGCAACAACAACAGTCGGCATACCGAAAAGCCGCCGCCGCCGCCGCCGCCGCGTTAGCCTTTTACAAATGACGTTTTTACGACCGACTGCATGTATATGTGTGCGCGCAGTAGAGGTGTACTACGCGCGCGCGTTATATTATAAAATAGGAATCCGAAATTAAATTCCTCGCGCCCGGTATATAAACGGCGGATTATTTTACGCAGCGGGACGACGACGACGACGACGGCGCCGGGCGCTTTAAATTAATACGTTATAATATATATTTCGGGGTCGCCGCCGCGCCGCGCCGGTTGAAAAGCGTTAAAAAAAGACTACTTCGAAGAACGCGGCGGAAGAAAAGTCGACCGTAATTATTATTATCATACCAAGTACTCGTATCGTCGCCCTCGTGCCAAAAGTGACCAACTGGTTTTTTAAAGTTTTGAGTAATGTCAGTTTAAAAGTTGAGCACTTCTTTAAAAATCGAGAATTTAACTGATGTTTATAAACTTGGTACCAATGAAACCGCAATAGTATACTTTACACTACAGTACATTAGTTTTACTCAATATTTATTGCTATGATTACTTAATTATGAATTACTAAATAAATTTTATGGTAAAAAGTGACCAAGTGAAAACGGTTTTTCTTGGTCATTTAAAAAGTGACTAAGTCATAAGTATAATTCACTTGGTCATTATTTTTGTATTATGTTTTATATGGGTAATGCATTAATATTACAATCATTTTTATACAAAAACATTATTCAAACAACAAACTTGTTCATTTTATTTGAAAACATCATAAGTTATTATTTTTTTTATTATTTTTAAACTATGAAATATAATAATGACCTTATTAAGAAATGACCAAGTGACTTAGTCAATTTTTAAACGTAAGAATTATATTGAAATGTTGGTTGGTCAAAATTAAGTATTCGGTGGTTCCTAAACTAATAAAGATATCACTTGGAAACTTTTTACGTATTTTCATAGGACCAAAATAAGACATCTTAAACATTTTTTTCACTTGGTCACTTTTACAACATTTGAAAATTTATTGCAAAAAAATTAAATATTTATTTAAAATTATTAGTGTGATGAATAATTTTGATATCGAGATAGTAGTTCTTTAACTATTTTGGATAAATCTGGTTTGTAATAATTGCTGCATGCTACTCAGTAAGCCGATTTCTGTACACATTCTTTGCATATTTCATTTTTGAATAATATGAAGTTTCAACACATACAAATGTCGATGTGAACATTGTTGGCAAAAAGTGGGCACATTTTATTGTATGGTTTCGTATTTACCTGGCACTAAATTCCAAAATTCGAAGCGTTCTTTTTGTTCTCGCTTTTAGCGTTCTGTTTGGGCCACATATAAACCATTGGCGGGCCGCAGGTTGAGTATGGCTGCTCTAAACAAACGCCGCGCCGCGCCGTTTACGACAAATACGGGACACGTCGATGACTTTTTAATTTATTCTTTTCTCTCACTCGCTCTCCGATCGCGTAGGAAACCGCAAACGATATTATGGCGAAAATCGATATCGGCCGCCGCCGCCGCCGCCGCGGAGAGACAACAATGTTTATATTATTTTTTCTCTCCAGAAACGATCACTCATCATCATCCGAACGTCTCGACGACGACGACAACATAATAATAACACACAACTTTACTTTACACACCGACGACCGCGACGGGACGTTTCGCGTGGCTTCTTCCCGAGGGTTATACGCGACGTCGTCGTCGTCGTCGTGTAATTAATTACGCGCGGCGCGTCATAATCGTCGCGTCGTCGAAGAAAAGGATTTTCGGATATCGGAAAGTTCGCCGTCGAATTTTCAATTCGAAACTCTGTGTTTTTTTTTTTTTTTATTACAAAACTCTCACTCGAGTTTCGCAGTTTCGTTTTCTATAGTGGAAACTTCTTGTGAACTGGAAAAATTCATCTGGCCAGAACTGCTGAAGCTACGGGTGTGAAATGTTGTCAGCAGTTCCGTTTTATATAGTGGAAGCTTCTTAAGAAAGGATTTTCCGAAATTCGACATCTACCGGGGTTAAATGGGGTGAAAGGGTGAAACTAGAAAAAAATCACCTAGCCGGAACCGCTGAAGCTACGGGTGTGAAATTTGGTCAGTAGTTTTTTATCGTGGTATAGACGCCCATTGAGAAAGGATTTTTCCAAAGTCCACCCCTGCCGGGGTTTAAAGAGGTGAGACTAGAAACTTAAAAGGGTGAAAATAGAAAAATTCGCCTGGCCGGAACCGCTCGAGCTTTGAGTATGGAATTTGGTCTACTATAAAATCGTATATAATAACATTTAGCACTTGACGCTTTTACCGCCTCATTATACCGGGAAAAACTTTAAAAGCCGGTATTCAGTTAGGTAAATCGGTAAAAAAAAAATGTTTACATGTAAAATATCGTTACTATACTAAACTCGTGTCGTGTGTTTGTTTAATAAACTATTAAATAATAATAGCAGTCGGCTGATAACGGGAAAATGTCAATTATTATTATTATTTGGGCAATACACATTTTTTATATACTTAAACCCGGCAAGGACGGGTAATATTCGGCTAGTAATAATATATTATATAACCTTTATTTTAATGACACGTGTACAGAGTGATTTTCTTTCTTTCTTTCTCCGTTGTTAGACACTCGTTTGCGCGGTCGACTTTTGTGTTTCGCAGACGGACTTTTTATACGTTGTATAACTTAAATTACTTAAGAAACTGTACCTGTGAATAGACCTAGTCGTGTAACATTTGTATTTCGTATTTTCGTACAGAGTTTCGCACGTGTTTATTCGTACTTTTCTTACGAGTTGGATTTCTTTGTTCGGCTCGAACCGATTATTTCAATACGGAGTTTGTAAAGATGCAACTCGATGTAATCTTCGACTTATTATTATTATTTATTTGATACATAATTGACCCATATGATTTCATGTATTGTACGAATAAAATAAAGAAATACATTGTCTAGCCTATTTGTATATAATATATTGTTTTATGAGAATAAAACGATGTATTGATAGTGTTGAGTAACTCATTCGTAATATTCGGTTAAAAAAACCCTACGGAAACCTTGGAAAAACTCTCGGAAATTCGAAAAATCCCATTTTTAACGAAGCACATGGTTGGAATTTCCCAAAATTTCGGTTTTTAAATAAGCCATACATAGTTGGGATTCCCCGATTAAAAAATCGGATTTTTTTTTCTATTTTTAGAATAAAAATCTGATTTTTAATCGGGGATTCCCCACTTGTATGGCTTCTCTGAAAATGCAAAAAATCCGATTTTTAAAGAAGCCATACAAGTGGGGAATCCCCAATTAAAAATCAGATTTTTGTTCTATTTTTAGAATAAAAATCTGATTTTTAATTGGGGATTCCCCACTTGTATGGCTTCTCTGAAAATGCGAAAAATCCGAAATTTGAAGAAGCCATACAAGTGGGGAATCCCCAATTAAAAATCAGATTTTTTTTCTATTTTTAGAATAAAAATCTGATTTTTAATTGGGGATTCCCCACTTGTATGGCTTCTCTGAAAATGCGAAAAATCCGATTTTTAAAGAAGCCATACAAGTGGGGAATCCCCAATTAAAAATCAGATTATTTTTCTATTTTTAGAATAAAAATCTGATTTTTAATTGGGGATTCCCCACTTGTATGGCTTCTCTGAAAATGCGAAAAATCCGATTTTTAAAGAAGCCATACAAGTGGGGAATCCCCAATTAAAAATCAGATTATTTTTCTATTTTTAGAATAAAAATCTGATTTTTAATTGGGGATTCCCCACTTGTATGGCTTCTCTGAAAATGCGAAAAATCCGATTTTTAAAGAAGCCATACAAGTGGGGAATCCCCAATTAAAAATCAGATTTTTGTTCTATTTTTAGAATAAAAATCTGATTTTAAATTGGGGATTCCCCACTTGTATGGCTTCTCTGAAAATGCGAAAAATCCGATTTTTGAAGAAGCCATACAAGTGGGGAATCCCCAATTAAAAATCAGATTTTTGTTCTATTTTTAGAATAAAAATCTGATTTTTTATTGGGGATTCCCCACTTGTATGGCTTCTCTGAAAATGCGAAAAATCCGATTTTTAAAGAAGCCATACAAGTGGGGAATCCCCAATTAAAAATCAGATTATTTTTCTATTTTTAGAATAAAAATCTGATTTTTAATTGGGGATTCCCCACTTGTATGGCTTCTCTGAAAATGCGAAAAATCCGATTTTTGAAGAAGCCATACAAGTGGGGAATCCCCAATTAAAAATCAGATTTTTGTTCTATTTTTAGAATAAAAATCTGATTTTTTATTGGGGATTCCCCACTTGTATGGCTTCTCTGAAAATGCGAAAAATCCGATTTTTAAAGAAGCCATACAAGTGGGGAATCTCCAATTAAAAATCAGATTTTTGTTCTATTTTTAGAATAAAAATCTGATTTTAAATTGGGGATTCCCCACTTGTATGGCTTCTCTGAAAATGCGAAAAATCCGATTTTTAAAGAAGCCATACAAGTGGGGAATCCCCGATTAAAAATCAGATTTTTATTCTAAAAATAGAAAAAAACTCCGATTTTTATTCGGGGATTCCCCACTTGTATGGCTTCTCTGAAAATGCGAAAAATCCGATTTTTAAAGAAGCCATACAAGTGGGGAATCCCCGATTAAAAATCAGATTTTTATTCTAAAAATAGAAAAAAACTCCGATTTTTAATCGGGGATTCCCCACTTGTATGGCTTCTCTGAAAATGCAAAAAATCCGATTTTTCGAGAGTCATTTCTATGGCTACTTTAAAAACCGAAATTTTGGGGAATCCCAACCATGTGCTTCGTTAAAAATGGGATTTTTAAAGAGGCCATAGAAAAGACTCTCGAAAAATCGGAAAATCCGATTTTTAATGAAGCCATACATATACTAGCCATACTATAATATAGTAATGACAATTACATATAAAAAATAGAAAATAAATAAATAAAATAGTTTTATTGATATTTAATGGTGAACAGTCATAAATAATAACAAAATATTATTAAATATATAAAATTAGTTTGATAACAAACTATTAAATATATTTAAACAATGATAAAATAAAATAGAGTGCGAAATATACAATTTTTTCTCAATACATACTATCAAATATGTTTAAACAATATAATATAATACAATACAATATAATACATATAATACTCAACGCGAGACAATTATTTTATTATTGTTTAAATATATTTAATAATTTTATTAAAATAATTTTATACATATTTTGTAACCATATCAATAAAATTAAATCGTACGCGCGCAAATATGATTTCAATATAATTTTACACGTGGAAAGTAAAAACTAGTCAAATACATAAAATGGACAGTCATAGAAAATGCACTTTCGAAAATGCGAAAAATCCGATTTTTAATGTTGCCATAGAGAACACTGCCGAAATGTCGAAAATATCTGTTCAAAAGTGTTTTCTTTATAAAAAAAACTGAATTTCAGAAATGTGTTGTTGAAGTTTCCAATTTTTCAAACTTTCAGTACTGTTCGACTTTCGTCTGTCCAACGGGACAGAAGTGTCGCTAATAAATATAATCACTCGGTTGTTTTCACTGGGATTTTCGCTCTCGCGCACGCGTTTGAAACGGTCGAAAGCACCGGTTTGGAAGCACGCGGCGACGATATCGCGAGCGTGTGTTTCACGTGGAAATAAAAATAAATAATCTAAATAAACGATCCGGACGGCCTCCGCGGAGACACGGACTCTAGTCGCGATCTCTGAAAAAAAACTGCTCTCGCGACGCGCCGAGGAGTGTTATGATTAGGGTTAGGATATTTATGCACTAAAAAATGTATGAATATGTATGCACTTATGCACTAAAAATCAGTTAAATATGCATGAAAAATTTGAAAAATATGCATTAAAAAATAAAGAAATTGTTGGACTATTGGCTGCTTTTACCATATATGGCGCAGCGTCAGTTACAAATAATGAGACGTTATCATGAAGTACATCGTTTGGCCATAATAAATTCATTGATTTATCAAACAATTTACTAATAGTTGAAAAGTTAGCCCTTTCCAACTGTTCTGAAGTTAGCAAAAAAATTTTACCGGATTCGTTTTTTTCTAGTATGCCAACTACTACATTTGCTATATAACGGCCTTCACAATCAGTTGTTTCATCGATTGAAACCCAAATTTTCTTGTCGGTTACATAACTTCGAATTTTATTCATTGTTTCTTGATAGCACTCTGATATAAGATTCAGTAAAATATAAAATTACAGTGTTTTTCAGCATTTTGCATCGAAAACCGTCAAATATGCGCTTAAAAACAGAAAAAACACAAATTATGCACTTTTTTAAAAAAAATGGTAAAATATGCAATTATATGCAAAATAAAATTTTGATATTTTGAATATAGATATCATGAAACATATTTCTGTATAAGAATGGATGCTATTGGACAACCTAAAAAAAATATGCAAAATCATAAACATCCTAACCCTAGTTATGATGTTATCGTAAACGTCGCGCGTCGTCTCGAATCGACGACGACGTGTTGGAGGAATATTTCGCGGCGAGAGTTAGTCGGCTGCAGAGATTCGGGCGATAAATTATGCGGAAACGAGATACCGACCGTGGGCCGCCGCCGCGGCGCGCCGTTAGGGAAAAACGAATCTGCACGTCGCGCGTCGTTATAAATGTGTACAGCGCGCCCGAGTTGATTAAATGGCTGCTGGCGTTCGGCGGCTAAGAAATTCGAGAACGTTGCAGCGTATCTCGTCGTTGCGTTCGCGGCGTGTTTGTTTTTTTGTTTTTTTTTTTATAATATTTTCCTTCGTAATAAAATAATATTTTCTCGTCCGAACGCGGCGCAGGATACGGGGGTGGGGGGAAGGATTAAAGGGGATTTTGGTTTTTTTTTCACGAAATATGTGTTTTATCATATCAGCTTCGAAGTTTTCCCGGGTTGTTTTAGTTTTTAATTTCGTTTAGCAACAGTTTTAATTTTTTTATTTGGCCTTTCAGTTGAATTTAATTTAATTAATATTATTGATTTTTTCTTATAGATTATTACTCGAAAAAACGGCCGGGAAATCAAGAATCGAGGAATAAATAATACGTTATTATAATATATCATATCGCCGCGTCTCGGAATTATTATATACATGCAGTGACGAGCGGGCGCGGCCGGAAAACCGGGAGATTCTCTCGAGATTTTCTCATTATAATACGTCGTCGTCGCGCGCAAATGATATTATATTATAATATCGTGATACGAGTGTGTATTATTATTATGGTAATGTGCCCGCCGAGCGGACGTGTATTTATGTGAGACGTGTGCACAAAACGGCTGCTGCTCTCGGCGCGCGCGAACGACGACGACCACGACCACGACGACGACGACGACGACTCGAGTAAACGTCATTATTCAAAACTACCCCGCACGTCGGACACTTGAACGTGTTGCGAAAGCGACGACGGGGAGGGAATAATAATTAATCGCGCGCCCCGTAACCTTGTTGTTCGGCCATACCCCACGCGTTGACGCGCAAATCCGCCGCGTCTATTTTATTTTAAAATATATTAAGTAATCGGTGAAACTCTCGATTGTCGCCTAGAGATGTAGTCGTAGACGTAGTTGGACGAGAGACGAAACGAGCCACGTTATTAGCGATATTCCGACTTTTAATTAGAGTTAGGATATTGATGACTTTTGCATTTTTAGGCATTTTCAGCTAGAAATGCATTTTCAACTTCATACCAACGCTCTTCCAGACAACCCAGACAGACGCCTCAAACGTGAATGGCCCAGAGATCTTCTCAACGCACATTAAAATCAACATGTTTATTACTATCTCTCCCTAAATTACCACCCACGTAGGAATTTCTAATGTGAAACTCCTACTCATTGTCTCATTTTATATTCTTCATCACATTTACTTATTGTACCATTTTTGTATAGATTGTAAATATTCACAAATAAACGACATTTAATAATAATAATAAAATGCATTTTTTTTGTTGTTTTTTTAACGTCGTTTTTCAAGTCATTTTTTTGTAGTTTTCGTACAATGTGGGGCATTTTTCTAAAATTTTAGATTAGAGCAAGTATTAAATCCAAGTTCAAAGAAACAAATTCGAAATTTAAGATTTTGACTTTTATATTATATTGTCAATATGTATAATATTGATAAAACAAGACGTGCTCTTTCAAACACACGCCGATCATACACATAAAATATACGTTTTTTTCACTCACTCAATTAGTTTTTTTTACATCCATTTTTAAAGGTAATTTTTTGAAGTTTTCAGGGCATCGACGACGTCCTAATATCTAGTCATTGCGGTCAAACGGATCTCTGTTGTTGTTCAAATGCAGTCCAAACAGCGAAATATACTTTAAAACGACACTATACCAGTGACTATTGTTTAGGTGGACTTTTTTTAAAATAAAATGATGAAATCCAAGTATAATATAATATCGAAACGATTTTCTAAAACAGTCACATACGTACATCTGGCGATCATAAAAATCGAAGCAACAGCACGTCGTTCGCGCGTCGTCGTCGGCTTGGCCGGAAAAGGAAGGCGACGCCGCGATCCATTCGAAGATATTTGTTCGTCTCGAAAACTCCGGAAGTAGACGTGAAAAAAACGTATAAAACAACATGGGAAAAACGAATTTTTTTACGAAACACTGTCGCGTCGTTTTCTTTCCGTCGAAATCATTATTATCACGAGAATCACGCAGACGTCGCGCGTCGTCGTCGTTGTCGTCGTCACGCGAAAAGGGATCGAAAGTATTATTATTACACACGCCTTTCCCCCCCGGTCGCGGCTCGGGGAAAGGCATTTTTTTGTTTTTATAATTTCCAGGCGAAATACGAGGCGTGTACGATGTTTTTCACCCCGTTAATACACAATCGCGTTTGTGTAAAAAAAAAACGAAAATGTTCCAACTGTTTACCGACGTTGTTGTTGTTGTTGTTGTTGTTGTTGGTGTTATACTACCCTCTCCGCGAGTAGAAAAAAAAAAAAACACAGTATTAATTAAACTACGAGCCATTATGATTTAATAAACAATATTGCGCGATGTTTATTTTTTTTTATTTCAAACTAACACACAATTACGTTTGTCCACTCGGGGGGTTTTTTCACCACCCCCTCCCCCCGTTCTCGTTTTAAGACCCGCCGCTCGTCGGCTTTGTAAAAAACTTGTGTGCGGCTCGCGCGCGTTTTCATCATCGGCAAAAACTGAGGGCAAAACTAATTATTACACTGATAAGGAACACCCGCGGCGGCGGCGGCGGTCTGCAGATATTAATTAACCGACCGGCAGTTGGCAATTTAATTAATTTTAAAACGCGAGATAACGTTTCGCCGCCGCGGCGAACAATGGAAGCCAAAAATGAGCAATATTCCCGAAACAGGGTTAATGGGTTGTTTTTGTGACGCGCGCGCGAGTATATTATTATAGAATCGAGGAAACTGTACGGCGGCGGCGGCGGCGGCGCCCGCTATTAGGGCGTTCTATAAATGGCGTCGACGACGGTGGGAGAAAAAAAAAACAAAAAAAGTACCTCCGCCGCTCCATATATACGAGAGTATAATGTGGAAAAATTTTCGTTTCGGAAAAAAATACGATAAAACAAACGCGAACGTGTCCTAACCTAACCTCTCTATAACGGACTGCCCCCCCCCCTCTCCTCAAGACGGAACCTCTGCGCGGAGCTGACGATTTTCGCGTCCCGATCAGTACACTGTTTTTATCTGAGACTGAGACAATAGGTAAAAACTAATATTCGCAGTATTCGTATTTCGAGGATTTACTATCGTTTTTATACGCGCGCCTGAAATAGAGAGTTCCGAAAGTCGAACAATCAGAACGGTTCTGATTGTTTTATCTGTTTAGCTAGCAAGGAATATTTATCTGAACACTAAAAATGCTCCTTAGACAAGATGAAAGGTAAATAAACAGTCTAAATAAGTCCTGACACCGGTCATAAGACGTACAAATACTCTGTGCGAAAATTCGGATTTTGTTTTTCGCAGGTGTTTTCCTATCAAGTCGCGCCGATACTGCAAAGGATACGCAGCGGTAATACTACCGGCTGGTGGGGAAATTAGAAAGTCCTTGGTCGTGGGCGATATTATAAGACGTACTTTCTAATATTGTATGTGTGAACTTTTTACATCTATTTATGGGCGAAAACGAGGTGCGTTTCTGTTTTCTTTTCGTCTACGATTTAATTTTACCAAAGTTAAAAATCAACAAGTAAAAATATTACACGTCTTGTAAGCGGAAATTCACAAAGCGAGTCCAAAATGCTATTATTACATATTTCGAATTTAATATATTTAAAGGACAGATTCAAACCAATATAGAGAATAAGACGTTTTCTTCTTCTGAAAAGAAGAAAGCGGACTTGGCAGATATCCTTCGAATATCGTCGAGCTTCGACGACGACGACGACGACGAAAACACCTCGAGGACAGCTTTTCGTTTTATCCCGTCTGTCGCGATTTCGCGAGAAACGCACTGAAATAAAACGAGATATAAAAAATATAAATCCCGTGGAATCGAGAAAAAGCCCATGAAAAACACGCCGTTTTGGAAACCCCTGCGGGGCGCGTACGATATACATATATGGTATATTGCGCGCCGTTACAGAGGACCCGGCGCGGCGGTGGTTTTTATTTCGAAAGGACTCGGGGAGAAAAAGAAAACGCCGCCGCACAAACGAATTATCGCGCTTTGTTCCCCCGAGAGATTTGCACGCCCTAATGCACTTACTTCCGTGTACAATAATAAAATGATAATAATACGACGACGCGCAATATCACGTTTTTCATTATTATTTCTCTTATCAGTCGTCGTCGAGCTGGCCGCCGAAAGTCTATAATATTCTCGTTCCGCTTTATTATTGTTTTTCCTCTCTCTCTCTCTCTGGCGCGAGGTCGCGGTCCCGTTTTTCACTTTGAACGTTGAGCCAACCGAGTTTTCTTCTCGACGACGGAAACCGCGTGGTTCTGCGATGCCGCCGCCGAGCGAGCGAAAACGTTTCGACAACACAAAAAAAACGATATCGGACGACTACTGATCCTGATGAGAAGGACTTTTCTTTTTTTTTTCAGACCTCTCCTGACATCGTACCGAGTAGAGTTCGCACAAGGATCGTTTCGCGTTAAATATTAGTTTACGATTTGTAGTTAGTAAACGACCGGATTCGATATGATAATAATATTGATGTTTGACGTCTTTGAAAACAAAATGCGCGTTATTACATAATATATTATCGTCGTCGTCGATTCGGAAAATGATATTATTATAATCGTCGTCGTAGACGCCGCCGTATTGAGTGACGCGATATCGTTTTGACGCGTTGTCTATGAAATATCGCGGTCGACGGCAGAGACCTTTGATGTCTGAGCGGCGCGGCGGTCTCTCTATGTGGCCCCCCGTCCCGGCGTTGACGTTTCAATCGCGACGCGATGACCGCCGCCGCAGCCGCAAAATCGAATTTCGCGATATCAAACATTCTCGCGCACTCGAATCTCGCGGTTAGCACACGAGGTGAACAACGCGTCGGACACGATATACGCGGTGTGGGGCGACCTGCAGACTGACAGAAAAACGAGTACGACATTGAACAAATCGATCGGAATTTTCGAATCATTCCGAAACAAGACGTCAGAGGTTTTCGATCACGTCACAGAGATCGACGAAAAAAAATCGTTACGTACACACCCGCGGGGTAGGTAATCGTCGAAATTATTCAATCATTTTGTAACGCGACTCGAAAAAAACGAGTACACACCTGAAATACAACACAAGTACAACATTAAACAAATCGATCGGAATTTTCGAATCATTCCGAAACAAGACGTCAGAGGTTTTCGATCACGTCAAAGAGATCGACGAAAAAAATCGTTACCTATGAGTACTCAAGCGGTAGGTAATCCGTCTGGATTGTTTTTTTCTTTTTTTCTTACTACTATTTTTTTGACACTACTAGTTGTCGTCGAAATCATTCGATTATTTGTAACGCGACTTGAAAAAACTGAGTACATTTTCACACCTGAAACACAACATAAATACAATATTTTACTAATCAAACTGAGTTTTTGAATCATTCCGAAACAAGACGTCAGAGGTTTTCGATCTCGTCAAAGAGATCGACGAAAAAAATCGTTACCTATGAGTACTCAAGCGGTAGGTAATCCGTTTGGATTGTTTTTTTCTTTTTTTCTTACTACTATTTTTTTGACACTACGAGTTGTCGTCGAAATCATTCGATTATTTGTAACGCGACTTGATGAGCGAGTACATTTTCACACCTGAAACACAAAATAAATACAATGTTTTACTAATCAAACTGAGTTTTTTAATTATTTCGAAACACGACGTCAGAGGTGTTCGATCTCATCAAAGAGATCGACGAAAAAAAACCGTTACCTACAAACGTTAGGTAATCCGTCTGGATTGTTTTTTCCTTTTTTTCTTACTACTATTTTTTTGACACTACGAGTTGTCGTCGAAATCATTCGATAATTTGTAACGCGACTTGAAAAAACTGAGTACATTTTCACACCTGAAACACAACATATATAAGTACAATTTTATACAAATCTAACGAGTTTTTTAATTATTTTGAAACACTACGTCAGAGATTTTCGGTCTCGTCAAAGAAATCGACGAAAAAAAACAAGTACACAAGCGGTAGGATTATTTTTTGACACTACTAGTGGCCGTCGAAATTATTTGTAACGCGACTTGATAAAACGAGTACATTTTCACACCTGAAACACAACATAAATACAATATTTTACAAATCAAACGGAGTTTTTTAAATTATTTTGAAACACTACGTCAGTGATTTTTCGAACACAAACGAAAAAAAACATTACCTATAAGTACACAAGTGGTAGGATTATTTGTTGACACTACGAGTTGTCGTCGAAATTATTCAATTATTTGTAACCCGACTTGATAAAACGAGTACATTTTCACACCTGAAATACAACATAAATACAATAATATTATCAAAATATCAAACGGAATTTTTAAATTATTTCGAAACACGACGTCAGAGGTGTTCGATCTCATCAAAGAGATCGACGATAAAAAACCCTTTACCTATACACCCGCGGTAAGTAATCGTCGAAATTATTCAATTATTTGTAACGCGACTTGAAAAAACTGAGTATATTTTCACACCTGAAACGCAACATAATACATGAGTACAATATTTTACAAATCTAACGAGTTTTTTAATTATTTTGAAACACTACGTCAGAGATTTTCGGTCTCATGAAAGAAATCGACGAAAAAAAACAAGTACACAAGCGGTAGGATTATTTGTTGACACTACGAGTTGTCGTCGAAATTATTCAATTATTTGTAACCCGACTTGATAAAACGAGTACATTTTCACACCTGAAACACAACATAATACATGAGTACAATAATATTATCAAAATATCAAACGGAATTTTTAAATTATTTCGAAACACGACGTCAGAGGTGTTCGATCTCATCAAAGAGATCGACGATAAAAAACCCTTTACCTATACACCCGCGGTAAGTAATCGTCGAAATTATTCAATTATTTGTAACGCGACTTGAAAAAACTGAGTATATTTTCACACCTGAAACGCAACATAATACATGAGTACAATATTTTACAAACCAAACGGAATTTTTTAATCATTTCGAAACACGACGTCAGAGGTGTTCGATAAAACATCCGGTTATCCATCGTAATTTTTTTTCCAGCTATAAAAACGAAACGATCGATTGTTTAAAACAGAAAACCGATAGAAATCCGTTTGCAGTACACGCGCGTCAAAAGGATAAAGCCGTCGAAAGTCGTTTATCCAGAGATGGAAGTAGTCGTCCGAAACGTTTTACTCCGTCGTCGTCGTCGTCTGAGCAGCTCTCGACGACGCCGCGTAAAATTATATTTCGAAGAAAACTAATCGAGACGCGTATATTCGTTACGAACGAAGACGTAACGACATCATTCGGCATGCAGGTAGCCGCCACGTCGCGCGCGCACGGGCGTTAAGATTTAGTGGCCGCGTCCCGTCGAAACATCTGCCGGCAATAGCTTTCGCGGCAAGTTTAAATTGGTATTTATACACGCGATAAATTCCGAATAATGACTATCCTCCACTTTGCTAATTATTATTTGTCTCCGGAACAAATCGTCCCGAGAACACAACGGGCAACTAAATAATAATTATAAACGCGAACGGCGCGGCGGCGCGGCGTGCGTACGCGAAAACAAATCGTTTTGCTTTCGGGCGAAAAGAGCGTACGACAGAAAAAATAGACAAACGAATAGAAAAACAACACAAACGTAAATACACGTTATTACGTATTAAATATAGAAAATTGTGTTTCGATAGAAACTATTGAAATTCGATATTAAAACAATGATAAAATTTTAAAATTCGTCGATACGACGATACGATTATTGACGACGAATTTTACAAAAAGAAGGACGAAATGTTTAGTAAGAGAGATTGATTTTATATGGAACTAGCTGAATAAAACCCCACCCGGCTTCGCGCCCCCCGTGCGCAGTAAAACTTTTTATTTATTTTTTTACCCCTTATACCCTCCTCCCCTTAAGGGTAGAATTTCGGAAAATCTGGCGACGCGGTGACACTCGGGAAGGTATTTTTGGAACAACTGTGTGAAAAAAAATTTGGGAAAAAGTTAAATAGCGTCGTCACAAAACGGGAAAAAAGGCCTGTTCTTTTATAATAGATTATTGCTCGAGCGTTAGTATAATAATAATTACTTTGTTTGTTTCATATTTTTTATGTAAACACACGTTGTTATTTTCCTTCCCGTTTTTGAATTATTTTCAATCGTAGAGAGACGCACTGAAATAATAATATGTCGAAAAATTTATCGTTTCGTATCAACAGAAACACTTGAAAATTCATCCGTTTAAATTCAACCGACTCGAATAAATTATAGTCATATTACGATTAGTACGTCGTCGTCGTAAGAGCGATTTTTATTTTTCTATTCGATTATTATCGATGTCGCACGTTTGGAACACTATAGTATACTATACTACGAGTACGTAATAATATGCACAGCTGCCGCCGTCGCCGCCGCCGCGCGTAAAAAACAAACAATAATAAAACGATTAAAAAAAAAAAAAAAAAACCCGAAATCGGTAAATACTACGTCAGCCCTCCGAAGGAATCGTCGTCGTCGGGGGAAAAAAACGCGCATATTTATATATATTATATTGTACAACACGCAACGACAAATAAATAAACGTTATGTTATAAATTTACATTTAAAGCTCTCCTCGTCCTTTTCCTGCCGCCCTCGCCCCACTCACCCCTCGGAACGCGTTCGGGAGAGAGAGCGCGGGGGGGGGGGAAACAAAGTTTACGCGGGCGGCGGTTATATTACCCCTGCGTCGTTAATATTGCATTACGCGCCCGACACGCCGGCCGCGTGTGTCGCACACAATGTATGTATATTTATACGGCGACCGTCTCCTTTCTCCTCTACTCCTGCGTCCTTTGTCCTTCTCCGGCGGCGCCTCTCTCCCCGTCGCCGCTAAACGATCGCCTTTAAATTATTAAACCGATCCCTGTCCGTTATCATTAAAAGCCCGCCGCCGCCGCCACGCGTCTTGGTCGCTCTAAAACCGTATTGTATGACCGTGTATAATATTATGCGCCGTGCACACGATCGCACGTCCTGCCGACAACATTATATTATATTGTACGACGACGTTATTAAACGAAAAAATCCTGATCCTTTCGACGCTCGCGGCAATAACATGACGTGATCGATTGACAATATTAACTGCCTAAATTTTATTCGACGACGACTCGAAAAAGGCACTCGAGGTGAAATTAAATTTTCAAACCACGAAAAAGGTTTTGTTGCCGAGTACTCGAATCGAAAAACAGACGTTTTTCGCGATAAACCGATTGGAAATTTGGAAAACGATTGGAAATTCGAGCGTCCTTCGACGATATACTGCGGTTAATAACGTGTTTGGGCCTTTAGATTTCGGTTTTTTCTTCGACGGCGACTCGACAAAGGCATTCGAGGCGAAATTAAATTTTCAAACGATCGAGTAGACGACGAAAAAGGTTTTGTTGCCGAGTACTCGAATCGAAAAACAGACGTTTTTCGCGATAAACCGATTG
This sequence comes from Drepanosiphum platanoidis, assembly GCA_948098885.1. Classification (NCBI taxonomy): domain Eukaryota; kingdom Metazoa; phylum Arthropoda; class Insecta; order Hemiptera; family Aphididae; genus Drepanosiphum; species Drepanosiphum platanoidis. The sequence goes on from OX402541.1 coordinate 8,690,891, forward strand.
GAAATTTGGAAAACGATTGGAAATTCGAGCGTCCTTCGACGATATACTGCGGTTAATAACGCGTTCGCGGGCCATTAGATTTCGGTTTTTTCTTCGACGGCGACTCGACAAAGGCATTCGAGGCGAAATTAAATTTTCAAACGATCGAGTAAACGACGAAAAATCCCCCGATTAGAAATTTGGAAAACGATTGGAAATTCGAGCGTTCTTCGGCGATCGTTACGAAATAATTGGACCATCCCGTCGATCGAAATCGTCGTGTTTTCGTGACGAAACAAACGTATACGTCGATCGCGTTTAACGCGCTACGATTGCCCGGTCGACCGGCGACGAAGAGGAGAAGGGGCGCGCGTAGGAATAAAAATGAAAAGAAAAAGGACCTTTTCCGACGACCGTCTCGACGATCGCGTCACGCGCAAAGGACACAGACTCGTCGAGCCGAGGAAAAGATAATATAACACGAGGCTCTCTCTCCAGATGGGGCGCCGCGCGCCGGCGGCGAATTTCCCGAGTGTTGTTTGCGCCGCCGCCGCCGCCGATACCAATTCAAACGCGATATACGTAATAACATTACGGTACACGCCGCGTGTGTGTATCGGTTTTCAATTAAATTTATCGAGACAGAGAGTCTCCGGCGGCGTGCGCAAACGCGGACATATCGAATTATGTTCGACGATACTACAACAATAATATCGTTACGCGCGTTTCAATAAATCCAAAAAGACTATAATATTATATTAATATTGTTACGACGACCAACGGGAGCTTTTATTCGAAACGATAACGGCCAAAGGTCGTTTTTCTTTCGTACGACGAGTGTGTTAACCTCTCGTTTATTATGTTTTTCATATAAGTTACAGACAATAATTACGCCCGCAAACGAAATAATCTTCAAAGTAATCGCGTCTGTTTTAAAACGCGAGACGGCCGCGATATTTTAAAGATTCTCCGTCGAGTTATCCCGAAAAAAAAAAAAAAACAAACAAACAAACTTTTTTATAATATTATTCGACCCGAAAATGAAAAAAAAAAAAAACCGAACGAGTGTCTCCCTCAAAGTGCATTAATTATACCCCTGATAATTTATTCATATCGTCGCGCCGCCGAAACCGTTGAATACATTATTAAACGCGCCAGTCGAAAATCAAAGTCACACGCACGGTCCAACTATATACGTATATCAAATCGATCGTCTCTCGCGTTTTCGGTGTGTTTTATAAACGAATTATTATTATAATAATCACAAAGAGGTTGTCATTAAAAACACCCGATTGCTCGTCGTTTTAATTTTTTACGACGTAAATCGGCCCGTCGTCTCGTCCTACGATAGGGCGAGACCATACGTCCTGTTTTATACAGGATTGTCCTTTATTTCGGCTTCGTGTCCGGTTGTCCTGACAAACGTCACTCGGGACGCTTTTTATCCCGTAATTTCAAGTCTGGTCCCTTATTAATCCTTTTTTTGTCCTACTATTGATTTTATTGTGAATATTTTTGTTGATGACATTATTGAATAGAACAATATTATAATAATCTATACGTCATATCAGTTGTATTTTTATTTTTTTTTTGACCATAAATATTGTTACATGACATTGTTGTTGGTGGCGTATATATTATAATAGTATAATATTTATAATCGTATAGTTATATCTCATCAAAAACACTCCGTGTAAAAACGGAGTTTTTCGGGGAAATTCGGGCGGCCAGACGGTTCGAATAAAGTTTTATGTGTTTTAATTTCAATCTTTAATAGTTAAATATTGTATTTTTTACGATTAAAAATCAAAAAAAAAAAATGTACGAGTAATAAATACTTATTAATTTAAAAATATTATGGACATTATTTTTGTCCTGTATTTTATTATTTTTTTAGAAACGGTCACCCTATCCTACGATATTATTACGTATTTAAACATTGCGCTTTCGTCGAAATACCAAAGGAATAACGACGATTGTCTAACGGTAAACGAACGAGCGTGGCGGACGACTCTCGAAACTGTACGAACGCTATTCTCGTTTCGGAAACGCAGTGGTAAATATAATCTTCGCGCAAACTACCCGACCGATTAAAAAACTAACAAAATCTTAAATATTTAAAGAATAATAAAATAAAATAAAGGTCTTGCCACGAGTATAAGAGTGGAAAAAAGTCACGCGACCGGTTTCGCTTAAACATATTTACAAGATTGAAAAGAAAAAATCGATTTGAAACGATACGATTCTTTGTGAAGAAAACGAAAACAATATAGTCACCTAAATAGATATTATTATTGTTACGTTTGCTTACGCGTTCGATTTTTTGGGCGCAGGATTCCATGTGAAACTTGTATGATAAAACGGTCCTTTGATTACGGTATTGTACTTATATTGTTATGATGACGAAAAAGGACGTAAATCGATTCTCGTCGACAAACCTCGAAAGTCTGTGTTTTACTATCGAAAACTGTAATAACGTACCCGAATTTTCGGGAAAAGAAAACGGAATGAGAATTATTGGAATGTCTGTTTGGAAAAAACGACCTTTTCAACGCGGGGGCGGCAGTCGAAACGCGCGCGGTAAATATAAAATAATACGATTATTTTTCTTTTCAAACTCTCAAAAGGCCTCTCTCTCTCCCGACGACGACGACGACGAGTATATAATAACTCTATTAATACGATATTCCCTGAGACGACTCGCGAGGCTCTCGGTTTCGGTTGATACATTACGGTAATAATTTGATTATTCAATCGCGCGCAGACCATATTAATACGGCGGAAACGTAAACCGCCGCCGCCGCCGCCGCGCGCCGTCTAATGTGATTTCGCTGAAAGCTAAACTATTCCTAGACTTTGTTTAACCGATTTTGAATTTCAATTCCGAAACAACACGCGCCCGGCCGGGCAAGGATAATAATTATTGCGTTCGGAATGCAATTACGTCGGGTCAAGTTTGCGCATGCCAACCAACGCAAACTATAACAACAACGCTACCATATTACATATTATACTCTACTTACCGATGCGCCTTGTGGAAATTATGACGTCGCCTTTTCGTTTTGATTTTCGGCGCTCGTGTTTTCTCTCGGTTTCAATAATACTGCAGCCGCCATCGTTGCACTTTGTTTTTCGGCCTTTCGACTAAAAAACAACAAGATTTAAATTATTTTAATATTCTAATATACCGACGGAAAAAGAGTGAAACATTTTCACCTCGAGTGACAAATTCTAGTCTCTTCAGAAACGAGTACTTGCGGCACGACTTTAATCGTTTGGATTTTTCAAATTGTTCGCGCATTTATAGGCACACTGTCAAAAATATAATATCGACGCATTCGTTTTAGAAACGCAAAACGATTCCGAAAGAGAGCACAGGTGTGGACGTTTACATTTTCTACGATAAGAAAATATTTCGTCATCGATTAGTTAAAAACAAACTCGTCTAGAACTTTGTTTCGCGTTTTCATCAAGCTTTGATGTGAAATTATGACGTCGCCTTTTCGTTTTGATTTTCGGCGCTCGTGTTTTCTCTCGGTTTCAATAATACTGCAGCCGCCATCGTTGCACTTTGTTTTTCGGCCTTTCGACTAAAAAACAACAAGATTTAAATTATTTTAATATTCTAATATACCGACGGAAAAAGAGTGAAACATTTTCACCTCGAGTGACAAATTCTAGTCTCTTCAGAAACGAGTACTTGCGGCACGACTTTAATCGTTTGGATTTTTCAAATTGTTCGCGCATTTATAGGCACACTGTCAAAAATATAATATCGACGCATTCGTTTTAGAAACGCAAAACGATTCCGAAAGAGAGCACAGGTGTGGACGTTTACATTTTCTACGATAAGAAAATATTTCGTCATCGATTAGTTAAAAACAAACTCGTCTGGAACTTTGTTTCGCGTTTTCATCAAGCTTTGCGCGACGAAATTTGAAATTCAAGTGTTTGTGGGGAAAATACGCTCGTGCTTGTCCAGGTAGGTTCTCATGGAAATCTGGTGGAATTCGCAAATCGAGCGTGTGACACGCGATCGACTTTCTACTCTCGCGGCGAGTTGTTCGGCGAGAGCGTTTCCTCTCTGGCAAAGTGCACGCTTTTAGCGCGTTAATCCGCCGCCGCCGCCGCAGACTTTTGTTCCGCGACGATAATTATTATTGCCGTCGCCGTTGGTGTATTTCCTGCCTGCGCAGGACTGAGATCGCAATTACGGCTAAACCCCGTCACGTACGTCGTCGTCGTCGTCGCCGCGGCCGCGCCGAGTGTTTGCTCTCGTATATAATAATAATATATTCGCGTACGCGTCGATTCGAGTCGGCCGTTCCGGAGGAATAAGGATAATAACGCGCGCGCGCGCGCGCGCGTGTCGAGTTCGTCGGCCGCGATATTAATTTTCCAAAGTTTACCCACGTCGGTCGTCGTCGTCGTTCGCTCCCCCGGGGCACGGCGCGGCGGCGGTCGGAAGGCGTATTCGGTTACGACGTATGTGCGCGTTCGTAATTGGCCATTAAAAAAAAAGAAAAAAAAAAGAAGAAGAATATATTTTGAAAGGACGCGAAACCGAATTCGCCCGCAAAAGCTCGCTCACACACGCGCGCGCCGCCGCGCTCTCGTTTGTTTTATTATTTATCCTTGTTATTATTTATTTTTTCTCGTTCGCGTGCCGTTGCAGCCGTACGTCATATTGTAACAGTGACCTATAAACGCGTCTGTATTTTCACTCTCTACTCCGACACGAGCTCAAGGGAGTAGATATTATACTGCTATATTTCTATTTTTATTTCAATCGATTTCAAATTTATAAGAAATAAAGAAAAAAACCACAAATTTCTCGCGCGAAGAAAAACGCATTTCGCGACGATTGTTATTACTACGTCGACTCGTTTCGGTTAGCGCGACGACGACGGCGAATTAGTAAATATAAAAGTATGCCCGAAAGTGGATCTAAACGCTCTGAAAACGATAGACTCGCGTGTAGTCACCGTCGTTTTCGGCCGCCACTGTCTCGTTTCACAAATTTTACTAAACTCTGCGCTCGAATTCTTATTCCACGCGAACGTCTATCGAGCCAAACGGTCGTTTGGCAATGTTATTATTTAAAACGAGTAAAACACGAAAACTGGGCAAGCAGCACAGAGTTTTAGGCCAAGTGATTATCGATATAATAATAATAATAATAATAACGCGGTATATTTTTATCGCCCTTTTTCGTCCTTTCGTCGAAACGATTTCACGGCGTGTGCGGATTTTTATATGTTTTTCCCGTAATAAACTCGTTATTATACGGTTTTAATAAACGTTTGTTTGAATTTGAATAATAATAATAATGAAAAAAAAAAAAAAAAGGTAAGGACGGTCACGTCATATTATTAAAACAAACACTGTCGTCGGGTACTACTACTCGCTCGCCTCGTCCGCGTCCGAGCGAAATATGATAATAATAATATAGTCGGTAATGGTTTTTTTCTTCTTCGTATTTTGCAGACGCGAAAACAATTATTATTGTTAATTTATTTTAATAATCGATCGCGCGTCGCGTCGCGAAGGGGCGTTTTTCCCGTCGAGAGACGATACGACGACGATACGGACAAACGGCGGCGTGGCGCATAGGAAATTAAACTTTTTCCAATAGTCGCGAATAAAATAAAGAAAGAAAAAAAAACAGCGTTTCGTTATGACTAGAGCTAGGATTTTGGTGACTTTTGCATTTTTTTTACAATTCTAACCAAAAACTAAATTTGTTTCGTGATATAACAATGTAGAATATGTAATTTTTATTTTGCATTTTTTGCATTTTCTGTGTTAAATGCATTTTATTGCATTTTTAAGGTCATTTTTACGTAATATTACAAATATTACGTTCATTTTGTGTATTGTAACTAATTTTTGTTTATTTTAAGTTCATTTTTTAAGTTCATTTTCTAGAGTTTTTAGGTCATTTTTGCATTTTTTTTTTAGTGCATTTTTGTGTATTTTTTAGGTCATTAAAATCCTAGCTCTAGTTATGACGTATGTATACACGACGACGACGGAGAGAGAGAGAGTTTTAAAAATTATTATTATTATTTATCGTAGAAAAGCGTACTTTTCGCGCGGCCAAAACACATTATCGAATCCGAAAACTCGTTACGAAATTATTATCAAAAATATTATAATAATACTAATATAAAAATAATACTCTCGACGACGCGTCGCGTTACGTTTGAGAAAAAAATTTACTAATCACTTATAACACGGGCACTCTTTACCCGCGGTTTTATTTTTTCCAAACGTAAATTGCTTTTTCGAATTTCACGTCTTTGTGAATTTTTGTTTGTTCGCCGCTCTTTACAATGTACGTATTAATTGTACATTTCTTCGTTAAAACTTTCTCTCGTCCGTTTTATTGCACACGTTTTTCTCGTTTTTTCTCTTTCTTCCTCTAAAGTCGTACGCATTTAAATGTCGAAAATCATCACGGTCTGTCGTAGTATAAAAAAATATATAAAATTATTTTCGATGATGATCTACACACAGTGCAGTTTAATTTAATCCTGTTTCGATTCGAGGACAACAACTGCAATTGCTGCAATTAATTGTTCTCCTTTTGTCTAGAAATGTTGTGTCCTAGACGCCATCGAATCGGACGAGTCCGCCAACCGGTTAGGCGAGAAAACACGTACGTGGTGTTCCGCAGACAAATTCGAACGTTATTTCCAGGGCTAGGATTTGTATGCAACAGCATGTTTTTTTTGCGACTTCTGATTATTGATTTTGTCAGTAATGTCCACGAATCACCTAATGTGATGAGATAAATGGCGGTGTTTTTATTTTGCATGTTTTTGCATATTTCGGATGAAATGCATATTAATGCATATTATATTGAATAAAATGAATATTATTGCATATTTCGATTATAAGAATGTGAAAAATGCATGTTTTATAGTATATTTCGACATCATGACGTGACGTTGAACGGAGCTTCAGTCAATACAAAGCCGTAGCATTTAACACACGTAGTGGAATGTGAATTATAAATTTTTTTTCTAAATTATTTTATTTTATTTCTCAATTATATTAAGACGAAAAGCCAACCACCACTGATGTATTTCAATAAATAAATATTTATTTTTTTAAACTATATTTTTGTGTTAATCTTATAAAAATTTAAACGCATATTTTTGCATATTTTGGTAAATAAAATGCATATTTTACAATTTTTTATTGCATACAAATCCTAGCCCTGGTTATTTCTAATATTATTTATTAAATCCAATTATTGTTTATTTCAAAAAGCTATTCACGCGCGACACTCATGATATCAATTGGAAACGATTTGTTATACATTTATATTGAAAACCAAGAAAACCATGTTTATCAACAAAAGTTGATTGTGATAAAAAAAAAACACGACTCGAAAGACCGTTACGATTATTTGAAAACACCTCGATCGCAATAATGTGCACGACGTAGTCGCGTTTAAAAGAGATTATATAGTTTCGCGTGGGAAATTAACGAACGCGGGACCGTAAAAATAGGCGGTTGCCCGTCCGCGCAAAGGATTTTTAATTAAAAACACGTGAACGCGTATGAATTTTAATCACTGCGCGTCTAGCAGGAGAGGCAGGCAGCGTTTCGTTAATTTGGAAATCGCGCGGCGGCGGCCGGTAATTATTTAACGTTAATTTTCGCGCGTTTCTGTTTTTCGGCCTTTCGTTTTCCACGCGGCGCGCGATCGGACTAGGTGTTTGAATAAGGACACATAGTTTTGAGTTTACGTAGACATTTCAAGGACGACGAGGAAAAAATCGTTTTCTTATTTTCGAAATAAAGTGTTGGCATTCTATTTCTGAAACGTACGAATCATACATAACTAGCTGAATAACCCGGCTTTATAAAACGAAACTGTTGCCCAAATTGCACACTCAAAGCTACTGGCCAGGCGAATTTTTCCAACTCCGCCCTTTTAACCCCCTTAAGGGTAGAATTTCGGGAAATCGGGCGCTCGGGAAGGTATTTGGAATGACTGTGTGAAAAAAAAATTGGAAAAAAGTTCAACGGCGTCGTCACGAAACGGGAACACATAAAAAACGTTCTTTTCGCCGGCTCTCCACGAACAGACGTCGTTTTATATTCACTCGAATTTTCCTTCGACTCGTTTTTCTCGAAAGCGAATTTACAATATTATCCTATTCGATCGTTGCAGGACTTTGAGAGTTTCGAAATCCTATGCCGAGAGAACACCGCAGTCCCCGGAGGCGGTCGATAGACGACGCGGACGGACGTGTTGAAGAGGATGATTTTATTTTAATTTTTTTTTCGATTTTATTCCGGTAATTCAAAACCCGGTCGTCCAGGTCGTATTCGTTTTCCGAATAATTACATAATGTTTAGAGTACGGGGATTTCGATGGCGTTTGCGCTTTTTTCTCCCCCCCCCCCCCGCCGGTCGGCTCGGAAACACAAAAGCTTCGTCGCCGTCGTCGTCAGCTACAAATGCAATATTCTCGTCCGAGCGCGCGGAATATAACTAACCGTAAATAAAAAAAAACGTTTCCCCTCGTTTTTTTCGGCTAATTTCTCGGATACAACGGTTTTTTTTTTCTCCTCCTCCCCCCCGTCACGCCTTTTATCGCGCGCTTCGATCGATCGCACCCTCCCCCCCGCGCACTAATCACGCGTAGTGTTTTCTATATGTCGTTCGTATAATATATTGAATTATTTCAATCGAGTTTCCGACGAATATTTTACGCGCGATTAACAACACACGACAATTGAACGCCGCCGCCGGGCTACGTACAGTAGAAGCCGCTTAATTAGAGAAACACTTTGGGACCAAAGCGAAACACGTGTCGATTAATAACCGATCGTTTTTCCAATAAGCGATTGGTTTTATTTGTACTGTGAAAAAATACGCGAAAAATTGGAAAATAATACGAGCGGCGCTCCTCGCTCGTTTTTTCGCCTCGCCTTGGGCTTTGTTTCGTTTCAGTGCGTATGGTGTGGTGTTCGGGTACAGCCTGATGTTCTCCGTTTTCTTCCAACGTTGAAACCATCCTTTCCGTCGCAACAAAATCGTCTTCTACATCTTTTTGACGTAAAAGTGGACCAAACGGGCATCTTTTTTCGTTTTTTTTTTTTTGCTAAGATTAAGTACAGTCAAAATATAAACGTGACGACGACGACAGCAAAGACAACATTAATAATTACATTGGTTATCGCACGGATAACCGGTGTACGTGTCAACTGACTTTCGCCCAATTGTTTCAATAATCCGATTTATTTTCAATGTTCTAATACAGGGGTCTCCAAACTTTTTTTATTCAAGGGCCACAAAATATATCAAATGCTCTTGACGGGCCAAAAGTTTATTAACACGTAATATAATTTTTAATTTTATGAAAATATAAGTTTACTTTAAATCTTTTTCTAAAATATTGTCTACAATATACTCAAGTATGAAATCGATGTTTGTCTGCTAATATTTGATCGAATTGAGGTTGTATTATGTTACTATAGTTGCAATTTTCAAAATCGACTCCAAGTGTTTGTCAGTCATGCCCGGTGATCTATATTTTGATTTAATGTATTTCATTTTGGAAAAAGTTTGTTAAATAAGTTGTAGCCAAATACAGCTGATATATTATATTCAATTGCAAATTTTTTTTTTAAATTTGGATACTGTATAAAAATCAACTAAAGTCTCATCGCGATGTTTGATTGTCAGTAGTGCATCATTACTTTGTAAATCAATCATTTCCACTTGAAGGGTGGTAGGAGGTGACTTTTCGACATCACAACCAAACGGATTTTGAAAAATACGTATTTATTTCTTCCGATTTTATGTGTCAAGGTCAGAAAAACGTCGTTTAAATTGGATTTTAAGTTCAGAAATTATTTTATTTTTTTTGAGCGAAGTCGACTGGAAATATCGTGTCTCGGATTCTTCGTTATATATTTTATCACGAGTAGAAAAATGAATTTTTACCCGTCATGACTCACGCGTAGAGAGATTCGCTCACCTTGTATATTTTATCATAAATGTAATATTTTAAGAACAAATAATAATTAATAAATCATGAAATAAACTAATTTTGAATGTTTTCTTATAAATATATTGAAAAAAAATGAAAATAATATTGTAATATGAAAAGTTATTAGAAAAATGTAATTTTATGAACTCAATATTTCCTCAATATTTCGTTCTCCGGTTATTGCCATCATTTTCACTATCATCGGTCATCACTACTACACGAATCATTTAGTGATTCTATATCTTTATTTAACCGCGAAATAAAATTGCCTCGCTGATACTTTTGAAAAATAGAATAAACGGCAAAAAAAAGTAAAATATTGAATAAAAATTAACAACAAGTAAAAACGAATAACGAATATGAACGCGAAATTCAAACGCTATGATTCGCGCGCAGAGGAAATCGCTCGCAAAACACGACTAGCCGATTTCAGAATGCAATAGGTATCCTCGTCGGAACGATTGAGTACCCCCCTATCAAATGATAAATCTATTTTTAAATATTTCGTCATGAGGTACTATGAATTTGGGAAAAATATAACGACAAACAAGCCAGTGGTTGCCGACTTGAAAACAATGTGAGGGAAATTCTCACACGCGAGCAATGACGGGTTAAAATATAATCTAAAATACACGGCCGGTCCGTCCCGGTTCATTTCGTTTCAACAATAAACGCGATCAAGGTATCGCGATATTATCCGTGTTTCTAACGAGCCGTTTTTTCAATCGTGTTGTTTTCATTGGAAACCAAACGAAATTTTATAGAAAAAAGTCTCGGCGAGAATCGCTTGATGAATTTCGTCAAACGCGTTTTTAACGACGACGACGTAGAGCGTACGAATCCGCGCGTACACGTCATGTCGAACACGACGGAGGGTATCGCGCATATATAATATCACGTCGTGTACTACTGCCGCGAGAGTATTATGCAAAATTCAAGTAGTTTCAAACTCGAATTAAAATTCACAAAACCGAGGGAGAGCGCGCGCGCTTGACATAATTGTTTCGGGCCAGGTACTTTGGTGGCGAAACGACTAATTTATTCCTTTGCCGCAATAGTTATAATCGTTATAAAGGTGGTAATAATAATAATAATAATAATAATAATAATATCGCATTGGAACTCGCGCAGCCGCCGGGGTCCGACGACGTGCGTGCGACCAACAACTCTGCAGTCTCTGGTGGAAAAGGATAATAATATCGTCGCGTCGAAAAGGAGAAAAGAAATACGATATTTGTGTTTTGCACGCAGTAATTTCGGTTGAAAATACAATTCGATTCTGGTTCGGCTCGGTTTGGTAATACTCGCGTAAAAAATCGTCTATTGGAAACGAAAAAAACAACAAATCGCAATATATAACGGAACTTTTTCGCCGTACTCAAAGTGAAATTTCTCGTTGCATATTCTCCTATGCACAAACTTGGATGCACTAACTAATAATCGTTTTTCGGGTCCGCCGAAGAGCGGCAACGACGCGTTTTAGTAACAAACTAAAATGAGTAAAAGAATTTATGCACGAAAAATACCTCTACGACTTCCAACAATTTGGAACTTCTAGTGATGTAATTTTCTGTGGAAATAAATTTACTGTGCATCGGTCGGATCACATTTTTCAAAAAGCAATCAGTTAATAAGATATTTGATATTGAACATAATATTAAAAATTTTGTAATTTTCAAACTTTTTTTTCACGTGAAAAAAAATGCAAAATTTAAAAAAGTACTCCGACCGATGCACAGTAGAAGTGTTAAGCTTTCCAAAACTGTTTTCGAAATTTCTCCGAGATTATTACAAGTACCGTTTTTTTTTTTTTTGGAAGTCGTAAAGGTCTTTTTGACGAAAAATCGACGTGGCTTTCAATACGTATGTCGTATTATTTGGTATCGAAAACGAAGAAAACGAACCGACCACATTTTAATACCAACTATTAATATTAATATTATGACGTGTTTAAACGATAATAAAATAAAATTTAAGGTTAGAAAAAAGTCACGCGACCGGTTTCGATTACAAAAGAGATTGAATTTAGATATACGTATTATACTAGAATATTATTTGGCTCTTTGGTTATTTACTATTGTGTATTGAAATGTAATTTTTATTTTTTTTGAAATCTGTTTGTGAGATATTATTAAATTTATTTATTTTCTTTGTGATTTCATTTTTCTAAAACCGAGTTTGAATGCGATATCGTTTTGGCGATTTATTTATTATCGTTTAACAAAATATCAATTCCGCTATAGTAAACCGATTTCTTTCAACGTACTAGTTCGCGCGCGCGCGCGCGCGCGGTCGGTACGAGAGAATCGGTCGCCGCCGAGCCAGGACGTCTCCTTGTCCTTTGCCCCGTAAGCGCTATTATCAAATGAGAAGCGGAAGAGAAAAAAACCAACCCCCGTCGGCGGCGGCGGTACAACGAAAACGTCGTATTAAATATACATACGCGTGCGTTTTATTTTTCATATATATATAAAAACGGTCCGCGCCGACACTACTACTACTACGCGGCGGCGGCGGCGGCGCGGCGTACGGTGTGTATTCTCCGCTCGTATTCCCAAATCGATTTGTCAAACAAGAAGTTATATTTATTTAAACTGTAATCGAATAAGGGCCGCCCGCGGTATTAGAGGACACGCGCGTATATACGTACATTTCGTGCCGCTTCTCCGCGTGTCCGCCGGGTATACGACGACGATCGTAATAATATAATATATATATGTATGTAAAAGGATCGGGAAATAAGGACGCGGCAATCACGTACGTACTTGGAATTTCATCGGCGGCGCCGCGGCACACACGTTTGATTGGCCGGACGTGACAATAAAGAGGGAGGAGAAATAATATTATATCCTGTGATATAATATAATAATAATATATTATCTTTTCGCCCCGTTCGACGACGATAATAATGGGAAATACATATCGCGTGCTTTCGAAAACGAATATTTATAAAAAATAAATAAAATATTACCCGCCACGAGTCCACGACTTTTCCGCCGCCATCGCAGGGGCGGGTGCCAAGCGTGTGTGCTTAGTGCACCCTTAATTTCAATGCTCGCGGCACCCCGCGAGTCCTGTGATTATAATTTTAAGTATTTATAATTTATATTTGTTTTAAATAAAAGAAAATATACAATATAAGGTACTTGGTACTTGGGGCGTGTGAGGGGCAAAGGGGCTTTTTTATCCTCTAAAATATTGTTTCGTTGCTCGAGTCCCGGAATCGAATGTCGAGTTTCGATTACCGTTGAAATTATTATCCTTTTTTTTTATTCACAAGGACGACGACGTCCGTCGCCAACGAGTACACGTCGTCGTCCTCTTTTTCAATTATTATATCGTGTATTGAAAAAATGGGAGAGTTTGTACGGAGGGTTTTTTTCGCGCGCGCGAATTTTTTCGAAACATGGGTTTTTTTAGAGCGTCAGAGCGCGGGGTTGATTATTATATTATATATTAAGGTTAGATTTATCAGATATTTTTTTCACCGCGGTGTCGGCAGGACAACGACGACGACGTCTCGCGACGTATAAAGGGGGGGGGGGGAAACGAAACCGTTTTTACATTAAAACCGCCGCGGCGGCGTGGCGTAACGTATTTCCGAGGAATCCGTTGGCGGTCTTCGTTTTCCTTTTCTCGTTATTGTTGTTGTTGTTGTTATATTTTTATATAACGTTTAAACGCGCAACAGAATTTAATACGACTTCGCCGAATATACTACTCTCCCCCCCGACAGGTTTTATCGAAGTATTTCAATTTAAATATATTTACATATTTCCGGGGCAAAGAATTCGCTGAAATTAATGGCCGGGCGAAATATCGGCGGTATCCAAAGCGGTTTATGTTTTTTTCTTTTTATTTTATTATAATGCACGCGAGCCATGTATATGTATATAGATAGATACTGCCGGTAACGAGTTTCGAAACGCGAAACTTTTTATCCTTTATTTATATTTTTCAAACAATAATAATACCTCGATAAATCACCGGGCCCCGCGCGGACGCGCGACGTCAGCTCTCGTTTGTAAATAAGTTTTTAATTAATATTTCAATTTTTAAGTAGCCGTCTGGGAAAAAAAAAAAAAAAAAACGCAAAGAAACACGAAAATCAATCGCAAACTATAATACGTATTTCTTATAATAGACTCGTAGAAATGAAACTATAGAAAGTCATTCGAAAAGTTACGCACTACAACTATGTGTTTTCCACTCGTCCCGTCTGTTCGGGACACACTGAAAAGGTTAGTTTTTCCAATAGTAATTTTTATCGATAAAAACTGGGCGAAAAGCGACGACAACTGTAATGCCTTGGATAGCCTATTATAAGCACCAATACAGAGAGACGGAAAATTCTATCTCCGAAGACGAGTAGAGTGTAAGTTTTTAAAGGAGCGATATGAGTACTAGTTTTTTCGGGCAGGACCCGTTTGGACCAAAAAATATTACTTTTATACAACTCGTTTGGACCAGCATTTTCCTTCCCATTTTATTTTTAACAGGCTTAGGACTGTCTTTGGCATGGTTAAAAATGCTGTTTCTTATTTTTATTATTATTATTTATATATTATATTTTTTTATGAACTATTTAAATTCGAGCTGCTTGAAACATTTGTCCAATAATCTTCAGACACGTCAATTGAGATATCTCACCATTTTGATATTGTGCCCATCGTGCACGTAGTATGTTGTGTTTTTTAAGCGTGTCATTTCTTTGAACATTAATTTTATTATTTGAAATTGATGATATTTTCAGCGTAGTTTGAACTTGGAAATCTTTAAGAACGTTAATCACTTTGAAAATGTTTGGATGGGGTGTATAAAATTGTGAATTGTAACGAGAGCGAAACGATTCAGGACCACCATTTGTTGTACGTGGTGAATCGGAAGGTTCTGTTGCCCAAATATAAGGATTATCTTATTACTCCGACGATGGCCGATACGGCGCGTATGAACTTGACCAGTGTAAACTAAAAGCGCGCGCTTACGGCCTAAACGGGCTTTTTAGTAATTATTTAGAAATACTAAAAAAAAAATTGGCCCAAACGGGTTCACGGATTCTGGTCCAAACGGGTTGCATTTTTATTAGTGACCTAAACGTCCCTGGCCCAAACGTGCCTCGCCCGTTTTTTCTGGTCCTTAATTTTTTTAATTATTCAGCCCGGGCGACATTTGTTCAACGCGCAGTCGTTTCAATCGAGACTTTGATCGGAACGTATCGTTTTCGACCGGCGGCGGCGTTCTAGTTTAGTCGCACTTTTTTTTTTTTTCCTCCTCCCCCCCCCCCCCCGGCGTTTTCCCGCACTCGTCACTATTATTATTATTATCGTTATTATTATTACGCGTGACCCTAATGGAAAAATAGTGTAGGAGGCATTATATTATCCGAGCGCACTCCGAACGGGAGATCGGTAACGAACAACACGTATTTCGACTTAAAACGCGGTTAATTCTCGTTATAATATCCGTATATTATTATTATATCGCGTCGCGATAATAAAAAATACGGAAATTAATATTCGCGGCGGTGATAATCGTTATTGTTCCTGAAAGTCCCGCGCGCCAATCGAAACGCGCGTTTAAAACATTACACACTAAAAAAGGTGTGTGTGAAATTGACGAATATTAATAATATATTAAATCGCGTTCGAGTTTTATTTATCCTGACAATAATCGTACACGCGTTACGGTTTTCGTAATTTGTCATTCGGAGTAACAACAAATCGATGTGATATTTTAAATTAAACGTTTAATTTATGACCGGATAGAAAGAAAAAAAAGAAGCAAACTCGACGGCAATAACAACAATAAATCGATTTAGTACACGTTTTTTTTTTTTTTTTTTTTTTTAGCGAGTCGATTACGAAAAATCGATAGTGAAAACACTATTCTCTCGCGACACACAATAATATTTTATTATCATTTCGACTGAATTCGTTTCACGTCTGAATATATACGTAAATATTATCGAGAACGGTACTTTTTCCAGCGGTAAACGAGTCGTATACGTAATCGAGTGAAACCGGCCGAAAGAGAGAGAGAGAGTGACACGCTAATAATTGCGTCCCTGTTTTTCTAAACAGTAATTTCGTATTGATTGTTATTTCGTCGGTCGAATTTTTAAACAGATAAATTAAAAATCTCTGAGGTAATCGACGAAAGAATATTATGTCATTTAAATCGAGAATTATTATCGAAATTCTTATGAAATCGACAACGAAATCCGATAAATTTTATAGTTTTACTGAAACGTTTCGAAATATTTCTAGAGGTATCTGCAGTTTACGATTGAAAATTCAAAAGTCTCTACGACTTTATAGTTTAGACCAGCGGTTCCCAAACTTTTACGACCCTTAAGAATAGTTTGTGTTTCGCGGAAGCCCACGACGTGTTTAATTCCAACTCGACGCCGATATTTCTTAAAAAAAAACTGTGTTACGATTGTATTCCGTTCGATTTCAAGTACAACGAAATACTTTTGTAACGATAATATTATACTAGTATAATAGCTATTATTTAGTTAGTTATAGTTTTAGTTATTATTATTTTCAATATTATAAACTAGTTTAGACTATATTATGAGAATAACGCGTATACCTATACGTATATTTACGTCGGACGCAATTAGCGTAGTGTTTTTGAATATTATCGGGACGCCATGAAAAAGGGATCTGGGCGGCGGGATTCGTTTGTGCTCCGGGGGGGGTGGAGGGTCCTTAAATTTCGCGGTACAGATTTCACGGCGAAAAAAGTCGAAAAAGGAATACGGCTACGGGAAAACGGGGAAATAGAAATTTCGACCGAAAGAGGACTGCGGAGGATCTCGCAGGATTACCCGCAGGTATATAGCCGGTACATGCCGTGTCGTTTATTGTCGCCCGCTCGCTCGCGCGTTATTATAATATGGAGAGAGAGAGAAAAAAACCAACTCCGGGCTCTCGCCCGCGTATCGAGGTTTGTTGTCTCAAAGCTTTGCGCCGCCGCCGATGCGTATTTTCTTATAATAATTTACGGTCTATTCACAGTCGAGACGGAGAGTACGTAATATATATATTACACACGAAATATATATTTTATATGCGTTTACTTTTTCTCATATAACGAATACCGCCGCCGCCGCCGCCGCCGCCGCCGCCTCGGTAGTCGTGTGTTTTTTAGTTTACAAACTTAAATTACTTTCTTTCTTTCCCCCCGCCCCCGCTCTCGAGTTAAACACGGAACTCTGGTGTTTATCGCGCGGCGAGCGTACCGATATGTTACGCGGCCTAGGCGTTCGTATTCGATAAAACGTTTCCGCGACACGACTGCCGTAAATCATCGACGAAACCGCGCGAGTATTACCGAAATATAACCGACCGACATTAGTCAAGTGCGATTTAAAAGAAAAAACGTTAAAAAATTACACTATAGAAACGTTTAAAAACTCACCGAAGAAAATTCCGACGCGCCCGTTCGATTTTCAACTACTTTTCTTTTTCTCAAAGGTTTTTGCGATTCAAATTGTCTCGGTGTCCGCGCGACTTCCGTAGAAACGGCTAAACGTACAGAAAACAAACGAGACATATATTAAAATAATCTATATAATACCTCTAAATAACGGACAGTTTCGTTGTCGTCGAAAACTCACCGAAGAAAATTCCGTCGCGCCCGTTCGTTCGTACTTTTCGTTTATTTTCAAAAGTTTTTGCGATTCGGCTCCGAATCTCGTCTGCTCGCCGCGCGATTTCTATGGAAACGGCTTAAACGTACATAAAACAAACGAGATGTTTATTAAAACAATCTATATAATACCTCTAAATAACGGACAGTTTCGCTGTCGTCGAAAACTCACCGGATCGACCGAAGAATATTCCGTCGCGCCCGTTCGATTTTCAACTACTTTTATTTTTCTCAAAGGTTTTTGCTATTCAAATTGTCTTGGTGTCCGCGCGATTTCTATGGAAACGGGGCTGAACGTACAGAAAACAAACGAGACATAAATAAATTAAAGTAATTATGTAATACGATCTGTAATTTACCTCTCAATAACGGACTATTTCGCTGTAGTCGAAAACGCACAGAAGAAAACTTCGTCGCGCCCGTTAGATTTTTACGTACTTTTATTTTTTTTCAAAGGTTTTCGCGATCTAACTTGTCTCGGTGTCCGCGCGATTTCTATGGAAACGGCTAAACGTACAGAAAACAAACGAGACATATATTAAAATAATTATTTAATACCTCTAAATAACGGACAAAACTCACAGGATCGACCGAAGAAAATTCCGTCAGGCCCGTTGGATTTTGAACTACTTTTATTTTATTTTCAAATGTTTTTGCGATTCGACTCCGAATTTTGTCTGCACGCCACGCGACTTCCGTAGAAACGGCTAAACGTACAGAAAACAAACGAGACATATATAAATTGAAGTAATTATGTAATACGATCTTAAATTACCTCTCAATAACGGACAATTTCGCTGTCGTCGAAAACTCACCGAAGAAAATTCCTTGGCGCCCGTTAGATTTTCAACTACTTTTCTTTTTTTCAAAGGTTTTTGCGATTCAAATTGTCTTGGTTTCCACTCGATTTCTATGGAAACGGCTAAAAGTATAGAAATAAATGTGATATATATTAAAATAATTATAAAATACAATCTATAAATTACCTCTCAATAACGGACAGTTTCGCTGTCGTCGAAAACTCGCAGAAGAAAATTTCGTCGCGCCCGTTAGATTTTGAACTACTTTTATTTTATTTACAAAAGTTTTTGCGATTCAACTCTGAATTTTGTCTGCACGCCACGCGACTTCCGTAGAAACGGCTAAACGTAGAGGAAAAAAAAAAAGAGATATTTATTAAAATAATCTATATAATACCTCTAAATAACGGACAGTTTCGCAGTCATCGGTCAGTCGACTCCTACAGTCTGATTTCGAGCAAATTAGCCACGCGAGAAAACAAACTGAAGTTTCATATTATTTTTTCCCCCCACCTTTGTAATAAACTCAATAATATTAGGTGTATAAACGCCTTAGAATAATAAATTAATAATCGTGAAAAATTAAATAAAATGTTTTTTCAAGTCGATAAAAGTTAAATTTGTATTTTTATTCGTTTCTACCGACGGCGGCGGCGGAGATAATATTTTGAAAAACGTACAGTTTTTTTTTTTTCAATACGACATAGCGACGACGGCGGCGGCCGCGTTTTTAATTAGAAAATTCGATCGCGAGCGCCGAGAAAATATTTCAATTCGTTATTTTTTCGGAGAATTTATAAATTTCCATTTTTTTAATCGATATGTATAGAAGGATACCTGTTTGCACTGCGAGCGAGTACGCCGTCGTTGTTTTATCGTTATTATTATTTGTTTTTCCAAGTCTCCGACAAAACGGGCTTTTTTTTTTTTTTTTAATAAACAATATGTATACGTACACCCCGTCGCGCGTCGATATTGCTCCGCGGCGCGACGGAAGTTTTAATTTCGGTCTCGCGTGTGTTGCGCGCGTTTATTTATACAATTTTATAATATCTCGTTTCGACGTATGAAAAACGGAATACCGATTATTATTGCGAGTTTCTACTTTTTTTTTTATTTTTTTTTAATTTCGTAAACGCCGCCGCCGGCGATGAATATTCGAGTTCAGTCTAGCGGAACACGGCCGAGGATATTCGTATTTATTATAATATTATTGTTTTTCAATAGATTAATAATAATAAAACGATCCTTTATCACGTTGCGCCGCCGCCGCCGCCGCCGCGCCGTGTCCTTATTATATTTCTCTCTCGCTCTCCGTTCAAATTGAAATTAAAAAATAAACCGAAAACTCGAAAAATACGTTTTAACGCGAGTCGTGTGTCTCCGTTTTCAAAACGTTATTATTTCTTTCGATCAAAAATTATCAATATAATATTATTATTATATTGTTCGTCTGCGAGTAGAGAAAAGTAGAGAAAAGTCGAATCGAAAACGTCGCGGAGGAGACGCGGCCTTGACAGGTTCTTTTTCCCAAAACTTAGGTCCGTTTTCGATTAATTGTTGACAAAATGCATTATTTCTTCGGTGAAACTCGATGTAAAAACGGTCATTTTGTTCAAAACTGCCCTACTTTTATCAATATTTAATTTCAAAACGAACCGTTTCCATTTATTGCAAAACAAAATGCACTATTTCCAACGTAATTTTAATATAGAGCTTAAAAACGTTTTCATATCACAAAAAAAAAAAAAGCTATAAAAATAATAGCTTTTCATTAAACACTTAAACCGTAATAACTTTCAAAACAATGTGTTGTAAATTGAAAATTGGTCTTGCTGAAAAATCACGTTTTTGGAAATACATAGGTCGTGTTTTGGAAAATCTATTATTATTATTATGAAATTATTTCGATATCTCCTCGTCGTCGTCGTCGGAGGAGGAGCAGGAGAAGGAATCCCTCGAAATCCGAGCGCCGCGAGTTCGCGGAACCGCGCCGAAACGCGAGAAACTTTAGGGCGTAATATCCACACCGAAATATACGAGCGCCCGCCCGGAGTTTTTAGTTTCCACAAGTTTTCCTCCGACGGCATTCGAAATACGCGCGCACGCGACGACGTCGTCGTTCCGGGGAGAGCCTATTAGCGTTTCCCCTCGCCTCTGCCCCCCCCCCTTGAAGACACCGCGAGCAGAGATCGGCTCGATAATGGTCTTTGGAAAATTACAATATTATAACGTTCGCGCGCGCGTCCGCTCGTTTGTTTTCAAATATTCCGAAACGTTTCGTCGTTACGTATTTTTTTAATAAAAAAACGTTTTCTCTCTAACGTTAAGCAGTATGTTTATTATTATAAATAAAAACCTTAATGTTAATTTATAGTTTTTATAGATTTTCGTTTTCGCGCGAGTATTACAATTTCGATCCCGCTCGGGAAAAAAAGACAGGACACTGGGACACTATTGACACGCGTCATGAAGTGCATTCGCGCGGTCACGGGTGCATCGGGTGTAACCGACACGCTGCAGTTCTCTCTCAAACGGTGCGTACAAATCGGACACGGTTTCGATACCGTTTCCCCCAGGTAACCCGCCGAAAACGTCATCGAAAACTTTTAGTATATAAAAAGACGTTTATTTGAACAACAACAACAAAAACAACAACAAAAAAAAGAGAAGCTTTTACCGAATAATAATTATACGAAATACCGACGCGCGCGAATTTAACTATTATAACGGTAATGAAAAAAAAACCAACGCTAGTTTTGACAGGACACCTCTCATTAGACAAACAAACAAAAGTGTACCTACCTACGTCGTCGCGCGTCGTATAATAATTGTCCTTTTCGACCAGGTCAAAACTCGAGGCCGCGGCCGAATTTCGAAAGCGACAGCGGCGTATCGTACACGATATTATGACGTTTTTGCGAATCGCTAGAAAAAATAATAAAAAAAACGCATTCGACGACGGAAAAAAACCGCGCTTGATATTATTATTATTATACAATCAATATTTGCGTTGGCTTTTTGTAAACACGACGACGACGACGACGACGACGTCCGCCGCCGCCGCCGCCGCCGCCGCGCGGGACAAACTAAATAATAATTAGCGCGCCGACGACGACCGTGTTTAAAAAAAAAAATAAAACTTTTTTTTTCGTTGTTTTAAATTTGCCGGCCCTTAATATTTTATGTACATATAATTTATATTTCGGTTCGGCGAATGCTAATTTAATTAAAAATTCTCGAAATGTGTTATGTTTTCGTCGTCGTTTTTTACGACGTTAATTAAAAAAACGTTACCGGAAAACAACGTTCCCGAATCTCGAGAGTCGTATCGTAATAATAATATATATAAGAAAGCGTCGTCGGCGAGGAAACACGAATTTCGATACGAATCGATTTTGTAAACAATCTTTGGGCCTGCGATTAAGATTCTACACGTTTTCGCGGCGAGTCGCGTTGTTTTCGAATTCGAAAAACCATAAAACCACCCCATTCGACCATTTTTCCACCATCCCTCATTATTTTTTAAGGTTTTAAGGACTGCATCAAACGTTTTCGAGTTGGAAAAATTAAGGACCGCCCTACTGGGTTGACCGCGAGCGACGACGAGAACTCCGACCAAAGTAGTATTTCACAGTAAAGTATAATATAACAAATCAAAGAGTGTTTGCCATAAGGATTAATAAGGACACTGTTCGATCCTCTGCCTACGTCATTTTCTAAGATCAATCGGCGGACGAGCTCGCGACAATAATATTATTATAACACTTACCCGTGATTTGCCGCGCTGGTTGTACAGGCTCGTCGTCGCGCGTTTTCTGAAAAAAAAAAAACAAAAAAGGAATATCGTTAGAAAGCGTTCCTTTGGAAATCGGCGGAAAGGACTCGCGCGTGACTATTATCGTTGTAAATCCGACGTAAACACGTTAATGGCGCAAGTGTTTTTTTTTTTTTTTTTTTTAAAAAATAGAACGTAATAAAATGTTTAAAGTAAATATTACGAGTAATACGCGACCGGTTTGCGAGGAACTTTACAGACGACGACGACGACGACGACCAGACTGAACACACGATTGCGATCGAAAAGAGAAAGCCGAGATTTTCGACCGAACCGATTTCATCACGTCGTCGTCGTCGCCACGCCCCCGTCCCGTCGTCCTGCTCTCCGCCATTGTCTCGTCGGCTGCAGGTGGGCGGCGGCGGCGGCGGCGTGACGAAAGCAGCAACCGGTCTCGTTTTATTTACTCGTCCTTAAATGGTTCGCGTACGATTGACGAAATGAAAACGTGTCGGAATAATGATCGTAATGACGAGGACTCGCAGTGCAGTAGGTCCTCGAAAATGCGCGTTGCACTCGAAACAAAAAAAA
Source organism: Drepanosiphum platanoidis (assembly GCA_948098885.1). Lineage (NCBI taxonomy): Eukaryota > Metazoa > Arthropoda > Insecta > Hemiptera > Aphididae > Drepanosiphum > Drepanosiphum platanoidis. The sequence continues at coordinate 8,713,710 of OX402541.1, forward strand.
AAAAAAAACAAACGAGAATTATGCACTTAAAACAATACGTTATACTCTAAAATAATAAACGCCCGTTGTTTAGTGTAATATACGAGTATATTATATACTTGAAAAACATAAATACTAATACTTACGCGACTATCTTGCCGACTTGTTTTTTCGTTTTCTTTCAAACTGGAGAGAAAACATTATTGATTTTTGAAAATATTGCACTCGTTTCGTCGTCGTGTTCTGACTTGCGCGCGCGCGCGTTCTCACCTTTGACTTCAAACCGGAAACGTTATCGTCGTGATTCGACGGTTGTTTTGTAATTAATTAATTCCGTCGTCGGTTTTCCACGCGTTTTCTCCACTCTCTCGCCGAGACGAGACGAGACGAGTCCTCTCTTTTTCCTTGTTTTTTTTTCACCAGATTATTCGACGTCGTCGTCGACGTTTTGTTTTTTTCTTCTTCTTCTTCTCGCTTTTCTAATTCAATTGGACTAGTTGTTTGCATAATAGTACGTACGTATATCCTCTCCCCTCTTTTTTTTTATCATTTAACGAATTTTTTACGGACAAAAATAAAAAAAAAACGCCCACCTTTCCCTCACCCTCCCTCCTCCCGTTCACGACAGTAATAATACAAAGTTTATATACTTCGTTATCCGCGTTTCTTCCGAACAATAATATGTTTCCCCGCGCTAATTATATAAAACAATTTCCGTTTTTAATATGATTAGACCTTTACGTCTTTTATCTCGGAAACCGTACGCTCCACGTTTATTATATTATTATATTAATAATAATTATTCCTTTTACCCACGTCGACGTACGTATATAATATGTATATAAATACGCGTCTTTATTAGTGCGATACAACGAAACGGGACACGACACAAAATACAACGCTAATTTCGTTTAAGGTTTTGACCTGAAAATAATAACGTCGCCGCGCCGTCTGCGAATTACGTATTATTATTAATAATAATAATAATAATAATTCGAAACCGAAACACGACCGCGTCGTCCTCCCCCGCCCCCCTCAAGGACACTCTCGAGGATATTTTCAAAAGAGAATCCGGATTTTGTTGCTGCAGTTTTATTTCGACGTCTTTTGAACGGTCGGTTATTATCGATACAGCACACGTCAGTAGAATCGTTTAAATTTAAGAAACCCTCGAGATCGCCCACGTGATCCCGCCGCCGCCGCCGCCGCCGCCGCCGCACAGTGGTCTGAAATCCAGAAAAAAGTTCATTTTTAAATTTGATTGAAATAAATATTGTTTTGTATTAATCCAATATAATATATAATATATCATAATATGTAATATAAAAATGGTATCTCAAATGATATTGAGCTCGTCAGACTGCTCAGGCGATAAGAAAAGTAGATAATGTTTTCATGTAATAGTTACTTTAGCATTTTATTTTCATTCGAGTTTTGTCGATTATTCGTGTAAGGTTGTATTTGGTTCTCTTGTTCAATTTTACTCATTCTCAAATAGGAAATGGACAACCAGTGGCGTAGATACGATTTTTTTCTGGGGGGGGGGGGTTTTAAAATATATTTATGATCAAATTTACAAGTTATTAGTTAAACTAAACGTCAAATTTTTATTTTGTTTCAAATTGGTATTAGTTATAAATAGTTTTTATAGTGTTACATTAGTTTATTATAATAGGAAATTGATAAAATAAAATCCACCCGTCGTTTGTTTGTAGATAATTCGTCCAACACTTCCTTTGCATCCACTGATATTGTACGATGAATAGACAGAGCATTGCCAATCCATTTAATCTTTTTTAAAAATTTATCCATCGTGTAAATGTGGAATTTTACTAATGTTTCAAATTCAAACAATCAAATGAAATATTATGTCGGTCGACTGACCGTAATATACCAATATCGTATATATTATCGACCAGCGTCGGCGTGCTGAACGTCGGAGGCCGTTATCGCTGTTTTCGTCGATTTTATAATTGGTTTTCTTAAAATAGAAGTGTAAACACTCGGATAATTTCTACAACTATATTATTATAAATAGTAATAATGATATACATGTTAATTTGTACTAGTATTATTTAGTATAACTACTGTTATTTAAAATTATAACCAATTTAAAAAAACATTTTGTTTTGATGATGGGGGGGGGTGGAAACCCCTTACACCCCCCCGTAACTACGCCACTGTGGACAACGAACCCCTAGGTAAGTGTTTAATATACTTAATATGTATTTTTATGATGATAAACGAAAAAAATATATAGAAAAACCGCATGAAAAAATTAATACTTATATTTCAACTAAGCGTGTAACTAAAAAATAACTAAAAATAATCGTTAACAAATATATAATAAGTATTTTACATATTATTATTCTACTGTATAATATCCCAAAATTTGGTTTGCGTCCATTTGCGGTTTAAAAAACGCCGCGTCGGCCGAGACGGTTTTTTTTTTTTTTTTCAAGACATACGGTGCACACTTTACGCGGTGGTTTTTGGGTTTTTTTTTCCGGTCGCGCGGACGTCTCATCGTTATTTTTTACCGCCTACCGACGAGCTCTTTCTTTTTAAAACGCGTCATCTGCGCCTGCCACGTCAGTATATTATCATTATTTTTGTTAGTGATTTACCGGCGAAAATCGAGTCTACCGCGCGCGTCAGTGAAACGAAAATCACAACTCGGACGGACCGCGACGACGACGGCGGCGTGGCTGGTTTCCGTCTGTCGAGAAATAATTCGTTTGAGAAGAAAAAAATGAAAAAGAATCGTCCGGTTTAAGAAACATCGTGTCAGGCGAAGAGGCCAGTTTTTTCGTTTTTAATTAGTAGGTTTTATTTCTAAGCTATAAAATGGGTTTCTCTTTTCTAACCACGCGGACACGTCTCTATAGTTTTTATAATTATTTTTTTACCGCCTCTCCACCGGACGAGCTTTTTTTATAAAACGTAGTGAAACGAAAATCGGAATTCGGACCGACCGCGACGGCGTTGTCGGTTTTCATCTGATGAGAAATTCGTTTGAAAAAGAAAAGAATCGTTTAAAAAAACCGTTTATTTATCGATTTCGCGGAACCCTCGTGATCGCCCGCGACGAGAACTCCGATTTAAGAAACGCCGCGTCGGCTAAGAGGCCGTTTTTTTTTCGTTTTTAGGTTTTACTGTTTCCTTTTTTAAGACATACGATGCACTTTACGGTGATTTTTGTTTTTTTTTCTAACCACGTGGACACGTCCGGTCTCTTATTTTTGACCGTCTCCCCCGGACGAGCTCTTTTCGATGAGTTTGATGGCCCGCGACTTTGATTTAAGAAACGCCGCGTCGGCGAGGAGGCCGTTTTTAATTTGTAAGTTTTTTTCTCCTACAAACGTCCGGTCTCTATAGTTTTATCAATTTTTTTTCTCCCCCCCCCGGACGAGCGTTTAGTAGTGCCCGAGCGCGTTTTCGGGTGTTGACATTTTGCGGGCGTTCGGACGGTTCGTCGACGGCGCCGGCGGTGGCGGACGGCGGCGCGGATCAATATAGATAGGCGTTGTTGTGCGTGGCGGCGGCGGCGGCGTACAGGGCGAATCGCAAGTCTCGCATACAGAGCGTTTGCATAATCGTCGCAGTAAAACTAGCTAAAAAAAAAAAATATATAAAAATAAATAGTAGTGTCTCGCGGCGGGACGCTCGCGCCAACGAAATCCCAACAGCGGCGGCTCGGACGAGTGAATAAATCGTCGCCGTCGCCGTCGCCCGGCGTCACTTTGGCAGAGAGTTTATACGAGAATCGTTTTCCCAACCGTATGACGATCCCCTTTTATTTTTAACCAATTGTCAAGCGAGCCGGTGAAATATAGAAACGGTCTATATAGAAAAAACGAGTCGCGTCGTTTTTAAGAGCGAATCACGTATGAGATTTCCTGCAAACAACCTGTTATGTCGTCGCCGAGAGGCCGCGCGCTCTCCCTCGCGTTTTGAAATCAAATCGGCGGCGGCGGCGGCGGCGTACACTCGTTATTGTTATTATTATTACTAAGCACGCGCGTAAATTTATAAAACCTTATTCTTTAAAGCACTTAAGGAACGGCCGAGAAGATTAATATAAAAGGGGAAAACAATATTCCAAAACGTACGTAAACTAAACCGAAATAGCAATTTCGTAGCCGAAAGGGGTGAAAATTATATTACGAGCGTATAAAAGTCGATAATATTCCATTGGGTTTATTAAGTACTATAGGTCGTAACGTATATACGCGTATATTGTATAAGGACGAGGAGTTTTCGATCCGAGTAATAAAAATCAATTAATTTTCCGAAAATCGGGTTTTCGCAATATTATCGTTCTTCTAATCCGGCCGTCCGATTTGATATTAGTGACGATCGACGACGACGACGTTTTACGAACAATAATAATTGTTTTCAATCATATTTTTTTAGCAGTAATAGTAGTAGTGTTTTAATAGCGAACGAACTCATATACCTATCGGTAAAAGGCCAAGAGGGGGATCTATCCCCCCCCCATATCCCCCCCTCGTAAATACGCCATTGAATCAAATATATTTACACGGAACGATTTATCAGTTAAAAATACCCGAGTATCCGCAGTCGGTTGATAATAATAATAATAATAATATGTTTAATAAGGATACTATTATGGCGCGTCCTTGCTGTCCGCGACCGTCGTCGACGCGGCGAGAACCGCGAAATTCGTTTTCGATGCGCGAAAACCATCGACCGCCATCGCGCACCGTCGTTTAATCAAACGCGCGCGCGGCCGGAGAGGTCGACCAGAACCCCTTCGAAATTTTTCGGGTACCTGTCTCTCCCCGGGAGCGGATCGGACCGCCGAGAATTCGGGACTCTTCCCAAAACATTGTTATAGGAGAGTGTCGTTTTTACAATGATTATCGTTAACCCTTCGTTAGGCGCGTGGTCTACTACAGTTGTAGACCAGCAATAAATATTATCAATTTAAGTATTTAAAAATAACTTAGAGTGTCTTGTACTTTTGGGTAGCTGTTGTTTTTGTGTGATTGAACAAATCAAAAATATTACTACTGGTCTACAATTTTTTTGTAGACCACGCGACTAACCGCGACTAACCGTGTTCCTATTTTTTTTGTAAATTTTCAAAATTATTTTCATTACTGATCAATATAGGGCAGAGGACTTGTAGCATTTGCATATTTTTTTTGCTTTGCACAGTCACAAAAATAGCAGAGTGCGAAACAAATACATTTCATGCTTCCACAAAGCTAGTTTTGAAATTTTATTGTGCATATAAATGCATATTTTGCGTTTTTTTGGTTTTTAGGGCATATTTTACACTTGTATACGCTATTTTATACTTTTTGAGACATATTTAACTTAAATCGATCTTTTCCACTGTGACATTTTCATTTCAAACAATACAGTCAAAATGTTTGAATAGAAATGTATTTATTTTTAATTTTTGTCGTATAATATGGTTTTTGACTGTGCTCGGGCACACATTCTTCCTAGAAGCGATAACGATCTAACGTAAACTATACCTACGACATCACCACTACAGACGTGTACGCACCATGCAGGCTTTTATTTTATTAGGATTTATTTATAAAACGTTTCTAGACACGACAAGAATCAAAATTTTAGGATTTAGTCTCAGTCAGTTCTGCGGAAAAATTTTAAGCGCATATTTTAAGTGCATATTATGGGGTTTTTTAGTGCATAAGTGCTTGCATATTTAGAGCTTTTTTAGAGCTACAAGTCCTCTGCCCTACTGATCAACTATCTATGTTTTTAACTAATTGCATTTAAACGAATTATAAACAGTAAGTAAAAATAAATATGAAATCATTTTATGAGTTTATATAGATTTTTAATCAATTTTTAATGTGCATTTATATGGTAATTTATACCCATTTTCATTCGAAGATAATACTCCCAAGAAAATATAAATATACATTTTTGATTTGTTTCGGGTCATTCGAAAACATGTCAATTCGAGATGTTTATAATTTCAGACCAATCAGAAGATAATTGAGTAAGTAGTTTTAAAAATAAAAATGCTATGAAAAAAATAATCGAAATTTCACCACTGAGACAGATAATTGTATTTTTTTCAAATATTTATGGATTATTTTCAATATTTCAGTATTAATAATATGGTTCCTTACGTGTGTATGAATATTTTACATTCTCAAAATAAACAAAAGTACATCGAAAATTAACTACAGTGGAACCTCGATAAGTCGAACCTCGATAAGTCGAAAACCTTGATAAGTCGAAAAAAATTCTGTTCCCTTGCGAAAACCTCGATTACTCGAAAAAAAAACTATAGATAACTCGAACATATTGTGATATTGTGCTCGGAATATAGACGGATAATGACGGGTATTTTTCATTTGTATCGGTATTGCCAGTTGCGATCGATCGATTACGCGTGTGCGGTAATTTTATCTAATCGCGTTTATTGTGTTTATTATCTAACTAACCTCGGCACACAAAAGTTTTTCATTTGTATCGGTATTGCCAGTTGCGATCGATCGGTTACGCGTGTGTGGTGTTTGCATTAAAAATGCATTTTTTTAAATTTAAATAACCTACATAATCACATTTGTTTACATTGTATTAAATACTACTTAAAAACTTTAATAAATAAAACTTTAATACATACATACATTTTAAAAACTCTTTAAGTCGAATTTTTTTTCTAAAACCTTGATAGCTCGAAAACCTTAGTAAGTCGAAACCTCGATAAGTCGAAAAAAATTGCATTTCCCTTGAATTTCGACTTATCGAGGTTCCACTGTATATAAAATAATCAGAAATCAAAATGGTCGACAAGTGTAGACCACGCGCCTAACGAAGGGTTAAACCGAAATTCGTGGTTCGATACGAACGCGGGGAAAACAGTGGAAAACCACCCGCGAAGAGATCGACGGACCTAAACGAAATTTACTTTTTAAAAAACGTCGTTTCGATATTGAAAATCGGAAAAACTTACCGCTCGTTTGATCGGCGGTTTTCTTTATAATACTATTCATACTCGGAAAAATAACTCGTTTTTTTTTTTTTTTTTATGAAATTTCAAGTATAATATTATCAAAAAAAAAAAACGAGAATGACAAATCTATAGTTCAGCGGTTCTCAAACTTTTTTGTTCGCGAAGCCCTTACGTTACTAAAAAAAAATTACGGAGCCCCAAAAATCTGAAATGTCTATTTGAGACAACAATAATTATTCATAAAATATGATGTCAATTATTGTAGTAAATGATTATTGCTTTTTATTTAAAAAATTAACTATAAATTATCATCGTACAATATGTCAAATGATCGAAAAACCCGACTTTTATCTGATCTCATTTCGATTATGACACAAAATAATATAATATGTGTATTCGAATAAATAGTTTAAACGTTTAAAATAATACATATTGGTACTGTGCAAATAATATTAAATATCGTCGCCCTCGTGCCAAAAGTGACCAACTTGTTTTTTAAAGTTTTGAGTAATGTCAGTTTAAAAGTTGAGCACTTCTTTAAAAATCGAGAATTTAACTGATGTTTATAAACTTGGTACCAATGAAACCGCAATAGTATACTTTACACTACAGTATACTAGTTTTACTCAATATTTATTACTATGATTACTTAATTATGAATTACTAAATAAATTTTATGGTAAAAAGTGACCAAGTGAAAACGGTTTTTCTTGGTCATTTAAAAAGTGACTAAGTCATAAGTATAATTCACTTGGTCATTATTTTTGTATTATGTTTTATATGGGTAATGTTAATTAATATTACAATCATTTTTATACAAAAACATTATTCAAACAACAAACTTGTTCATTTTATTTGAAAACATCATAAATTATTATTTTTTTTATTATTTTTAAACTATGAAATATAATAATGACCTTATTAAGAAATGACCAAGTGACTTAGTCAATTTTTAAACGTAAGAATTATATTGAAATGTTGGTTGGTCAAAATTAAGTATTCGGTGGTTCCTAAACTAATAAAGATATCACTTTGAAACTGTTTACGTATTTTCATAGGACCAAAATAAGACATCTTAAACATTTTTTTCACTTGGTCACTTTTTGCACATGGTCACTTTTGGCATGAGGGCGACGATATAATAAATTAATATAAAAATTACAAAATGTAACTAAGAAATATAATAATAATTTAATAATTTGAATTTAATTAATACAAATATGCCCAGGGAGCCACGGAGCCCCTAGAATACTCTTGCGGATCACAGTTTGAGAACCGCTGCTATAGTTGTTTAAATTTCCACTCGCGGCGCGGTAAATACCGTAACGAAATCGCGCGTGACGCAGTTACCATTACGGTGACGCCGTTGTTATATACTATTCGTCCGGTACCAGGACCGTCGTCGTCGTCGCGCAATAACCGCCCGAGCAATAGAGGATACGACGTATTTTATTTTTATTTTTTTTTTCTACAATTAGCGCGACGAAAGAGCTGAAAAAATTCATCGGAAACAATAAAAAGAAACGAGCGAGCGAGCTAGCGAGCGTTTTCTCTAAAGGTAGGCTGAAAACATAAAAAACACGGGGGGCACCGCGCGGATATGGTTTACGGCTGGAACGCGAATAATAAACGGAACGTCGTCGTCGTCGTCGTAATTTTTTTCACGATAACGACGTAAATATATGTCTCCGGGAGAGCCGGAGATAATATAATGTGTACGTATGGTTTTATCGTAGAAAACACTGGCCCGGCGGCGGCGGCGGCGGCAGTCGGGATTTTTTACGATTCGCGACGAGTATTATTATTATTATTACGTTCGCGGAAACGGCGTTTTATCGTTTTAGCGATTATATTATATTTTTATATACGCACGTGTACGAGAGATGAGATACTGCAGTGCGCGCGCGTTCGGACGATTTTTATTCGATTCCTTCCGCGAGACTACACCGACCGTATTTTTTTTTTTCCGCGACGGCATTCCACAGAGGGTCGACACACGATTTTTACCCAAAGAAAATCCCAATCGTACCGCACAGTTCAAATCGCTTTTCGATTTTCTAAACACTTTGTGTTGTCGGCGGCGGCGGCGGCGGCGGCGAGTAAAAATCGTATTGTAATAATCAGGGCTCGAGAATTGTAGCATTTGCATATTTTTTTTTGTAGTTTATGAAACGATAGCAAATAAATCCATTTCAGACAAAAATAAACTCAATACCAAAAGATTTTAGTGCATATTTTTGCATATTCTAGAGGTTTTGCAATTTTTTCGACAATTTTGCTATTTATTGCTAATATTAAATGTAAAAATCGAAAACTCAGTCCTGCAAAAATACATATTTCGGCCGCTCATCGGTGATCGACAGTTTTGGGACGTTATAAAACTCATTGTTATACTCAAATATTCGGAAACACATAGTACAGTGCAATTATGAAGGTACAAACTTTAAGTTACTTTTTAATGATTTATCGATTTGAAATAATTATATTTTAGTCATTATTTGTAGAAAATTATATAAAAATTTTTCTTTAAATTTTAATAATTATAAATCCATAAATGTCTAAATAAAAATTTTAAATAAATAATTTTTAAATCATATTTTACATTTTTTAGTGCTATAAGTCTCGAGCCCTGGTAATAATATTCGTAACAAACGTCTCGCGAAATATCGTTTGGTACGTTTTTTTGTTGTTGAAAATCGTCATCGTTTTAATTTCGAACCCTGACGATTAGAAATTATAATAATACAATCGAAATACAACGTGATGATTATAAGGGAACGGATTCGAATGCAAATTGCATTTTTTTGTTCTGAATGTCCGAAAACATTGCTTTCCAAGCACAATAAGTTCATTTCATACATCGAGGAATTAAAAAATGTAACTTTTATTTTGCATTTTGTAGACTTTATTAAGTTTTTAGAGCATTTTTTGACATTTTAAGTGCATTGTTTATGTTTTCGAGTCATTTTTATATAGGAATGGATAAAATTCGATAAAAATGTATGAATAAGAATAAAAATAAATATTTATTATGTTACGAAATTATTGTTGACACGTGTAAAAGTTAAAAGAGACACGTATAAAAGATAATTCAGAAGACGAGAGAAGGTTTTATGGTATTTAAATATTTTTACTAAAAGATAAATTTCTCATAATAATGTGTTTTTTTATAAGTTTCAAATTGAAAATTGTGTTTTTATTGATTTTATAAATGTATACATTTTTAAAGTTTTTTAGGGCATTTTTTCAAGGCATCAAGTCGTATTTTTTAGGACATTTTTCTTATTTTTCATAGCATTAAAATCCGTTCCCTAGTGATGACGCTGCTACGTGACAATCGTATAGAAGTTTTCAATTTGATAATTTAAAAAGCACAATATCATGTTGGTACTCGTTCAATACACGTTTTTATGCTAAACACGTTTTAAATAATACTTAAATTTTCGCTTTATACGATTTTTTTTTGCATATTTTTTAATTTTCGAGTGCATACATTATGCCAGGCCCTAATTATAACGGTAAGTAATTAATATGTAAGTGTCATATTTTTTGTAAAATTTAGTTATATAATATTTTGGGCATATCTATTGAAAGGCAAAGCGGTGAAGTAAGTCTGAACTCAAACTTCTACCGCTCACTAGATCTGACCCTCCGGGTAATAATTTCATCCAGGAATTTAATTTTTTGAATTTTTAATAAACCGTTTTGTTTCTCTAATTGAGCACCAAGTATGAAATGTTTTACGATACATTAATCGTAATATTTAGTCGTATATTTTCTCAAACGCCGTTCGAACGGCACCGTGTCGAAAACTTTTTACGCCGAGCCGACGCGCGACGGCTCGCATACGTGTTTAAGTCTCCCGGTTATTTCACGGGACATTGCGCTTCCGATTTCGCGGCGTCGTCGTCGTCGGGGAAAAAAATCGCAATAATAAAACGCTCACGGCTCGGCCGAGACTGAAATCCTGTGTGGGGGGAGGGAAGGGAAGGGGGCAAAGGAAAAGTACCTTAGGATTCGGCGGGACGCGCAGGATTCCGATTCGGGTAGTTTAATACGAGAAAAAACGACATAATAATCAAGGAGAGTAGAGATTTAAAATCGACAACGACTAGAGACGACTTTGGTCCGAGAAACCCTTCAAACACGTCCGTGTGTGCGTATCGCGGTCGACGTTTTATACATCGAAAATAGGGAGCAATTTGATTTTAATTGAGACAATATTGTTGTATTGTTCAGAAGCCTCAAAAACGTATTCACGAGTAAGTATATATTATAGTATATATGTTAAGTAAAACGAGACCGCGAGTGGTGAAAAATTCAAATTACAATTGTAGCCCGCGCCGAACATATCGAGTGTATATAATTAGCTTTCACGTATATCCCCCGGGGCTTACGCCGGGAAGTAATGGCGGTTTCGCCCGACGAATATTAGTGTCGCGAACTCGGCTTTACTGGGCGAATTGTTATGCCGCCCGCCCGCACGCACACCTATTACGCGAGCGATTATATTATATAGTAAAGTGCAGTTTAGAAGACGCGCGTGTAGGCCACGCCGGCGGGTGCGCACGACGGCTCCGGGGAACGGGAAGGTCTGGAAAGTTTGCGACAGACGACAGACGTACACGCCGCCGCCGCCAGGACGTGATTCCAATAACGGAAATACGACTAAAATCCTCATCGCGACGTAATCCTTTGCGCGATAAGACTACTATTACTATTGTAACTACTACTACTACTACTACTACCGTGCGAGTCGTATCGTATTATAAATAGTCCTTCGACAAAGGTTTCAACTTACATAATATAATATTATCATATGCGATCGGGTTTTTTCTCGGCTCATAATGTACAAAGAGCGATATCTCGACCGCGTCCGAGCTAGTCCTAAGGACACGAACAACGGCAAGGCGGGAGAGCCCCGCGGAGAGGACAGATCCGACGGGTTCGCGACGTTTTTCAGTTTTTTTTCTCTCCTTAATTACTACGACACATGAGAGCTTTTTCGCTGTTTCGGACGTATTTCTAAAACGGTTTTCTACTACGGAAATAAAAAGTGAAAAAAATATATCATTGCGCGCGTAATCATCAAAAAGCGACGAAATTCGACGACACACACATTTTTTAGGGCCGAAAACAGTATTTGCATACATTTTTTAAATCCTAACCTAACGCGCGTATATAATCAATCGCCTCGAATGAGAACGGCACAACTCGAAAAAGGTTATTTTTTGGGAAAACGCGATTAGAGATTTTCAAAATTGTCAGACAATATCGGTTTTTCGAGTTAAATTCGATTCCGTTTTAAATTTCCTTTCGGTGTAATTTGTTGTCACGGATTACCAGATCGGTCGGTACTCGTCTAGTTGTGTAGTTGAATTATTATCAAAAATATCAAATTGTAAAAAAATAAGGTAAAAACAAACTGATTAGCGCGAAAATAGAATTATTCTGGTTTCGGCTGTATAGTAACGACTCGAAATCGAAATTTTTCGACTTGTGCCGTTTTTAAGGATGCGATAAAAGTGAAAATGTCGAGAAAAACTCACAAACTGAATTGTTTGGCTCACTTTCAGTCGTTTTTACTTTAACACCGGTCGAGTAAGAGCCGCCGTTTTAAAACACGTTGACTGCGGCCGAATTCTTGGAAATGTATACTCCTATGCGTAATGTTTTTTTTTTTTTATTTAATAGGTTATTTTTACTCTATTTTATTCATATTATTTAAACTGATTTTTTTTTTAATTTTTCGTTTTTTTTTCTAAAAATAAACTATTGTCGACACGCATACACTTGAGCGGAGGCTCGAAACAGAATGTTTATTTCAAACCTGTTGATAACTGGACAAGACATTTAAACGTGCACGAGAGTTGTCGACGACGCGTCGACAGCCGCACCTAAGAAGGGGATATTATGCTTGTCGACGACGCGTCGACATCCCGCAGTCGACGTGTTAAAATGTCCCGTTTATCGGTCTCGTTTTGTCGACGAGTCCGCGCGCGAATTGGCTCACAATTTTGGGTAAATATGAATTCGACCCTTGAATTGGCTCCCAAAAATATTTGAAACGATTTATATTATTAATTATATTATTACTATTATTAACAAGGGGTTCTCATAATATTATACTCGTTTACTTTTTCGACACCAACCAATAGTATAGTCTAGCGCGCTGTATACATACGTACATTGTGTTATTGTATTATATTTACTAAATAATTTCGTGTGAAAAAATAGTCGTAAACGACTCTCAATGTGGCGAAGTAAAACATGCAAACGCGATATTGTCGTAATACTGTCAACCTACTAATAATATTTAAGAAATAGCGCCCGAGTTTAAATAATTATCAAACAAATTTTGTCTCAAACTCTGGCGACGGCCTCGCCTCGTTTTGGGGATTCGATGACGCGAATTGAACAATACACAATATACGAGTGTTAAGCCGCGTCCAGACCAAGAAACATTTGTCAGAAACATGTGTCGATGACAAAAATCAGAAATGTTTCTGAAATTTGTGACAAAAATTGTGTCGGCGACACGTTGTCTCCAACAAATTTTTGTTTTCCATTCGACTCGGGAAAAATGCGACAATGTTTATAAACATAGTCACTGACAATGTCCAGACCGGTAAAATGTTGTCGATAAACATTTATAAATACACGTCATATTATTTGGTTATCCGTTCAGTTCACCTCGTCCGTCTGTATGTATCGCATATTGTAAATTTCTTTTGAACGGATATTTAATTTTTTTTTTTTTTTCAATCAAATAACGGAATGGTCGAAAGAAAGTGTTTGTCATCTGATTGATTTATATCATGAAAAACAAATATATTATGGGACCAAACTCAACCCGAGTGCAAAAATAAATTTAAAAAAAACGACGCGTGGTGAGAAATTTCGAAAATTCTTAATATTGAAAAATCAGAAGTCGAAAAAAAAAATGAAAAACTCGATTGGTCGAATTTATCGGGAATGTAAAACTAATTCGCATGTGTTAATTCACAAATGTTTAGCGAATATGTTACTTTGGTGTGGACGCGGCTGTTTTTAAATTCTGTCGGCGACATTGTTAGAAACGACATTTTGTCGCCGACATTGTTGACAAAGTGGACGAAAAATGTTTCTTGGTCTGGACGCGGCTTTGTATCGTCGACGAAAACCTAACCTTCCGCGCGTCAACAAAATCGCCGCGACAACGACGACGCCGTCGTCGTCGCCCCGTTTGTATTTGTATTTATTTTTTTATTAATGTGCGTATAAAAAGAACGTAGGAGACGAGCGCATAAACTTTTACAGACGGCTGCGAGCCTCGCAGACACATGAATTATGTAACGAATAACAATATACATGCCCCGCGCGCGTATATCGTATAAAATATATTACATAGACGAGCGCGATATATATATATACAATAATAATATGAGTGGTTATATATGCATATATTATGTAGCGCGAGCGCGTTGTACACATGTGCAGTTGGCACAGACGCGATAAATTTGTGAAACAAATTTCAGACCGTACGAGACGACGAGAAAACGGAACGAGTGAACAAGAAAAATTCCACCGTCGTCGGTCGTCCATTTAAATATAATATTATATACTGCTCCGGCCGTTACGATAATATATACTGCGCGGAGATCCGAGTGCCACTACTCGGTATGATAAAAATAGTAATATTAACGCGCAAAGTCGAATATTACAAAAGTCCAAAAATATTTCAGTCGTCAGTAACAGTAGTATTATGCTGCAGTGGTGTTTGCGAGCACGTTTCCCGACGACGACGTAACAAACACCACTTACCCGCGCGTCCGGCCGAAGAAGAAGAAGAAGAAGAAGAGAAAAACGTTTAAAAATCGAACGAAAGAGGGGACGGCAAAGTTTTCGGCATAAGTGAGTGTCGCGAACTGTTACGAATTCGAGAAACGTGCGGGGAAAATTTTGAATACGCCAAAAGTTGAAAAACGCAAACGTTTCACCACCACCCCCCCCTCCCCTGCCGGACGTGGCATTTCATCCCCCCCGAAACACGTACGTCGTCGTCAAAAGAACGGACACGCGATTAAAACGTAATAAACGCTTTCGATAATAATAATAATAATATAGTGACGACGCTGCCAACATTTTCGTTTTCAATTAAATATAATAGTATACAAAGTGAATTATTTTAATAATTTTTTTAAAAAATACACCGTTAACGAACTCGTCAAGTCTAGCGGATATTATAATATGCGCGTCGCGCCGACACCGGAAAGCTTTCGGGGCCGCCCGGCGAAAAACCGGAAATTAATCTCATCCGTTAATTAAACGTCCTAATTGAATATTCCCCACGACTCCTCTCTCTCTCTCTCTCTCTCCTAACGAGCACGACTAATTGAATAAAATTTGTCTTTTTACTCCGCCGCCGCCGCCGCCGCCGTCGTCGCGCCGCTTAATTATGTACGGGAAACCTATCAGCGCCAAATTAGTGGAAAACGAGCCGAGACGGAATAAGTATTTTTGCCAAGAAAAACTAATTCCGCACTCCGAAGAGAGCGCGCAGTCGATATAAGGCTTCTGTTTTTCGCTCGTTGTTTTCATTTTCATTTTCATTATATTATATAATAATATATCGAGAAACTCTAATAATAATAAAAAAAAAAACTGTTACGCCGTCAGACGACACACACGCGCCCGGTGTTTAATTTGACTTTCGTCACGACGACGACGCCGGAGAGCTTCCCCCTCGAAAAACACGACCAATTACGCAGACACCGCGTACGATTTCCCCACACAACACTATACTTGTTTCTATCGATTAATCTCGACCGTCAAATAATAATTGAAATATAATTTGTTTCACACGCGACAATCGGCATAGCCACCGCGGACGGTTTCCAAGAATTTCATGCTCTCGTGACTGAAACAAACGGGTCGTCTTCTGTTGTGTGAAATAGTGCGTGTAATTTTACAGTGTTTAATTAAAAAAAATTAACGATTTTGATTAAACGGGGCTTGACAGTTTTACATTAAATTTGGGGAGGCCTATGACACAAAAAAGGTCGAGAAGCACTGCGCTGTGTACATCATCGAGTATAATAATTAGAGTCCGGATTTGTATGCATTTTCATATTTGTAATCAGTGTATGCATTTCTTCGATGGGAGTGAGAAACGTGGACGATTTGTGTCACAGATAATGCATGGAAAAAAGTTTATTTTGCATATAAATGCATATTTTAGAGACGACTGCATATTTGAACATTTTTCCATATTCAAGCGTATTTTGTATATAAAAGTTTATTAAGCCTGTTATTTTGTTTCAATTTCATCGTAGAAATTATTATAGTTCATTACGACGTATTGTTGGGAAATAAATGTTATTCTCCGTATGTTATATTTTTGGACAGTTTATGTTAAAATTATATCTCGTTTATCGCAAGTAAATATATTATATTAATATAATTATAATTTTGTAAAGTATTTGTTTTATTTGTTGAATATATTTTTCAATATTTAGTAGTTCTTTAATAAATGTCGAAAAGTCGATGTGTATAATTAAAAAATTAAGTTTTTCAACAATGTTGAATTATTATTTATGGAAGAAATTAAAAAAAAATAATATTAAAATGCATATATTTTGGGTATAAGAGCATATTTTTGCATATTATTAAAAAAAAATAAGAGCATATCAAGTGCATATTTTGAAGTTTTTTGATGCATAAATGCATATATTATTTTGGCCTTTTTGAGTGCATACAAATCCGGACTTTAATAATAATATACTCGTAGAGTAAAATTTTTACAAAATTACGATTTTTAGAAGTCAGACAAGTCAGTCGCCCGGGGCGGCGGTGGTTTTTACGGCCGTCTGGGTTAGGTTGTGCGGCCGTCTAGGAATTAATTCGTTTAAATTTTAAACCGTTTGCGGAGAGAGAGGGAGAAAAACCGCGGAATGTGTGTTTTCTTTTCGTACGACAAACAAAACCGCATTTTATTATCGGTTAAAAAACCGCGCGATTTTCCGTTTCAAAATAAAACCGCACGAGATTTTAACAAACAGGTGTGTGTGTGTGTGAATTATCGCCGCGATCGAAATATTTGCGTCAGACTGGAAAGAAAATACTCCAGTCCGCGCGCGCCACATCGCGACGAGCTTTTGACAATCGACAATTCAACGCGACCTGAAATTAGCCAACCTGTTGTGCGTCGTTTCCACCCCCTCAAATTCGATTAGTTTTCGACGAAACACAAATCCAAACGACGAGGTGCAAACGAAATCTTTCGCGAGATCGGCACTCGAAATTAACGCGACCGAAAGTATATTTGCCAAAAACAACAACCCGTTTAACACCGCTCTCTCTCTCTCAATCGCCAAACGAGCGACTTTCTAACAAACTTTGGAATAAAGTTTTCTTTTTTTTTTTTCGCTTCCTACCAAACGACGACGATTTGGGCGAGATTTTTCGAAAAGTCGATTTTTGGAGAGAAAAAAAAGAAAGACTTAGTAGGGTACGACTCTTCGCGTCGTAGTCGACGGCGAGTGGGTGGGGGGGGGCTAACGAATATAAAGCTTTTAAAAAGATTTCGTGAAAATTAACAAAAGCTCGACGCGAACAAATACCGGCGTGTTGTAAAAAACGCGCGCTCGAAACGTAAAAACGACATCGAATTTATATTATTATTTTCGAAATAATAACCACGCCGCCGCCGTTCTCGTTTTATTCGTTAGTTATTCGTTTCCTTTTTTCTTTTTCACCCCCCGTTACCTGACAGCAGAGTAATACGCGCGCGCCGTGTTTACATTAGAAAGCGTGCGAAAAAGAAACGCACAGCGAGAGAGAAAGACACGGAGAGGGAACGGCGGCGGTGAGATAAAGCGAATAATTATTTGACGATTATTTCGAGCTCGTTTGTTTTCGGGGCAGAGCAGAGGAAAAACATTTTTCTTGCGCGCTCGCCTTGTCCTTCGCGTCCCCCTCTCGAACGTATTCATCACACAGCGCGCGCGTAGAGTATCAAAAGGTCCAATCTCTCGGAAACGTCCTGGGGGGGGGACGGGGGACGGGGGGAAGGACGAGCGTTTTAAGGTTAAACCATACGATATTTTACGTTTTCCATAATAGACTTTGATTCGGATAAAGCGGCGGCGTATCCGCGGCGAACGAGAGAGGAGCGCGCGAATAAATCGCGAAAAAACCTGCCGGGCCGCGACGAGGGCACTTTATATTTCGCGCCAGCGAA
The DNA here is from genome assembly GCA_948098885.1 of Drepanosiphum platanoidis. Classification (NCBI taxonomy): domain Eukaryota; kingdom Metazoa; phylum Arthropoda; class Insecta; order Hemiptera; family Aphididae; genus Drepanosiphum; species Drepanosiphum platanoidis. The sequence goes on from OX402541.1 coordinate 8,731,877, forward strand.
TCCTTCCGGCGGCGCGCTCCTTTTGGCCGCGGGACGAATACAGGACGCGTAGAGACCGTACTCGAATTAGTTTTTCCGAAATCCCCCTTTGAAAAACATCAAATCGCGCGTCTCGGATTATAATTTCAAAATATTATTAAATATATTATATAAAAAATTGTGTTAAAATTATAAAATATTAAGACGAAGACTACCCGACGACGAATTTTATTCGTTTATTATATCGTATAAGATATAAGATTATAGCGTATTTATAAAAATCGCTACACCTATCCAGGCTGTCCGGGCGAGAACTCTTTGTGTCGACACTGACCGGAAAACGTTGCAAAAACTAGGACGAAAAATAGTGGTCGCGGGTCGACCGCACCGGAAAATAATAGTAATATCGTAAAAAAGCGAAACAAACGTTTAAAATGAAAAAAAAAGAGAAACCCTCACTTCCAGAACTCGGTCGTTTCGCGGGCTTTAATCAAAAGATCTAAGCGAGTGTTGAATAGTATAAAATATTATATTCTCTCGTGTTTTTCATTTTTACCATTTTTTTTTTTTTTTGTACTCCTTTTTGATTTTATAAAAGAAATATATGCACGCGCGCGTGAGAAAAGTCAAAGGAAAATATTTTGCTCGAATTCACGTAATCACCGGCGGCGGCGGCGGCGGCGGCGGAGCGCTTTTGTTTCGGTTAAAAAAGAAACCGCGAGTGACCGAAAAAAAAAAAAAAAAACCCTCTACGTGTATAAAAAAAAAACCGACAAACGCCGGACACACAACGCCGCCGCCGAGAATCGTAGTTTTTCGCGTATTTTTTTCTCGACCACAACGAGAAAAGCATCAAATTTCGGCGATAACGCGACGGACACGCGTCGATTTGTTAATTAAAACCGCGCGCTTTCTAGTCTCGTTTGAAAATCGCGACGAATTTTTCCAGCCTAAAGGCTAGATTTTTATCCAAAAGAGCCGTAACGACGACGCGCGACTGGTAAAATGACAAAAAATAATAATTACATATTATCGTGTTCTTTAGGCGACGAAAAAAGCTATAGATAATAAAAACGCGAGTGATAAAAAAACACACTCGGACAACAACGTTTTTCGTTCGATTTAAAAAAATGTATCCTTTGAAAATATATTCGATCGGGAGGAGAGTCGAATTATATAGTAGTGTATATTATACACTTAAAACAGGGATTTCGCACTTTGTCGATTATTATTGATAAAATAAACTGAAAAGGACTCTTTTAAACCGCAAACACGCTGCGACACCACGCGAAATACATCGGTCCTACTCGGGACGCCATCCTGCTCGCGTTGATTCTACAACAAAATCCGAGGGTCGATAACGAGTGGATTACGATATGTTTCGAGTGAAACGTCTTACTAGTTAAAAAACAAAGTGTTTTATCGGATTTGCCGATTTTTCGGGGCATTCTTTTAATAATCTTATATAAAACGTTTCCACTTTATTAGTCGTTAAATTTTATACTTTTTTTCGTCGACGATCTGTTTCGAGGACTACTTTCAGAGACGTTTTCGCGTTTTTCCAGACGAATCCTCGTGTAAGACACGGATAAAAAAATTAAGAAAATTGAAAAAAATTCGTCCAGGGAGGGAGGGATCCGGTCAGCGCCGGGCCAACGAGGCCTGTTTTTTTAATCAGTTTATTTTATTTTTTATTATTATTATTATTATTATATTACCGTACGAGTATATTTATTATACACAACGCCGCCGCCGCGGGCGCGTTGAAGTTGATGTATGAGCGAAAATGTCGAAAAAATATAACCGCGGGAATGTCGTTATTACGCGTTTTGTATATCAAATTTGTACCTTTTTCGACTGACGTGAACAGATTGCGCGCTTTCCCCCTCGCGCCCAAAGAAAAATCACCAGCCGGTCGGTCGGTCGGTCGATTTTCACGCCGCCGCCGCCGGGGGGTTCTCTCGTAATAACAATATTATTATTATTATTATTATTACAACACGCAAATCACATACACGTAGCACGTTAAACGTTCGTTTTTACCGACTCCTGGGGGGGGGGGGGGGGTTCAAAAATAATCCTAGTACCTGGTAGTCTGGTTTTTTGGAAAAACACCAAAACTCGAAGCGCGCCAGTCAGTGGTTTCGACGCGTCGCGCGTCGTCGGGGCAAGAAGAGATTTTTTATGGCCCGCACAAATGTGGTTAAACGTTGCTCATCCACAGATTGTTCGCGTTGATTCACGAGTTTACAATTTACTTTATTCAATTTTTCCGGTAAAGTTTGTATTTTTACTAACTCACATTTCCGTGTAAAACGATCGAATAAAATAGCAATACAATATTATTGGTATTACGTGTCTTATCGTGTAAAATTTCGTTTTATCAATGTGGCCAATTCGGGGGAAAAAATATGGCCCGCACGGTTAATAAAAAGGTTGCCGGACTCCTTTATTATTGAAAATTATAATAGTGACTGGTATAATAATATTATTATCGAGTATAATATTTGTTGTACTCGAAATCGAACGGAATAAAATCATAACACTCGTATATAGACGTGTTGTCGTTACACGTTATAACGATGTATAGATTTACGAAGAACGTAGAGAAAACGAGTCGACGCGATTGCCAGTAAAAATTGTGCGATAAAAATAACACTTATGTGCACGTAGTGAATTAATATAACAATCAATATCGTTAAAACATTGTTTGAAGAATTGGTTTTTCTTTTTTTTTGGAAATATCGAGGGGTTAAGTTGGAATTAAAGACGTCCGGGGGGGGTTCCACGAAACACAAACTATTTCTCAACACATTGACGGACATAACTGCTATATTATCTCATTAACTATATTGCTTCGAATAATAAAAAAAACGAGTCGGAGCTTTTGTTTTTTAATATAAAAGAAATAAAAACAACGAAAGTAGAAAAAATCGTAAAGTCGTAAATGGACATTATAGCTATAGCAGTCGTACTCAAATTACTACTTAAAACACCGTAACGACGTGTTAAGGTTACCGGCGGTCGTAAAATTTTGGGAACCGCTGCACTAGTGGACGTTTCTAAAACATCGGCCTGATTATATTTTTATCGCCGCGTTCGTTTATAATCCCAGCGAGCGTTCCAAAACATTCTATTGTATTTTCAATAATAATTATTATTATTTCATTGAATTTTGTCGTGTATTTTATTTAAGGCGTTTAAGTAAATAGATTAACAATTTAAAAAAAAAAAATGTTGTTTGAACCAGGGGTCGGCAACCTTTTCAACCACGCGGGCCATATTTTTTTTCGATTTTTCATTGAGGGCCACATTAAAAAAAAAATTACATATTATTATATAATACTTATAATTGTATTGCTGTTATATTTGATTGTTTTACATAGAAATATGAGAGTAAAAAAACACAAATGTTACTGGAAATAATTGCATTTAAGAAAAAATTGAATCGAATAAAAAATTGTAAAGTCGTAAATCAATGCGATTTCTGTGCCTGCAGTTTATTAGTTAAATTTTCGATATCAGCTTGAAGACTTGTAGTTGAGACTCGTAATACAGCTCGTAAATGTTCATCACTAAGGCGCGAAGAGCGCTTACTTTTTCTGTACTTCACAATGGAAAATGTCTGCTCACATATATTTATGTACTTGCAAACGCCGCTATAAGTTTTTGTGCGAATTGTCTGATTCCAGGGAAGGTAGATATCGGAAGACAACTATAAAATTGAGGCAAACTAGTTGCTTCCCGAAAAGAATTTTTTAGAACCTCGTCATTTCGGAGTTCAATGACTTCCATTTGTAAATAATTCTCGACATTATTTATGTCCACTTGAAAAGGATTCTGGAATAATTTAATTTCTTTATCGTATTTACAAAAATCATCGAATCTTGTTGAAAATTCGTTTTTTAATCGTTCAATGATATTGAGAAATTTATAGAAAATTATATGAAAAATGTTATTAAACAAGAATAAAACGCAAAAATTAACCACCTTTGTGCGGGCCATCAAAAATTGCTTTGCGGACCGCGGGTCGCCGACTCCTGATTTAAACGCCTAATATTTAAGTATCCATGTATAGAATATAGAATTATTATAGACTTATTCACAAGCGTAAGAAAGTCTTGTTCGTAAGGATGGCCCCCGCCAGTTAAAATTATAGCTCGCTTCCAAAAACAATTGGGCAGTGAATAAAATTGTTACAATCCGAGCGGCGGGTGCGTAATTTTTTTGCTAATCTCAGACACGACTATCGCGGGGATTTCAAAATTTCCAAACGTGTTAAATATTCGTCGCGCGCCTTCGCAGGATAACAACAGTGCTGCGACACTTATAAACGGAGGCCGTGACGGCGTCGTCGTCGTCGTCGTCGTCGTCGTCAACGACGTGCACTGCTGGCGGCGGCGGCGGCGCAATCCCGCAGAGATTTTATTATAAATATTAAATTATGTTAATGCAGCGCCGCACACCGTTGTATAGTAATAATAGTGTTATGTACCTGCCGCCCCCGTTTCGGATGCGAAATGAGCCGCGTCCGACTCGGCGTGATTGACGCGTGCAAAACCGTGCAATACGGGCGGAAACGTTTCGCGCCTTCCCCGCGGAGAGTGTAATAACAATAACAATAATATACGATAATAGCGATATAATAACAAACCGTGGCCGACCCGCGAGCACAATGGTCGTGGCGCGGCGCGGTTTACGGGTGGTATAGAGTATTATAATAATAATAATATTATAACCGTACAGTTTCCTGCGACCGCGATATCCCCCCCCCCCCCGCCGCAGGACCGCGGGCGATTTGAATCGGTTTTCGTTGGAAAGGAGAAATATCCGAGGATATTTCGGATAGTCCGAGGCGAGGACGAAATCCGAGCGACTCTAATAAGGAATTCGCGGAAAACGGTTCCGGGGCGGGGGGGGCCTCTCTACACGAGTTCGGACTCGCGGAAAGCAGAGCGAGAAAAGAAAAAAATCACTCCCTAGCGGTTCCCGAATTTGGATTTAAGTTTTAATAATATCGTTTTTAACATCAGCCGTCAATATTCAAAATATATTATTCTCTAAATAATGGGAGGCGGGGGGGCGGGGGGCGAAAAAGGTAAATTTGGATTTAACAATAAAATGTGACCTATATCACACAGTGTTCTAAAGCCTTCTTGTGGACCACTGTGCGACGCCGCGCCGCCGTCGTCGGAGAGACGAGAGACACCGGCGACAGGACATTATTATATTATATAGCGTGTTTAAATCTTCGGGGTTGCGAAAAAAAAAAAGGAAGAAACGGCCGCGAATAATATAATATATTATAATATTCAATAATATTATCGCGTTATATCGTATTATCCGCCGTCCGGCGAGTCGAGAAATACCCCTACCACTACCCCTACTACCCCTACTACCCACCCCCTCAGGTAATCGTTACGTCGCGCGGCGCTGTCAGTTAATGTTTAATAATATATAATGTGCCGTCGTCGTCGCTGTCAGTATACCTAGCGCGTAGCCCCCGGAGTAGCACTTTTTACAAAGATAATTCCGTTAGTTAAGAAAAGAGCAAAAAGAAAGAGAACGGGGAAAAAAAAAAAAAACTCAATTTGTTTTAAGGGATTGAAAGGTTTTTGATCGTCTCAAGTGATGTGAAAAAAAAAAAAAAAAAAAGAAGAAAAAAAAACCGTTCGACGACGAGACGCGCGACGAGAGAGCACGGCACGGGGGGGGGGGGGGAGAGGGAGAAAAAAAATTATTCTCGTTAATTTCGTTTCCACGCTCTTTATTTTCGTCTAGAGCACGAGGGGAAAGAAAGAGAAAAAAACTTTGTCTAACGAAGACGACGACGACGGTTATCTGCAGAGCACTGCTTTCCTCGTTGTTCCTTGCCGTCTGCGCAGTTGTTTTTTTTTTTATTTTTATTTTATTCTCCCTCTCTCTCTCTCTCTCTCTCTCTCTCTCTCTCCATACACAATGAGCATCGGTCTTATAAACATAAGTTTACGAGAAAAAGGAAAAAAAAAAAGGGAAAAAGAGGTTAAAGAAAACATTCGTCAACGACGACGACGTTCAACTCGTCCCGAAATTATATAATATAATATACGAGTATTATGTTCGCAAACGATTCGAAAAAAAAAAAAACGAGACAGAGACCGGAGAAACCGTTTGGTTTGTGTGCAGTGCCGTACTAATACGTAGCGAAATTTTTAGGATAAATATCAATTTATTATGAGAAAACTAAAATATAACTGGTACCCCTGCACCAGTAATTAATTGTATTGGGAAAACGGAAACCGATTTATTTCGTTTAACGAACGATCCAGATAATATAATATTATAGCGCTGCTCGTTTCGTCAATCGATTATTTGAAAATAATTAACCCCCCCCCCCGGAGTTGGGGTCCAAGTACGCCACCCCGAGTGGCGGAACGCGCGTGTAAAAGTTTACATTTTTAGTTATAAAATAATAATATGTTATTGTTTACTCGATGAGAGTAGAGTCGTCGTTCGAGTCGAATTTTCAACTCGAAATGCGTATGAAATTGAAATTGAAAAATTGTTTACCGGGTATAGAATTTTTTAAAAATGTAAATCTACGTAACCCTCCTCCCCCCCCCCCCGAAGTTGGGGCCCAAGTACGTCGTATTGCGATAGTTTACCGTGGATTTTTTCGCGAAAACGCGCGCGGGACCTAGAAACGTCTACGACCGGAAAGAGTAAATATTACACTACCAAACTACACTCGTTCGTCTGCGATTTATTAAAATTCACAACGACGACGACGAACGACGATATCAAACACTCGCTTTTACACGCTTTCTTTTAAAAAGTCGCGGAAAACTACTACACGGAGAAATCGAGAGTTTAAACTTCGAAAACAAAGAGAGACTCGAAAGACGTCGAGAAATATTAACCCGCGACGAAAATAATAACGCGTCCGAGGAGCGACTGTAAGAAGGTGTTGTTATTATTATTATTATTTGTTCTCGCGCGCTGTATACGTCATATTTATTCGGTTCGGACGCGGCGGCGGCGGCGGCGGCGGCGGTTTGTCCGGTCTACGACGACTTTGAAAGCGACGTTATATTATATATACTTATATATATATATATTTGGAACGTATCAAATTGAATTATTAAACGCGCGAGGGGACGTGACCTTTAGCGGCGGTCACGCGAAAATAACGAACACGACATTAAAAGCAGACGCGCGCGCGTTCGGCCCTGTGAAGTCGAGTAAAAAAAAGAAAAAAGCAGCAACAAAAGACGCGCGCACCTTCCTTCACAACATTCTACCCGCATCCACCCCCGCGCGTTCGTCGGCGCGTCACTTTTTAGCCCCCTCCGACCCCGTTTTTTTTTTTTATATGTCGTATTTTTATTTATTTTTTTTTTTTTTTGAGGTCACCCGGTGAAAGAGACTAACGCGAATCCTTCGATCCGTAAAGCTCCGCCGCCGCCGCCGCCGCCGATCCTGTCCAGAGGATAAAACAAACAACGTTTCGCCAAACACCCCCCGCGTATAACTTTGAAAGCAAACGCCGCCCGCCGCGGTTTTCGGGGCCCCCGTTGATGTTGAGTAATGAACGACGACGACGAGGACGAAAGTTTGGCCAGACACGTACGCACGCGCGCGTATTATAACGTCGTCGTCGTCGTAATAATAATAATGTATACGATGTCGTCCGTGACGAAAAGAAATCCAATCATCGATTAGAATAATATCATTTTTATCGTCAAAACGCGAGGTTTTTCGAGCGTCGTCGTCGATACGATATTGAAATGTGTTTTCCTTTACCGAATCGGAAGGTTGGCGCATAAACGAGATCGTTTCGTTGGCAAATCAAACGTTAATCGCGTCGAGTCGACCGAAAAAATAGTGCGCAAACGATTTACTCGTAGTTTTAGACAAAAAACCGCCCGGAATCTTATTATTAAGACCAGACACGAGCCGCGTCTCGGCCGAAATTTAACGCAATAGTTTGCCGAAATATTTACTAATTTAATAATAATTAGAAAAATGAGCTCAATTGAAATCAAACCGTCAAGTAGTAGATTTTTATATGCAATTGTATGGCGCGCGAGGCTAATCGAAATAAATATTTCCAAATTTTCCTTTGAAATCGTTATTATTATTCTAATCGTTTTCCATTATTTATAATTAGGGCTAGGGACTTATAGGAGTTTGCATGTTTTTCAATAATCATTCAAAACATAGCTGAGTAATAAATCAATATGTTTCATAGTACTAAGAGTTCAAAGAAATCATTTTTATTTTGCATATTCAGTTGTTTTTTTCCTATACGAGCATATTTTGTTGTATTTTTATCTCAAGTGCATATTCCACACTGTTTATTTAAAAAGATATCGAGCGTTCGTTTTCGAGATACAAAAATTTATTGGCGTGCAATCGCCGCTCATTGACATTTGAAAATATAAGAAAATTGTTAGTGACACAATGCAATTATTCATTTAGGTAAGATTTAAAAAAATATTAAATTATAAAAACAATATGCATTTGAAATTGAATTGAAAATTTTTTTTTCCGTTTAAAGGTCAATGAAGAAGTAATCAAAATAATAATCAATAACATATAAGTTTGTAATTTTTTAATGTTTTTTAATGAAAAATAAAAAATTTTTAAGAGCATATTTTTAGCACTTTTGCATATTTTAAGAGCATATGTAATAATTTCTAAGGGCATAATTGCATGTATATTTTAAGGTTTTTTAGGGCATGAAGTCCCTAGCCCTATTTATAATATTTAAATTGATATTAGGGGGCAGTGTTGGGCAAATAATTGTAATCTTATTATAACGATTACATTTTTTATAATCATTAATCACCACTAAAAATAACGACGTAATCGATAATCACCGAAAACGAAATAATAGTATTGATTACAATAATTACAAATCGTGTATCACGTGATTACACGTTTATTATTCATTATTAAAACTTCTTAGTTTTATTTCACGTCTAATTATATTTTATTCTTCGTACATTTTTAATATTCAAATAGTCACCTAGTTACCGTTCTTGATTAGTGTTCCGCGATAAGTAAACTATTATTTTATTATTGAACAGAAATGTTCGGTCATGTTTATTGTACTCGTATTATTATTATTATTATTATCATTATCGGGGCGATAAGGTATTGTAAACTAATATTAAAAACGATGTAAAAATATAATAAACTAGGTCTTGTAAATAAACTAACGAATTAGTAATTCAGCGGCGATGATTATCGCAAATCACAATCGTCATTACCGATTACTTTGGAAAACGATTTAATAATTCAAAACTTAATGCGATCGATTACGTATTTTAATCGTAAAATAATCCGTCGCGCCCAACGCGAAATAGTGTGGTGAGAAACGGCCGGTGTTGCGCGCAGCCATTTTTTTTGTTTTTTTTTTTACACCGTTTCGAGTGTTTTGTTAAATCGACGTTGTCATATTATTAAAAGGTCGGCGGCCAACGACGGCGGCGTCAGTCACTCGCAAAATAATAATTATTATTAGAAGAGGTCTTCGACGGGAAGGCATTGCGACGACAAACAACTACTATAATATGCGAACGAGGCGCTTTTTTAAGAGGTGAAATATTTCGTCGTCGAAATGACTTTTTATAGATTCCGAGTGAAACGCGCGCGTTTTTTTTTGTTTTCTCCCGTCCGTCATCGTCGTCGCGATTTCGACCGGCGAATTACTCGGCATAATCGAAAACTTCCCCGGCGGCTTTACCGCGGTAGGAAATCGCGTCTAGCCTCTAGTGCAGGGGTGGCGAACCTATGGCACGCGTGCCAGAAGTGGCACGTTGACCGAATTTCAGTGGCACGCCAAATTTTAAAACTTAATAAAATATTATTTTTCTCAAAAAAAAAATTATATTTTAAAACTTTAGTATGAGAAATTTTAAGAATCAAATTTATAAGTTTGTTATGATATAAAAACTACCAACTATACTCCAGATATTAAAATGTTATCTTCTAAAAAACAACAACAGTAATCACATTAATAAATGGAATAAAAGTCTACAAATAAATGTGTACCTACCTAATAAAATGTGTCTAATTATTTATCTATATGCTTTTTATTTTCATCTTACCTAGTAAAATTCATTTTTTTTTTTTTTGGCACACGACCTCCTTTTTTAAAAAAACTTGATTTTAAATTTTGACACTTGACCCAAAAAAGGTTCGCCACCCCTGCTCTAGTGTTTACGAGAGGCAGTTGTTTTTTTTTTCAAATTTCCCGACAAATAAACGAGAAAAGCGACCGACGACGGAAATAAAATAAAAATACTAAAAACACACACACACACACACACAGTGTTGAGTATGGAAATTAAATTTTGATAGATAATACATAAAAACACGAGAATTTAATTTCTTAAATTTTCGAAAGCGCGTAAAGTTTTATCCGTAGTTTTTTTTTTAATTCCGAATCGTTTAAGAGCCAATAATAACGGTACAACATCGATAGACAAAGTTTTCGAAATACGATTTCGATCGCGTTCGATAAAAATATAATATGAAAATAAACTCAAACCGTCGGCGCTAAACGTGGGAAGTTTTCGGAACGGACGTTTGCCTCGAAATACTACGTGTAATATGCGAACGAAGCGTAATAAATATCACAAACTTTGGCGCGAAACCGCAAACATCGACGACGACGACGACGACAATATTATTTGACGTGGGCGAGCGCGAAACACGAGTTTTCCGACATAATTATATACGCGACGACGACGACGACGACGACGACGACGACGACGTAATCGTATAATAATAATAATACAATAATTATACGTATAGTTTACGGGGAAAAAAAAAAAATAAAAAATAAATACTACCGCGCGAGAGACGATGTCGGATGTCGCGGCCGCGTGATTTATTTTAGTTTATTCGAGTGTTTAGACGACGATCGTTTTAAACGATCCGAAACATTAAAACGACATCGTTTACAACACGTGTGTGTGTGCATGGGCGCCCGCAGGAAATTTATCAGGGAGGGGCATAATGAAATCACGTATTTAATGTATTACACTAATATGCGTTATTTTGTACGTCTTAAAGTATATTGTTATTATAATCATCAACCCCACACACTAAAGTAAAAATATCGATGAAATGTTTATAAATCAAAATAAAAGTTAAAATGTTCAACATTCTATTTGAATTCCAGGGGGGGGGCAGATGCCCCGTCTTGCCCCCCCCCTCCGGGCGCCCATGTGTGTGTGTGTGGGTATAATAATAATTCAGTATTATTTACGATCCTGGCGCACACAGTCGTCTTTTTCACACAGTCGTCGTCAGTCGTACTTGTAAGTTTTCGCGCAAGTAACATTCGTTCAAAAGTAAAAATCTAAAAAAGTGGCGAGACGACGACGGAATCGTACCCAGAGATACGGGTGACTTTTTTAATTTCCCCCCCGCCCCCCGTCGCAATCGAAAAAACCGATTCTCGACGAAAGAGATCGAAGATTTTTGCGTTTTCAAAGAATTTATTAGAAAACCGTTCGTTTCCAAAAACTACTTACGAGAATATTTCTGTATTGAATTTTTTGTAATTTTAAAATCTAAACACGTTCAAACGGGAGAAAACGTATAAACGATATTTCTAATCGAAAAGTCCAAACAGCTCGGGGAGGAGCGACAATTTTGAAATTATATATTATTGCGAGCGAAACGGATCAGATTCCGTTTTCGAGTTTTCGATCGGGAGGACGATGGGTAAAAGGAAGCGTAAAGACGCGAGCCGGGCACTTTTCCCCGGTTTTTTTTTTTAGTCTTTTTTTATTTTTTTACCCCGGATTTATTTTCGTTCCTTTTTTCGACGATACAATATAATTTGTCTTCCGGTAGACACCACCCCCCCCCCCCACCACCGTGACGTCTAACGAGGTGTATACGTTTTTCAAAATTCGACGATTGCTATCGACGTGGATTTATCGCGGCACAAAACATACCGGGGGGGGGGGGCGGGGGAAGGATTTGACATTAATTTAGTGCGCTCAAAATTCACCGCCGCCGCCGCCGCCGCGTGTACCCAAGTATAATAATAATGTGTGTTTCGAAAGAAAATTCAAAAACGTTGCGGCGACGTCGATAATTCGAAATTCAGAGGACAGAAGCTATCAAATTCGACTTAAAGACGGGTGGAAAAATCGTATTGCGCGTTTATTCGGACCGACCGCGTTTTATTCCATTTCAACACGACCGTTTATCCGTCGCAAATGTTTATTTTGGTAAAACGATACGACCAAAGGTCAGGTAACCAGGTAGGTGGTTAGGGGTAGTAGTAAATATACTATAGTGTATTTAGTTTGATTATATACGCGAGTACTACGTCGTCAAATAGATCAAAATCTCTATGCAATATCGCGCGTTTATTGAAATTCAAATTGTACAGTCGAATCCGCTTAATAGAGACACCGGTTAATAAGGACAACCGCTTAATAGGGACAATAATTCTTCAATTACGAAAACAAAATATGTATACTTGTAGGGTAAACGTTCAACGCTTATCTGGGCCACGAATCCGGATAATTGGGACATTTTTATCGAGTATATCGATAGATCAGTAAGAAAATCATACCATCGATCAACAATTAGAACCAAATTCCGAAGGATATGATATTGTATAAGAGTACTGAACAACGTAGAATTTGAACATCTGGATTCAAATGTGCAATGCTATGACCATTTAGTTATATTTAGGTTATAATACTATGTTTTTCTTTTTGTATAATTAAAAAATCTCTATAATTGTGTTATTGTAATAACTAATATTATGTATTTGTAATAATAAAAACATAAAAAAAATCAGTTTTTCGATAAATTTGTATGTTTTTTTTTCTTCATTTCGGATAATTGGGACAACCGCTTTATTTATTTTGGTAAAACGATACGACCAAAGGTCAGGTAATCAGGTAGGTGGTTAGGGGTAGTAGTAAATAGACTATAGTGTATTTAGTTTGATTATATACGCGAGTACTACGTCGTCAAATAGATCAAAATCTTATTATTATATCGCGCGGGCGGGCGCGTTCGATTTAAAAAAAAAAAAAAGAAAAAACCGTTGTTTTTCCAAACGCAAAAAAAAATCCTCGAGAAATTCTCGAGTTCGTTTCGGGGAGAGTGGTGGCAGGACGAAGGACGGCTGTTTTTGCGCCTTTTCGCACGCCTATTGCACAAACACAGTGCCGCGGCGTTATCAGCGCGCGCGCGAGCGCTCGGTTACGATTCGCACACGTCGTGTATTATCATCGCGCGCACACACATAATACGTACGAATAATAATAATATACACGGCGGCGAAAGCGAAACAATACTCGAGCGCGCGAAATAGAGCGGATTTGTGCCACTCGGATAGCGACGACGACGACGACGACGTCGTCTTCGCCCGAGTCCTTTTGTTCTTTTGCGCGCTCGGATCATATTATTCGTCTGCATATATATATAATATGCATATGTACTACGCCGACGACGACGTACAAAAACGAATCGGTTTCACCGAAAAACTACACGCGAGTTTTATTTTCGAGATCGTCAAGAGATTCGACGCGTTTCGCGCGACGCATATTATTATTTTCCCGAGTCCGACGATAATAATAAATACTAAATATAAATCCATTTCACGGGGACCCTTCTCTTCTGTGGGTTTTCAAAGATTTACCGCTCGTTTTTATAAAATACTAGCCGAATAACCCGGCTTCGCCCGTGTGCAGTTGCAGTATAACTTTTTATTTTATCAGTTTTTTCCATTTTACCCCTTTTAACCCCCTTAGGGTTAATTTTCTTGATAATTATCTCCGTAAAAACCATCCTCGTACGTTCAAGGAATATTATAAAAAAAAAGAATTAGCGAAATCGGTTCAGGGGTCGTTGAGTTATGCGCTTACAACACATTTTGCGATCCATTTTTATAATATATAAGATAGAAACACGTTCTTTTGCCATATTATATTATAATTTCGTGTTATTGAAAAAAACTAACTTATATTGTACGTTTAAATCGCTTGTTATACAACAAATCTCCAAGTACCTAATGATGAAAAACAGGAAAAACCGATAATATTCGTTTATTGTTTTACTCACGTTTTACAGATTTTTTGAAATAATCGAAAAGAGTTTGGCGAAAAAACGGTCACCGTGGTTACAGAATAGGTTTGCATATAAAACGTTAAATTCGTTAAATTAGAGTCCGACGACAAACACACCGCCGTCGTGACGGGAGAATTTTATAAGACAATAATATTATATTACCGCCTGCGCTACGTCCGGTGGTTATGAGATTAGTAATCGTTATCGTTCCACAAGAGCCGAATGGCTAAATAATCGCAGGACGAGCGCTCCTTTTTGGGGCGAAAGGAAAAAACCAAGACAAACAAACGAATACACAAAGCGCCGCGCAGACTACGCGTATATATATACGTACTACCGCGCGTAATATACTCCTTTTCTGCAGAGCAAACACAAACGGCGAGTAATATTCCGTTCTTTTGAAAAACGCAACTTTTTGTTCGTTTTTTTTGCTTTCTATTTGTCTGAGAAATAATACTCGAAAAGTGTGTGTGTGTGGGTTTTTATATTTTTCATTGTCGCGTACGCAAAACGCAATATCGATAAGTAGGCATACTATACAATACCGAAACGACGACGACGACGACGACGGGAAAATCTAGAGTTTTTTTTAGTTTAGCCGGTTAAAATAAAAATATAACATTTTTTTCACTAAACTTTCTAAAAAAAGAGCCGAATCGTTATGATTTATGCAAATGTAGTACGCGCGCGCAGAGGACTAGAAGTTAGTGTTTTAATAACACGCCGTGCGAGGGGGATGGATCGCGCGACAGGTTCTCGAAATGCCCGTTTGGACGCGGACGGTTTTTCCAATTTTACACTTTAGTCAAATATTTGGCTTAAAAATCGATCGACATTGTGGTAAATATGGAGAGAAATGGTCGTGTAGAGCGATTGGCGATTAGATTTAAAAGTAGAGCACAAGATTTGTGTTGTTTTCACTAAAAACCATCGAAATATGAAAACACGTTTAATTGTTTATTTAAAATGTACAACGAAAACCGATCATTGTAATCATATTCACCTATTAATATTGTTTAGGGAATTTTCCGAACAAATTTTGTCAATAAACCAATATTATTTAAAATTGCGTTTATTATGAAAACGAGAAATTTCTCAATGCAAATCAAACTGCGTCTTATTTTCGGCATGTGACGTAACACGGCAAGAGCAACAATATTAAGATTGCCAAGTAGACACAAAAGTTTACGTCGTCGATTATTCGTCTCGTCTTTATATTTCAGTTATTATTTTAACGCCGACAGAATACGATTTTATACGTTTTTTTTTAAATTTTCGCAATACGTTACGAATTTTGTAAAAACGTGCAGAAAGTGAAAAGGAAAAAAATATGCGATAATATAGTGTTTAAAACTGTGGTAGTTGGCGTACAAAAACTCGAGTGTAAATTATAATTTTGTGTTTTTACAGATGATAAATAAATAAACAATCGCGCCCGAAATTCTGTCGCGAGAAAAACCGCGAATTCAACCGGAAAAAAATAATCATTTTCAGCCTGAATTTCGCACGGTTTTTTTATTGTTGCTAAATTTTATAACAATCCGACGGGAATTTAAATCGACGAGCGTTTTTTCGCTCTAATCCGTAAAAGAAATATCAATATAGTTTTCGAAAACAACGCGATGATGGGTGTATATTTTTTTATTTTCTCGAGACTTGGCGCGAGATGCGAAAGTTTCGCCGCGCCGTAGAGCGAGGCACGCGCGCGCGCGCGCGCGAGAAAAGGTTAGGCCTTTGGTCGCCGCCCCGGGGACGAGGGTAGTACGTGCGGGGATTATACTACGCGCGCTCGGTCCCGGAAAGGTCCTGGGCGTCCAAAGGCGTTATTTTAATGCCGTCCGGTATAAAACGACGCGCGCGCGCGTCGTAGTAGTTCACCCTAATTTATATTCAAACTTTTCCGCGCAGGTAACCCGCGCGGTGATGTTCTCGCGACTTTTGGCGGACGTGGCGTATAGTAGGTAGTAGAGAAAAGGTAAAAAACCGTCGTCGCGGTAACACTATTTTTTATACCGAGTACGCTATTTTTTTTTCCAATTTTCATCTTGATAATATAATGTCGTTTAAAGAGAAATGGTACCAGTTAGGTTTTGAAAACTCGACCGAAACGGTGCGCGCTTTTTAGTTTGAAAAACAAAAATATTTTCCAGAAAAAACCCCCTTTAAATACGCGGCGCTCACAAAGTCTAAATTTTCGGTCCCGTTTGGTGAGAAAAACAAAAATTACGAGTTTCGATTCGATTTCAACGACACGTTTTTGTTTTTGTTCTTAAAAAAGTTTCTCGCGGTCGATGATAATAATAATAATAATAATAAAAAATGCAACTTTTTCCTAAAAATACGTGGTTTGGGTCTCGTTAAAATTATTCGAATAATCCGAGGTTCCCCCCCCCCCCGCTCTGCCGTTTAAATGTCGGACAAAAGGATTCGCAGAGTTGAAAATATATCAGCTGTTTCGAATAATCGTCGTCGTCGTCGTGAACAAACGCGCGAGGGACGACGAAATAAAAAAAAAAATGAAAAAAATTTCACGAGGCCGACGAAATCGTTTGCGCGACGGACAGCGAAAGTTTCCCGATCACTTTTTAAATGTTTAATCGATTTACATAATATTATTATAATATTATGTGGTTTTTCGTCGGAAATTTGTCGGGCCGAATTTAATTTCGCGAAGAGTTCCGAGAAAAAAGCTTTCGCGTCGGCGAGATTTATACGCGGCGAAAAAACGACGACGACGAAAAAAAAAACCGAAAAAGTTTCCATTACTCGACATCAATCATACACACCTTGGCGCTCTTTCGATCTTTAAACGACAGCGGCTCTCATAAAACGTTTATTCGAAATATGATTGTAATAAACCGAAACAATAATAATAATACGTACGTTGGGTACTAGACCGTAATGCGCGGTCATAAATTAGATTTTCATTTCGAAAGTTTCGGATGAGATTTTTTTTTTTTGAAAACGACCAGACGTAACCAGTCTTAGTATAAGTACGAGTATAATATACTATCTTTATTTTTGCGCTTTAAAATAATTTTTACATTTCCTACGCGACGACGATAACGACAAAACAGTCGTATACATGACCGCCGTGAAACGAATCAAAACCGTAAGAGTACGCGACGATATTATATAGTACGAGTTTGTTTTATTTTCAAGAAATTTTTTCGAAATTTTCGAAAAAAATCAACGGATATCTCCTCGGAGAGTAAATACGACGTTGAAACGATTTTTTTCGTAGCCGAAAACAATAAATTTCGGTGAAAAAAAAATAAAAGACTACCTACTTCCTATCCTTACAGACTAATAAATAATATAATCTACTCACGAGAGTCCTGTCGCCGTCGCCGTCGCTGTCTGTGTGTCCGGGGCGCTTCGGCTTGAGAAGAAAAAAAAATCACTCGTTAAAAACACGCGATTGAAATAATAATCGATAAAAGTAGCGATTTTAAGTTGGATTTAAAAGCGGTCGACGAAAAAATAAAAACCCGAGACGAACTTTCCGAACCGCTGCCGACGCTATACTAGCGTCGCTCGATCGCCGTCGGCCAGGACGTGCGCACGGCTCGGTCGCGATTGGTCGGGGCGGGGCGAGCAGCTGGGCCGTGATTGGTCGCGGCGCGCAGGATTCGACGCGAACGTGTCCCCGCCGCCCACGACGACGACGTTGCGCAATAATCGGCAGGCTCGAACGCGACCAAACACGTGCGTGATTTAATGCGTCATCATCGTTACATAATCTTATATTATATAAAAACGTGTTGTAAGCGCATAACTCAACAACCCCTGAACCGATTTCGCTAATTATTTTTTTTATAATATTCCTTGAACGTACGAGGATGGTTTTTACTGAGATAATTATCAAGAAAATTAACCCTAAGGGGGTTAAAAGGGGTAAAAATGGAAAAAATCACGAGTCACTGGAGCTTTGTGGTATTAAATGTTGTCAATAGTTTCATTTGATATAGCAGAGGCCCCTAAAGAAAGGATTTTCCAAAATTCGACCCCTAAGGTTGTAAAAAGGGGCAAAAAAGGGTGAAACTAGAAAAATTCGCCCGGCCGGAACTGCTGGAGCTTTGAGTATGAAATTTGGTCGACAGTTTCGTTTTACATAGTGGAGACCCCATGGGAAAGGATTTTTCGAAATTCGACCCCTACCGGGGTTCAAAGGGGTATAAATGAAAAAAAACTGATAAAATAAAATGTTATACTGCACACGGGCGAAGCCGGGTTATTCAGCTAGTTTCAAGTAAAACACGCGTTTTGGCCCCTCGGCCGAACCAAAATATTCGACTCAACGCCCACGCCTCACTTGTCGATACCAAATAATATTATGTAACGGTGCAGTTTGTGTATACGGCCACGTCGAATATTTAACTATAATTATTATTATTACTAATTAAAATACGTTAAACGCGACAACAATCGAATCGTAGCATCGTAATAAATAAGGCTGTAACTGTAACGAATAAAAATAAATAATCGCGACGAAAAAAAGTTCTGTTACATTTCGTTCGACGTGATAAATTCAAATAACGATACACTTAATTGTAGACGTCGTGCGTCGCATTGTTTTTCGTTTCCAATACGTCATCGTGTTTATAATAGAATTTTTTACGAACCAAATTTAGTATACTATAGTGCAGGCAAACGATAATGTTATTGTAACGATTTACGGATCTGACCAGAATTCATTTGTATTTTTAATCTAAATTACTGCCGAGCCAGCTATACTTTACGTCGTCGTGTAGTGATTACCATATAGTCCAGTCATTTAAGCTCTAAAATTGATGTTTTGAGGAATTAAATCGGAAAGTTTTGAAACTTTGCAAAAAGTTTGGTTATAGGCTCCTGATTAACCGAAAAAAAGTCGCCATCCCTCCGAGGTCCGGAAGTGTCCGCCATCTTGGATTTTATGTGCGATTTTTCAGTTTTTTAAAATTATCTTTGGAAATACTAAGTTTATTTCAAAAACACCTCTATGCAAAAATGTAGCTGACAAAATTTTAAACAAATATGGTTTTATTATTTTTTTTTGTAGCTTGAATAGATTAAGAGCAAAATTTAACCAAGTGTTATCATATTAGACGCGGCGCGTATTAATACTATACACGTATTTACCTATGTAAAATATAAATATTATTTTATAACATTATGTAAGTACATTGATAATTTTACAAAAAATGTATTTTAGAAAAAATTAAATGTGCAAAAATGAATTATGTAATGTATTATAAATTATAATATGTATAATGAATTAGAATAATAATATTAATTGTAAAAAAAAATGTTAATAAAGCAAATGTTGTGATGATTCTGTAAAATATTCAATGTACTTACATAATGTTATAAAATAATATTTATATTTTACTAAATAATACATATGGTTATAATATTTAAATTATTTATAATATATAAACGTATATCAATAATAGCTTTTACCTGTAATATGTATAAAAAACGTAAATATTGCGTTTCTAGTGGACACGAATGCGGCGCGCCGCCTATGTAAATACGTGTATAGTATTAATACGCGCCGCGTCTAATATGATAACACTTGGTTAAATATTGCTCTTAATCTATTCAAGCTACAAAAAAAAATAATAAAACCATATTTGTTTAAAATTTTGTCAGCTACATTTTTGCATAGAGGTGTTTTTGAAATAAACTTAGTATTTCCAAAGATAATTTAAAAAAACTGAAAAATCGCACATAAAATCCAAGATG
This sequence comes from Drepanosiphum platanoidis, assembly GCA_948098885.1. NCBI lineage: Eukaryota > Metazoa > Arthropoda > Insecta > Hemiptera > Aphididae > Drepanosiphum > Drepanosiphum platanoidis. Next base: position 8,751,680 of record OX402541.1, read on the forward strand.
GCGGACACTTCCGGACCTCGGAGGGATGGCGACTTTTTTTCGGTTAATCAGGAGCCTATAACCAAACTTTTTGCAAAGTTTCAAAACTTTCCGATTTAATTCCTCAAAAAATCGTTTAATGACTGGACTAATAGTTCGGTTACCAGAACCTCTCACCGGATCCGATACGAATACTAGAGAAATAAATAAACGCGCGCATGGAATACCACGTTTGTTTTTTTTTTGTAATTCGTGTGATTTCAATACGATTTAAAGTCGACGAATCGTTTTGAAATAGTATTGTCAACCGAGATAACTCCCGGGCCAAACGCACAAACGCGTGCGATTATCAATATAAACGCTAAAACACGTTGACCTCGAAAAGGACTTGTTCGCCGAGCGAAAAACGCCGACATTTTCGTTCCGAAATAGAAAATTATTACTTCAACAGTAGTATTATTAAAGTCGTTGTTTTATTTCACGGACGCGCGCGATTAATATTATATAATATATATATAAATGAACGGAAAGCGAGAGCACGAGAGAGCGTAAAATAAGAAACACTAACTAACATAATTTACGTATTCGTAACCAATCATTACGATTAGGTAATACCGTCGATTATTATATATAATTGATTTTCCAACGGTTTTTTAGCGCCGCCGTGGAATTCACAACCGCTCTGGTATGGTAATCGGTCGTGCGGGGGGGGGGGGGGCTGACTTTTTAGCTCTCTGAATAATTTAGCGTGCGTCTGAACGACGTGTGTGCGGTTGTTTCGCAAGACGCGCGAGCGAATCATCGCGTTTTTCGGCGCGGTAATCGTTTTCGCGAACGCCGCGATAAAAAATTCAGCCGGGTCATCGCCGGGCACGGGCGAAATAAAAAAAAATAAAAGGACGCGCGTTATCGAGGAGACGACGAGCGCACATAGTATCGCGCCGTCGAATAATAAATCGTCACGCTTACGTGTGTAACGTACACGCGACAAAACGAAAAACGTACACCTGTCCAAAATATAAAAAATTGTATTTATATCATAATATTATGTTGTTAGTAATAGTAGAATATAATATTACCAGCTGAATCTGGCAATATTATTAAATAATTGACATTTTCCCGTTATCAGCTGATGACTGCTATTATCATTCAATAGTTTAAACACACGATATGAGTATAGTGACGATATTATATTTTACATGTAAAAATTTATAGTTTTACCGATTTACCTAACCGGCCGGCTTCCAGAATACCCGTGAAAAGTTTTTCTCGGTATAACGAGGGGGGTAAAAGCGTCAAGAGTGCTGCTAAACGTTATTATTATAACATTCATATAGTCGACCAAATTTCATACCCAAAGCTCCAGCGAATTTGTCTACTTTCACCCCGTTTATCCCACTTAGGGGTTGAATTTCACTAAAATAAAATTTTTATAGACAATGTTTATAGAAGTATGTATAGTTAATTTTCAAAAAATACCGTTTTCGTTTGGTCCGGGCGGGGCAATTAGCGTATTAGAGGCGGCGCGGAATGAGTCAGAGAAGACGAGCGCGGCGCGTTTTTCGTGAGGTCGTTTTGTTGAAACTTTGATCGCGGAGCTCTCGTTGTTTAGGAGTAGCGTCTCTCGGTGTGGCCGTACTATGTTGATACGATCGAAATGTGTCGACAACGACCACACGAAAAAACCCTACTTACTCGCGGCCATCGTCTCCGCGCCAAACACCAGGTTTTTCACCAAAAGCGCCGTTGAAAATCGTTATTTTATCGCCGCGCACGTGATTACTACGATACACGAGTATAGTGTCGCTCGCTCGCTCGCGCGTTTTTTTCGTCAATCTCACTATTAGTCCGAAAAAGAGGGAAATAATTATTTTCTTTGCCCGCGGTATAATATCTCGTATACTACTACCGCGCGTCTCTTCTTTTCACGCGTGGGCGACTGCGCGAAACTCGACTCGTTATTTCGTCGTCGTTGAATAAATGAAATCGGGTAAAATAGTAGAGAAAAAAAAAAAACACCATCAGCGCGAGCGTCGAAATATTTTAAAGAGATACGTTTAAACAGCTCGTCGTCGCCCCGTGTTTTTTTTTTTTATTAAGCTAAAAGCTTTTATCTTATCGATTTGCCCGTCGAGCATTCAGTCGTATAAAAGATATAATATAATTGTTACGGCGCGCGTAAACGTATATAAATTTCTTTTTTATATCATTATTTTACTAGCAGACACTGCCGGTCAAACGTATGCGACGCGGTTTTATTTCGTCTGAACCGCGAATGTCTTTTAAATCTTCGGTCGGTGAAAACTCGGCCGAGTTCAAATCGAATCCGAAAAACCACCTGGCGAACAAAATAATTCAGACAATACGAACGATTAATTATTAGAAAACGAATTACACACACACACACACACACACATCGCGATAAAATCGTTATTGATTCGCTCGCTTCACTCCCAAGCGATATACTGTTGTCAAAACGTCTAGAGCCGGGGTGGCCGAATTACGGCTCGCGGTCTTATTTACAAAAACCAAAATATTTTAATTTTTTTTGTATACATTTATTAAAAAAAAAAAATGTGCCTTTATTGTATTTATTTAACACTATAGTATTATAGAATATAGATTAAATCAAACAAAAAAAAAAAATTAAAAAATTAAACACTATAGGCTAATTTTGTTTGCGTGGTATTTTTTTCGTGTCTACTTTTTTAGTAAGCTTCTTAAGATCCGGTTGAATCCATGTAAGAGCAGCGAAATGGTTTATCGTTTTTCTCTATGAAAAAGTATCGTTCTTGCCATTCTAATTTAAATTTTCTTCTTCATATTTTTCGTTTAACCGCTTTTTTAGAAATTGACGACATCGTAACTGACTTTCGCAACAAGTATCGGTAAAATATTACAAATATTTTACAAAACAAAAATTGAGGTGAAAAATAGGACTGTTCAACACAGACTACAGACTATACGTTAGTGAACAGCCCGGTCCTATAAAAATGGGATCGGACCAGACCAAATATTTAAGACGATTTGTTTAACCGGACCAGACCAATTTCTAAAATATATTTTTCAACCCAGACCATTTTTTAACCAAGCTCACGATTTTTTTAAAAGCCCGGACCAGCCCAGCTCGGATTTTATATTAAAAAAAAAACCCAACCCGGACCAAGACCGTTTTTATTTAATAATGAAAACCCGGACCAGGACCATTTTTATAAACGAGCGAAATAAAATAAAACAATTTTAGACATTCACATCTCACAGTATTATTAATTGTATAATGTATATATATACTATATTATATTGTGTATCGTTAGATAGTATGGTTTATTCAACAGTAAACAACGTTTATTTTTACAATTTCCTGCCCGGAGGAAAAATAATATTAATAACCGATAACACACGAATAGTGAAATGGCCGTATTTTATAAAGTTATTTCAAGAAATACGAATATATTATGCTATTAATAAATAATTAGATATAAATTGGAAAAAAAAATACTATTTTTAACCCAGACCAAAAGAACAAAAGACCGGACCGGACCAAACCAGTGAAAAATATGATTAATCCAAACCTAACCCAACCCATTATAACTTCCAGGCCCCCGGAAACGCCTAAACCAAGAATATAAAAGCAAGTGACCGGACCGGACCTAACCCGATCCGGTCCTGGTTTTTTTCCGGTCCGGTCCGGGTTGACCCGGGACCGGGCTGATCTCTACTATACGTATTAAAAACGATATAATTTCATATTACGTAATTCGATATGTTTATCGGCTGTTTGTTATCTTTATTACTTTTGTGCTATAAAAGTACACCATTAGATAATTTGGCTCTTGATATAATTTTACACGTGGCTCGCGCGTACATAGTCATGTTGGCCACCCCTGGTCTAGAGAATCACGAATCGCTCGGGCGTTACGAAAACGACGTGTAAACCGAGCGATGAATATCAAAGTATAATGATATTATGATTTTCATTACGCCGCCGCCGTGACGAGTTGGTTTGTTTTTCTTACTTTCCGGTCGGCTAGAAACGTTATAGTTATAACAGTTATGACGTCCGCGTACTTTTTTCATAACGACGATTCCTCCGGCGGCGGCGGCGGAATATTCCGAAAACTATTTACAACCCGAATTTACCGTCGATATTATTACATTATAAACTACTATGGTCGCGCAGAACGGCGCGGACCCTTTGTGACCGCGTCCGACTTGGTTATTCGTCGCGCGACGCGCGTGTTAATAATAATAATAATACGGCGTATAATATACAATAAGGCCCGGCCGAGGAGGGAACCTTAAACATAAATCACCGGCTATATCCTTCGGGGTACCGGCCGTTAATGTAATAATAATATATACGTATATTTATAAAAGTTTGGCGATACCGAAATTCGTTTGACGACGACGACGACGACGACCTCCGAGTACAAATATATACGATGTTTGAAATCGGACGGCGGCGGCGGCGTTATAATCAACTTGTAAGCTTGTTCGCGGGGGCGGTGGTCATTGCGCGCGCGGCGTTTCAGTCGGCTGCAGTCAGGTAAAAGGGTTTAAGTTAATGAAGAAGGAATCGACCCGGGCGACCCATGAATTCATTATTAAACTTATACTGATATTGCAGTCGCCGGGGCGGCAGTTCGATATCGGCGGGGTAAAGCCGCAGCAACGCATTAAAGGGCCGCCGCGGACGAGTCCTGTGGAGAAAGGACGACAGGAGAGGTAAAGAGGACGGCGGCGAAAAGGTCGCGCCGGTGCCCGCGGGCCAATTGCCGCGCACGGAGCTGGTCCGTTTTTTTTTTTTTTGAGAACGCGCGATAGTTTGAAAGTAAAATTCCCAGCAAAACGGTCAAGCGTTTTATTATTATTATTATTATTATGACGCGCGAGAAGGAAATAAATTCGACTATGGTCGCACGAAATGAGATTATATACGTATACGTATTATTATTATTATTATTACTATCGATAACCGCGAAGGATACGCGCGCCGCCTCCTCGCGGCGGCGAGGATTTCATTGTGTTTTCCGACAAAAGAGAAATAATAATAAGTTCTCATCGGAGCGCTAATAAAGTTTAAATTCCGAACCCGTAAAACGCACCTATATAATAATATAATAATACAATATACGACGGGCACCGCCGCCGCCGTCGGAGATCGTAAAAACAAATATAAAATATGAGAATAAATAGCTTTACGCACACACGCGCGCGCGCGCTCGCGCACACCTTTTGTTCGCCTCGGCTTTTAATATTGTTTTCCGTTGAAAATCGCGGATTTTCTCTGCCCCGCGAGCCGTATTATCGCGCCAGGATCATAATAATACTCGTATAATATCGCGTCGTTTTCGTTTTTACGATTCGGTCCTAGAACATCATCATCATCATCATATTATTATCTCGAGGACGATTTCGAACAAATTCAAACGCATCGCACGCGGTCGAGGTAAATTATAATAATAATAATAATAATAATAATGATTTTCGCGGGCCAGGACCCGTCGGAGTGCTAAAGGGGTCGGCGGTTTCTTCGGGTCCCGATGATAAGTGGAGCCCATTACCTGGGGGATGCCGGGGCGAGGGCGGGCGGCGTGAAAAATGGACGGGCGGCGAAGGATTTTTCTTCCCTCCGACCGACCGCAGGGACACGGGTTTAAGAAGGGATGACAGTCGAATGTTTAACAATGAAGAACGGCGGCGCGCGCGGCCCGATCGATATGATAATGTACGCGCGGCTCGGTCCTGTCCAGTCCTGGGGAAAAAAAGGACCTGTTAACAAACACGGGAATGTCCGCCAGATCGCGACATCGTGTCACTTTTCGCCGCCGCCGGTCCCTCCGACGACGAGAGGAAAGTAGCGAAATCGAAACCGGTACGATTATTACTCGATACGATTTGTTGCGCGCGCGCGCGCGCGATATTCTTTAAATTTCCCCGGGGACGCGCGGAGCCAATTAAAACGCCGTAGACGATATTATTTCGGCGCACAATAATAACAACAGTAATCGTACGAATAGTATGAAATCCGTCAAAAATGGGGGAGGGGGGCCGAAAAGGGCGGAAAACTCTCTGGGAATTCAAAACGTTTTAAAGGCCTCTGAGCGGAGGTGCGCGTCGACGATATCACGGGCACGTGTCACCCGCGCGCGCGGTCTGTGTGTTTCGCTAGCGTTCGGTTTAAACGTTTCGCGAGGTAAAATATTATCATTTTTTTTTTAATTCTCGTTCAATATTTGCTCTGCCGACGACGCGCGACGCCGCCGCCGGCGGAAAACAAATACGTATCGCGTACTGTTGTTTGCCAAGGCTCGCGTTTTGAAAATCTACGCGGGAAAAAAAAAACACGCCGGTCAATCCGAACGATTCGTTTGTCGCCACCGATCATCGGGAGAATGAATCTAGCTTGATCTCGTTGAAAAACACATTTTGTTTCGCACAAAGTATGTTTCCGCGCTAAAACTGAGCCGCGGCGCCGACGACGACGACGACGACGATCGCGCAATTCGAGTTACAATTTATTCGAATTAATTATTAAAATCGTTGTTTTAAATGTTTATAAAAATACAATGAAACGCGATCGTTGTAAAGCGAATTCGAAACGAGGAGATGTAATTAGATATGAAATGGCCTAAACACTTTGATTACCTTTTCCCGTAAGAGGAAGAAACATTGTGCGCATATTTCGATTTGGTTTTATTTTTTTTTTTATTTTAGTGCGCCCGGCCTTATTTATAATTTCGGTAAAAGTATATGAATATCGATTGCCGACAGGAGCGGTAGGGGGTGGTCTCCGCCGAGGCCTCCGACGACGTTTGGTTTACCGTGCCTTCCGCACGGTGGGGCCCCGGCCTATTTCCATATTTGATTGCGGAATACCGCGCGTTTTAAAACGATCGGCGGCGGCGTTCAGTCATCCGGTGTGCCCGCGGTGTTCAATCGCGTCGCACTCCGTGCTGTGACGACACCACGTCACGTTGCTCCGGAAAAAGTCCGAGTAAAAAATACACGCAGACATATTTGTAAAAACGATTCGCGAAAACGCGATAAACGTATTCGATTTTCCCGATCGACCCGGTTCAAAACAATCGAATCGAAAATCGAAAACCAAATCGACTATCGTAGTCAAAACTACACACGAGCGACGTACATCATTATTTGCCGTCCCTCTCCCGACCGCGATTCGTTTGATACTGTTTTATGATTGTTACGATCAGTCGACGTCCGCGCGTATGAAAAGCGGTTATAGTTTGATGCGGATGTCGACGCGTCGTCGACAAGCATATCCCCTTCTTGGGTGCGGCTGTCGACGCGTCGTCGACAAGCATATCCCCTTCTTGGGTGCGGCTGTCGACGCGTCGTCGACAAGCATATCCCTTCTTCTTGGGTGCGGCTGTCGACGCGTCGTCGACGACTCTCGTGCACGTTTAAACGTCTTGTCCAGTTATCACCAGGTTTGAAATAAACATTCTGTTTCGAGCCTCCCCTCACTATATGTGTCCACGATAGTGTTTTTTTAGGAAAAAAACGAAAAATTATATTATAGTAATTAAGAATTTGGCCGCGGCCAACGCGTTTAACACAAAACGATAATCGCGATTTTTAGAACGACAATATACGTTTTCGTTTTAAAATATTTATGCGATCCGGATAAAGATTATATTAATTATTCGCACGCGTGACGACGGAAATGAAAAACCGTGTTCGCCACGTTCGTCTCGGTCGATTTGGATTTTTTCCAAACATTATTCCGACGTATAAGTGATTACAATAATTATTCATTTTATACGAAAGATTATACTAGAAATTATGATGATTTTTATCCGACGCGCGACGCGTCGAAACAACGAGAATCGCGACGTTCTCGACGGAATGGAATTCTCTCGGCCACCAATATCGTTCGGGCGGATTGAATCGAATCGAAAATTGAAAACCAAATCGACTATAGGAGTCAAAAATCTACACACGAGTGACGTACATCATTATTTGCCGTCCCTCTCCCGACCGCGATTCGTTTGATACTGTTTTATGATCGTTACGATCAGTCGACGTCCGCGCGTATGAAAAGCGGTTATAGTTTGATGCGGATGTCGACGCGTCGTCGACAAGCATATCCCCTCTTCTCAGGTGCGGCTGTCGACGCGTCGTCGACGACTCTCGTGCACGTTTAAACGTCTTGTCCAGTTGTCACCAGGTTTGAAATAAACATTCTGTTTCGAGCCTCCGCTCACTATATGTGTCCACGATAGTGTTTTTTTAGGAAAAAAACGAAAAATTATATTATAGTAATTAAGAATTTGGCCGAGGCCAACGCGTTTAACACAAAACGATAATCGCGATTTTTAGAACGACAATATACGTTTTCGTTTATGCGATCCGGTCGCGAATTATATTTTAATTATTCGCACGCTGTTTGAAAACATTAACGCGCGTCGTCTCGGCCGATTTGGATTTTTTCCAAACATTATTCCGACGTATAAGTGATTACAATAATTATTCATTTTATACGAAAGATTATACTAGAAATTATGATGATTTTTATCCGACGCGCGACGTTCTCGACGGAATGGGATTCTCTCGGCCACCAATATCGTTCGGGCGGATTGTTTTTTTTTTTTAAATCCTCGACCCCGGAAACGATCGTCCGTGATGTGGTTAGACGAAGGACGTCCGGAACAGCGATCGCACGCGCGATTCCGATCGGCGGCGGCGGCGGCGGCGCGCGTGGGTCTTTCCTTTCGCACAGTGCGTCGTGCACGGGGAGTGAGGGACGACGAACCGTGTATCGCAGGGTCGTCGGTTTCCTACAGCGACAAACAAACAAACAACTCTGGCGGCAAATAGAAAAAAAAAAAAAAAAAGAGAAAAAAAGAAAGGAAATAGCACGAAAGGCGCGGGTGAAATATCCTAGTCACGCAACTCGTGTTAGCCTCGCACGCGCTCTAAATCTCTCTCCTTTCTCATCGTCATCTTTAATATTAGTATTATTTTTATATTTCCGGTCCAGGTGTGGAGCGAAATTTTTACGAAAATTCTATTTTTCTTCGCCGCCCCATAACACAACCAGGGTTCGGATTTTCAAGCACTGAAATATGCGCTATAATATATGACCGAAAAAACCTTATAATATAATATTATAAAATCGTATTATCTAATATATGAGTATGAATAATATTAAAATTAAATGAAATGTGTACATCGTATTGATTTAAATAATGTTCCGAATTATTTTTTCTTGATTTACACCGTTTGATCAAACGTCTTGGTAAATTAAAGTTCCGGGGCGGTTGTCAGTCAACAGTGACTTGTGTGTGCGATGACCGCTCTACCAATGGGCAAACACTTAAAAAATAGACGAGATTTATGAAAAAATACAAAATAAAGCATCGCGTGTTGTGCGTATTGGCGAAAAATAGCACTAAAACTTCGAAAATAGCACTACGAATCTGAAATTCTTCAAATATGCAAAATGAAATTTCACATTTGGTGACCGTGTCGCTCACTCTGCTCTATACGTATTAAGCAAACTCGCGCTTGACTCGGTCGATTCCGTACGATTTTCCGACTTGATATTTCTAATAACGTACGCGTGTTAGACGACGAACGGTCGTTTTTGTTTCGGAACGATTCCGAGCGCTTTTTCGCTCCGTTCGAAATGGTTTTTTTAATGTATCGCGCAACTCCGCGCACAGTCGGACGACGACGACGACGTGTGTATTTGTATTACGCGGTCTGCTGCCGTTCCGTCGCCGAGGAAATATCCCGCTGTTCGCGCGCCGGTGAAATGGGTTTTTCATGCTCCGCCGGCGTCGTCGTCTCGCGACGTCTGACAGCAGTTTCCTTTGTGCCGCCGCCGCCGCCGCCGTGTAAAATAATAACCAAACGAGAGCGCGCACTGGATTTGGCGGTCGATTCGCGATCGGAAAATAAGAAAATCGTCGTCGTCTCGCGGAAAAACGCCTTGGAAAGTATTCCGCGGCGAACGGCTGCAGCTCTCTCCGGTGGCTCCCGCTCGGCTCGATTGTTTCTGATTTTCCCCTAAAAAAATTGACAACCGATTCCGTTCAAGTAGATTACCTACCGCCCGCGAAGGGGCGATCGCCCGCCCCCGTAACAATTTTTAATGTATAAATTTTAGTAATTAGTTCATTAGTTAAATTAAAAATTAAAATTAAATTAAAATTAGTCGACGTAATATTATTTCGGCCAATCGCTTGCTATTTATTTCACGATTTTTAGATTAAAAACATGGTCAAGGAGCCAAATGGAGCAGACTATAGATTGACTGGACTGGCATTAATGCATATTGTGCATAGAAATATAGAAATAGACGTAAATAATAATATAATTGACCGGTTTGCAAAAAACTAACGAAAAATAGATTTTATTGTATACGATTGCAATTGTTTAAATTATTTCATTTATTTCTACTTTATTATATAATTGTACTCGATTATACTGACAATAGTAAAACTTAAATAAAGATGTAACGTGAATTTATGAAACGATGCGTTATAAAAAAAAATTAATATAGTAAAATTGATTCGAGTTTGCCCAAACTTTTCGAAAAATACGCTTAGGGTATAATAATAATTATTGATTTAAAAAACAGATTCGCTCGCCCCCCCCCCCCGTGGAAACTGTCTAGGGACGCCCCTGGGCACCCTTGAGAAATAGTTTGTGTTTTCTTTCGAAAAAAAAAAAAAAAGGAAAAACCAACCAACTCCGAAGAAGAAATAATAATATGTTCTAACGATATTATTATTCGGGTACTATATTATAATACGAGTGTTCGATTTCCGAGTGCGAAAAAAATATATACACTTGTCACTGTTGTTTACAGTGGCGTAGTTACGGGGGGGGGGGGGGGGGTGTAAGGGGTTTCCACCCCCCCCCCCCCCAGCATCAAAACAAAATGTTTTTTTAAATTGGTTATAATTTTAAATAACAGTTATACTAAATAATACTAGTACACATTAACATGTATATTATTATTACTATTTATAATAATATAGTTGTAGAAATTATCCGAGTGTTTACACTTCTATTTTAAGGAAACCAATTATAAAATATTAATTTTGTATTTTAGAAATCGAAAACTAAAGATTCTACCATAGAAAATTCTTTAGCACCTAAAAATGATCTAAACATTAAGACTCCTGAAACCTGTATACCTTCTTCACATTTCACTTCAGTTAATATAAGAATTAATGACATAATAAATTTTGTTAACCGTGTGTCATCTCATAGTGAAATTATTCATACAGTTATTAATAATATATGGACACCAGATATAACGTTTAATTTTTCCATACATAAAAACTTCGATAAAAATAAAAAAGCGCAAACGAGCAAATTTCAATTTAATTGGTCATTAAGATGGCGATGGTTAGCATACTCTGAAAAAGAAGACGGTGCATTTTGTAAACTTTGTGTTGCTTTTTCCAAATCTGAAGTTGGAATAAATGGCCAGAAACTTGGTGCTTTGGTTATAAATAATATATTTGATAATTGGAAACACGCTATAGAAACATTTACTAAACATGATAAACTAAACAACAAACAACTTGTTTAGGTGAACTTTAATATAAATAATCCAAGTGTGATATCGAAATGATTTCAATCACACGCGTCTGGCGGGGAACACGCACTTTGGGAAACGCCGCTACGTATATAGTCACGGGGAAAAGCGATTTCGTTTGGGCGAGATTTTCGATCTATCGCGCGCGTTACCGACGAAAAACAATCGACTAATCGCGACGATATAAAAACTTTAACGCGCGGCCCCACGACAAAAATCGATTATTTAAGAAAAAAAATACGATTTCCCGTGGGAAACTATATAAACACTTTGCGCGTGGGCATTGTGCACTCGTCAAAAACGATCGCCGACCGGACCTTTATAATATATATATAATATCCAGGCCGCCATTTTCGTGTCCCCGTAATGGTCGATTCGATATCTGTTGGCGTGATCGTTGACCAAGTCAAATTGGCGTCATAAGTCATAGTCACGGGCCGGCACAAACTCGTTTCTCCTCGATCGCCCTGTCCGCCCCGCCTCGTCGTCGTCGTCGTCGTCGTCGTCGTCACTATCGCTCTCCTAATCAACCGTGCCGCGTGTCCTTCTAATGACCCGGACGACGACGATAAAAATCGGCAGTCCCGCACAGTTTTTTTACTTTTTTTTCCCCTCCCCGTCGACAAAAAAAAAACACACACACACACACACACCGTTCGTTTGACGAGTGTGAAAAACGCGGACGTGACGATCGTCCGCCGACGACGACGGCGGGGTTAACACGCTATTTTCATTTATTATCGCGCACAGGCCATTAGCCGGTTTTATTTTCAAAATTAAACGCCCGAAAGAATTGTAATTGATTCCGCGACGCGCCGCGCCGTCACACATCGAGGAAAACGCGTTTTTTTCCCCATGTTTTGTTTCAAAAGCCATTGTTTTGTGGACGGTCTGTTTCGCGGGACGGGCGAGTTTCGACGAATTATCATTACGGGCCCACCGGTCAGTATATTACGTATTTGCAGTTTTTTTTTTTTTTTTAAAGTATTCGAGTAGAAGTATTTAAAATGTAATCAAATCGCGTCGAGTGCCTCGGCGTCGTTTTCGTTTTTATCAAATTTTTTTTCGTTTTTATAAGAAATACACAATCTGTACCCTTGCACAGGGCACAATAAGAGTATGTGATGTGGGTGTTAATTTGACATGAAAAACGTGATGGAAGAAGCCAACCAGCGAAGGCACTCCCTGTTTGATTTTAAACTAATAATGATAAAGAATAATAATAATAATAATGTAATAGTAATGATTATGATTATAATAATATTAATAATTCAAGTTAATTTGTTTTTGTTTTTATTATTTGTCAAGTAAATCGCGACACCAATTTCGTTTAAGTCGTCTTGAGGGATTGCCCGGAATCGTAAGAGATGCTGAATTCGATATGAGGGGATTAGAATGACGTGGCAGTCTTTTATGGAATTTTTCGCGATAGGTAATTGCTTCAGCGTGGACTGTTTTAACTTTTAGATCTGAATGTAGGGTGTAGTTATTGGAGACATACTATTATGGCGGGGCGTTAGAGTAATTAATCTTAATATTTTGTTTCGACTGGTGTGAATTTTATTTGTATTGGTTAATTTCGCATTGCCCCACAGTTGTAGACCACAAGTCCACATGGGTTTGATTAATGCTTTATAAATAAGGAGTTTAGTGCTTAATTTAGTGTGTTTATTAGACATTAGTGTTTTAATATCGAGCGCAGTCGTTCATTTAGGGGCGAGCGTTTATTTTTCAAAAGTATTTTCTACCATGTTTCGTCATTTATATTTTGTTTTTAGGCGTCGCCGCGGCCGACGAGAAAACATAACTATCGATCGGCCTACGGTTTCAAACGCATCGCGAATTGACGCGTAGAGATAAAACGTAACACAATAGCGACACGAGGTATATAAACAATGCGTTTTAGGCGGGCGTTTGATGACGGACGGACCGTCGTCGTTCGATTGTGATTTATGTACGGTTTTAGCAGCTGACAGCTAATTGGCCGGCCGGAATTCGACTGTTGTTATTTTATTCGTAACGATCTGGAGAAACGGCTCGCGTTTTGCAGCCTCTCGTTTGGCACAATACTCGATCGGAGTTTATCTCGGAGTAGACACTATTATTATTATTATTAATCGTTCTCGGTAGATCCGACAAACAGGCTCGACGAACGTGTATATTTTCATCGTATTGTTTTTCGCCGGCTCAGTGCGATATCGATTATGCAAATTACGCGTCACCGCGCATTGTCATTATTATTATGTTAAAATATCGCCATCGAACGGAAGTGGAACGTGAAAAATAATAAATACTTTAAGCGCCGCCGCCGTCCAAATTGGTTTTTAAATAAAATTAGTTTGCCTACTTTTCCCGATCTCGACGGCCGACTTTCCTACACACGCGTGTCGCATAATATTATTCGATTTTTTTTATTATATTTTCATTTTCAACGCGCGTTTTTCTCTCGGTTTAACGTCGCGGAAACGACGGTCGCGCCAGTAAATTCCCCGTCGATTTTAATTAAACAGATCATTTATGTAAATACGAAACACAATGGTTTCCTAATGAAATCATGCTGCCGGTCGACGCGCGCGCGCGCGTATATATATAATATGTGTACAGATTATTAATGCAATCATTAATTCTAACGACTCGAGTCGTGCCGAGGTATATGATATAAATAAATTATTAAGAGCGACGCCGCCGCCGCCGCCGCCGCGAGCGAATATTTTACTCTCGGTCGAAACGCGCGCGCGTTTCCGGAATATCGGATAACACGACGATTATGTTTTCTTCGTAATAATAATATGAAAACAATAATATCGTTTTGGAAATATCGCCCGACGTCCGAGTATCTGACCACTAGATAGATGTGTTGAAAAAACCCATGTCAACACTATAGTTGACATCGCTTGAAAAACTTAAAAATGCGCAAATGTGTACCATATTACCAAGATGCATACTTAAAAGTCATTTGGTGACTAAAAAAATCTTTTTTTATCTTGTGGTATTTTTAACAGACTTTCCAAATTATGCCGAGGCCGTGAACGTGTTAACAAAGAGGTAAAAGGGGTGAAACTAGGAAAATTCGCCTGGCTCGAACCGCTGGAGCTTTGAGTATTAAATTTGGTCGGCAGTTTCGTTTTATATAGTGGAGACCCGGCAAGGACGGGTAGTAATATTCAGCTAGTTGATTACATTTCTCTTTATCCGATTCGACGCGAAAACCCGGTGACTTTTGTGACGTATTTGTTCGTACAAATGGCATACCGCGGTCGTGGTCGCGACGCGTACTCAATTACGGCCGTCGATCGAGTTAATGGTTGGAATCGACGACGTGAAAATCGTTTGATTTCGCCAATGGTGTCGAACGCTCAAACCACGTGGTTATTTAGGAAATAGAAAAAGAAAACTAAACCAACTAAACTAAACTAAAATATACAGGGTGCAGGCGCGTATCGTTTTCGTTTCGCCGGGGAACGCGTTCGGTCCGGAGAGAAAACGAAAAGGATTTCGACTTTCGTTCGAGTGAAATATTGCTGTCGCGCGAGATCGAATTCGCTCGTCGGCATCTTCCCTAGCCGGCCGGCCGAGAGGACGTGGAGCGGCAGCCGTTATTCGACGCTAAAAGTGACCGCCGCGCCGCGGAGAAAGAAGAAGAAGAAGAAGCGTTTTAGCGAAACCCTCGGAGCGTCGTCCACCCCGACGCTCAAATCTCGTATTTACATACTGCGCGCGCCGCCGTATGTAGGCACACCTTCGGGCCACAGCCGTTATAATATTATAATCGTAAATCAAATCATCGGAAATTGCATTACTCTGCCCGTCCGTGTATTATATACGCGCATTATAATTATTATTAATCCCGGCCGTGTGCGCGGTGTTCCCACACCCTCTTCGCCGCGGCAATTATATATTAATCGCGATAATGACGACGATAATAATCCGTTCAGAGTCGTCGGCTCGCCAGCGCGACGACGACGACGACGACGACGACGACGGTATCGCATTACCTCGTCGTAAAACGGACCGACTTGCCCGCGAAACACCCACCCCGAGGGGGCATGTCTACCGAATGAAAGAAAAAAAGCAGCTCGTCCCGGTAACCGAAATATGGTAATCACTACGACGCGACGGCAAGTACAGTTTCTCAGGGACTTGTGCAGTGAAATTTCGGTTAAAAATACAAATCAAATTCTGGTCAGATCCGTTAAACCTGGGGTGGTCCAACCTTTTGTAGTTGGCGGGCCAATTTACACTTTCATAAAAACACCGGGGGCCGCCAGATGAAAAAAAATTATATTATTACCTGTTTATATTTTATTTTATATAATACACAAATAATTAATTATTATTAAAAAATTACAATAACACATTAGAAAAAAAATAAACTATTAATGTGATGATTGGCATTGTTTTTCAGTAGCCAATTTATCGATTTCAATTGAACACCCTGTGGCGGCTAATCTGATGCACGATTCTAAAGACGAATCGTGAATACGGTTTCTTGATTTTGACTTTATTAAATTCATTGTAGAAAATGCCGATTCACAAATATACGCGCTGCCAAATAATGACAAAATTTCAAGAGAAAAATTCCGTAATGTTGGGAATTTTTCTCGTGAACACAGTTTCCAAAACTCTTCAGGAGGCAGATTTACTTTTGATTGTAAATCACATAACTCCATTTGAAAATCGGGAGGTTGTACTGAGATGTCGACTGTCATTGGGTTGTTAAATAATTCAAATTTAGGTTTCAATATATAAAAATCTTTAAATCGTGAATTAAATTCTGTTATTAGTTCTGTAATTATATTTTTAAATTCAATAAAGCATACCGATTGATTTTCAATTTTTTTAATTTCTTGACATGATGGAAAATAATATGTAGTATCATTATTTTCTAATGCGTTTTTAAATATTTCTAATTTTTCCCGAAAACCTTCAATATTACATTAAAAAGCTGACATATATTTTGTCCCCTACCTTGCAGTTTTTAAACACTCTTTTTTCATCGTTTTAACGGTTTTAACGGTTAAACAATGGCTTGGTAATACTTGTATGAAAAATGTACGTTTTCATCGTTATTTCAATCTATTATAGGACTAGATATCGAACGGAATTCAACAGTACTTTTTTGTCGCGATCGTTTATTTATTGGTTACGGTCACACAACCATTATTTATTAGAGATACGATTCGATCGTTGTCGCATTTAACTTATTATAATTAATAAAATGAACGGCTAAGAAGGATAATATTCCAAAACCGAAATAGCTACTTTGTAGCTGAAAGGTAAAAATTATATTATCAGCGTATAAAAGATGATATTCCATTTAAGTACTAGGTAACGTATACTGTAAAGACGAGTTTTCGATCCGAGTAAAAATTAAGGTTTTTTTTGGAATATTATATCCTCCTCCTTTTAATCGGTTGAGAGGTTGAGAGCAATTACGTTTACCGCGACGAAAATTAATTTCATAAAATTATTGTCTACAAAAATATTCTATTGAAAACATTTACGTATAATATTCGTATTGATAAAACGTAATAAAAATTGAAAAAAAAAAAAAAAAAGGCGTTCGATACGAGATTTATGACGACAAAAGTCTGTACGGGATTTCCTATCGAAATAGTGTTAATATCGCCGCGTACGAAATCAATTATCAGACTCTCGCGGGTTTCTGAAAAAGAAGGGTTTTGTGAAACGAAAAAATATACCGATTTAAAGAGTGAAAACGTGCGTTTCGTTTTTATTTCCAAACGATTTCCCTGTTAAAACTAACCTACTATGATTTCAAATCGCGTAATGACTTTTTGTGTTTTTTAGATAATCTATTTATTTGAAAAGCGCGGCGGCGCGTTTCGTGAGACAAAGGAGCGTGTGCTCGGAATCGGTTCCGTCGTCGTCGTCGCATGCTACGATATACTAATAATAATAATAATAATAATAACGGTAAGTGAAGGGTGTGTTTTTTCTTCTCCTCCTCGTTCGTTTTTTTTCTTTTCTTTCTTTTCTCTGTTTTTTAATCCGACTAGAAAGCATTGTGCGCGTTCGACTTTCTTCGGGATTTTATTATTAAATAATTCTATTGCTCAAGGTCCGGCAGTAGTACTCGTATATCCGTTGCCCCGACGGTCTGAAATTTAATGATTTCGGCCATTAGAGAATTCTTCTCTCCTTTTTCTTTTAGCGGCGATATTCAATTACAAAACAATAATAATAACAATATCGAAGTCGGTCTCTCTTCCTCGTCCCCGCGCGCGCTCGTTCTCTTCGGGGTTTTTCGTTTTTTCTTATTATTCACCCGAAAATAATGAGAAAACATAAAAATAAAAAAATAAAAATATATAAATATTATATTCTCGTGTTGTCGGCGGGATCGTTTTTCTTCATTAAAAAAATATTCATGAAGCTATAAGCCACTGCCGAAACGTTTATATTCGAATATACGTTGTACGACGACGGGCCGGGGAAAATATTAATTTCCACCGTCGTCTAGCGGAGAGAAACAACAACAACAACGATAACGATAATGATAATAAATTCGCGGCGATTTTTTTCGTTGGCCCGATCGGTTTGTCGTGCGCGCGCCACTTGTGGGTGTAATTATTTATCGTCGGCAAAATGTCCGCGACGGATGAAAAATCGTAATAATAATAACGCGCGCTTCGGATTATTGTTATTATATAATATACCCGAGATGAGCGTCGTCGTATTGCGGCGCGGAAATAAATCGCCTCACTCCCCAGATAGCTGTCTTTGTCGAGTATCGGCAGTAAATAAATAACCGGCTCTGCCCGAGACGCAAAAATCGTACCCGTTTCGAAACTATTAACCAAACTCGGACCGCGGTTAATAAAGACGTTTTTTTTTTTCATTATTTTACTATCCCAAATTTGTCGTACACATATAAGGGAATAAAATTTGCCAGTTTTCGCGTGTTTCGGAGCTGTTTTGATAATTTACAGTTATAAGTGCCAAATCCTTACAAAAAAAAAGGACGTTTTCGTGTGCGATCGATCGTCAACTCGAAAGTCGAACAAAGTTTATCGAATCGGCTCCAAACTTATCCAAACGGTTCTAATATTCGTTGGTCAATCGATACGAGTGTATTATTTTGTAAAATTGGCGAAATTAAAGTTAATTCCGTAAAATGTGCTTTTTAGAAGAAAAATACCAAATCAAAAAAAGACAATTTGTAGAGAATTTTTTGGTGCTATTTATAGCGCTTATTTTGGTGTTTTTCGGTGCACATTAAAGCGCTAAAAATAAATCTTTTTAGTGCTATAACTTCCTGGTAATAAGAAAACGGGCAATGCTACGCGCGTTTGCTAAGCAGTGGCGGAACTACGCAATACATAGCTAAAGATGTGATTTTGCAAAAAAATAGTCCTCAGAGCTACGAAAAATTGCGTGAAAATCTGAAAAAATGGAGAATTTTATATCGGATTAAACACACGTCACGATCGAAGTACGAGTAGTAGTATAGTATAGTGTGGGCGACGACGACGACGACGGTTAAAGTTTCTTATATACATATTATTATATTTTTTTCATTTTTTTTTCCTACGTTTTCAAATTAATTATTCAAAATCCTTCGCGAGAGGCGGCGCGGCGGCACTCCTGGCTATTATAATAATATCGTTACGCGTTTCGATCGACTGTTATTACGTTATTTTTTTCTTGTTCAACGACCCGACGACGGGCGGTTTTAATGATATTTAAGGCGAGTGCTCGCGCCCGATCGGGGGTCAAGCCGGAACCCTTTTTCCCGAGAATTCCACTTTGTTTCGCCGCGCCGCGCCGTTAGAAACGCGTATACGTACGTATAACTGTACACATTGTTAACAATAACAAGCGTAATGTAATTAAATCGTCACGAGAATAATCGTTACTGTTATTTTATAAAAAAAAAAAAAACTCGCCGTGAAAACGGGACTCGAATATCGATTTTCGATTTCTCGGAAAAATAAAAAAAAAAGAAAGAAGGGAAAAAAAAACACCCGACGCTTTAAGTTTAAGTCGAGCGAGCACGACGACGACGACGACGACGACGTTATAATATGTTTTAACGCGATTTCATTTTCCCTACCGAAACGTTCACAGAGATGTGTTGTACGAGTATGACGTACTCTACACGCGATAGAGGCGCGGTCAAGCATTTTTTCTTTCCTTTCCCGTCGAATGATAATATGGATTTGGGGCCGAGTCGTCGTCGTTTGTGTTTTTTATCCTTCAGAGACAACGCTGACGGAGTAAGAATCAATACGAAACCATTCTTTTATCGATTAACGATTTATCGTGACTAAAACACACAGGTCGTCTTGTATGAACAGTTTGTCGGAAACAAAACTGAAATATATATTTTCATAAACCGTTTGTTTTTAAGGTATTCACGTACACAATAGAAAAGCTTCTATTCGTTTCCATTGTCCCCTTAATAATAATTGACGTGGGAAAATCATTTCCCTAACTCTGCGCTCGGCCCGTAAAGGAAACGTTTAACGCGGGTGACGGTGTGAAATTTAGATTCGCGAATCGATACGACGCGGTTTCGATCACGTTCTCCTGCCCAGACGAGTATTTTCAACCCACCGACTTCAAAGAACATTAAAAGCCCACGTTTATAATATAACGACGGCGGCGGCGGTACTCTCGGTCACATGCTACGCATACGTCACGTGGCTCTCGTAAAAACAATAGTTTAAAACGTCCGATTCCGTACACACACTTTGGTAGTCGTTTCTTTTGAAAAAAAAAAAAAAAAAAACGGTATACAAAAATAGTTAAAATTCGGCTTTTCGAAAACGTCGTTGGACGTAAGCGCGTGTTTATATACCCGGCGGCGGCGGCGGCGGCGGGCTCCGGTGTCAAAGGAAAACACACGCAATTTCCAAAACGATAATATTTATGCTAAAACCTCGAAATCCGTTTACGTCAGAAATCCGTGCGAGGAGAAGTTTCGGGGCGGCCGGGTCGCCGTTCTCGTTTATAATTAAATTCCGGTAAGCTCTTGGCCCGGCCGAGGAGAACAATACGCGCGGTAAACACACACACACACAGGATCGTACGAGCGCGCGCGCGCGCAGGACAGCCTTGAGACGATACGGTCGTGGTATCCGGTCGCGGTAACCAACCGACCGCGCGGTATTATATATACGTATACACAGATATACATACGTATTATATATAGTCGCTCGTTTCAGGTGGTCGAGGGCGACTTTATCGACGCGTAGCCCTCGGCGCAAAATTATCGGTCTATGTTAATTCGTTTATAATATTATAACCTTAGCGCTGCCGTTTCTATTATGTCCTTCTCCTCGCCGCCTTCCAGTCTTCCCGACGACGACAACACATTACGATTATAATAATTATCGCGATAGTCGTTTTCCACCCGGGTTGACGTCAAAAGTCTATTATTATTATATTATATTATGTTATAAAAATACGAAGCGTCGTCGCTGGATTTTATTTTTATTATTTTCTCCGTCCGCCGCCGCGCCGCTATTAATTCAATCGGCCATTGTCGTCGTCGCGAAATCCATAACGTTGGAATTTCGCCAATTTATTATTTCGCCGATATTAACGAAGACGATTTATCGGCGCGCTCTCCGTTTTATACGAAAACGTATTATTATTATTATGCCGTACACGCAAACTATAAACGTATGTATACGCGCGACGATGACGTCATATTATTATATCGTCTCGGCGCGCAAAAGTAAAACGACGACGATTCAAAAAAAGTCCGTTTACTCGGCGGCGGCGTCGAGATGAGAACAACACGCGAACGGACGGACACGCCGAAAAGTTTGGTATAGTTTTATTTTCTCATTGAATTTCAATGTCGATCGCTGTGTGTTATACTTTAGTCGAAACTTAAAACGACAGTTAATTTAGAAATAAAACAATTTGATACGTATCGCGTGATGACGTGGAAGTTGAAATCGCGAAGATATTCTCAACGCAACGGCGCGCGCGCGCGGACTTTACGAAAATTACATTCCGTGACGAAATTCTGTGATTTTTCGCGTCTATATTATGACTAGAGCGCGGATTTTTATGCACTAAAAAGTATCAAAATATGCCATATAATATGCAGTAAAAATCATGAAATTCATTTTTTTTATTTATTTAAAATTTTACAAATTAAACTTCTTATAACAATTAATTACTTAAATACTAAAATATTAAACTTACTTATATAAATTTCTCTTTAAATTTTTTTAATTTTATTTACTATTAAAATGAATGATCATATTATGCATTTCAAGTTTTTCTTGAGTGAAGCTATGACGTTTATCAGTTAAAATATTTTTAAATACTGAAAACGAACGTTCGACGTCAACCGAAGTTGTTGGGGCATGTTTGAAGCAATTTATTATTTTCGGGTCTTGATAAACATCTTCGAGCTGAACGTTTTCGCCTGATAGTACTGCATTTATTTTTCGTAGAATTTCTAGACCTTTATTTTTATTGGAAAGCTCATTTAGTTTTGTTGTAAGTGTTGCACCTTTTGGCCCAGGAATAGAATTAATTTTTTCTTTGATTTCGTCAATTATTAAAAGCTTTCATGTAAAGTCATATTTTGACTTCAATATGCAATAAATATGCAATACATTTTAAATTTTGCCTAAACATGCAAAATTTATGACGCGTAATAATGAAATTTCGCGAGTTTATTGTAAAAACAAAGTAGTGATTTTCAAAAACACACTTTTTTCCCCCGCGCGGCTCGTTAAAAGTCACGGAAACGGTCGGGGCGACTAATCGATTTCAAATCGAAAACTCCATTAAACGCGTAATAATAATATACGTATACTCGTATTATAATATTATATTTCACTCTCGGGATTAAACGCGACACGACAATCCGCGTAACGATATTGATAATTATACGAACGCGCGCGCGCGCGCGATTATATTTTCTTTAATAATGCCCGAAACGTACGCGCATACTTACTATATATATACTAGTATATACTAAATGCGTATGTATATATAAGTATATATATATATGCGGTATAACAAAAGCGGCCTTGTGAAATACGTTTAACCGCATATTTCCAGTGTATATTTCAGATACGGTTTCCGCGAACAATGTGCCGCCGCCGCGACGCGAATTGAAAGGGGGACTACTACTACTAAACTACACACCCACGCGCACGCTTCTCTCATTTCCGTAGAGATGTTTTTTGCGCGATAAACTTTCGGTAAATACTTAAACTTTGCCGCCGCGGCGGAATCTAAAACGCCGCTTTGCTTTTAATTACATCGACCATTGGTTTCGTTATCGATTCCATTCAAATGAACTCGGCCTAATTTCCCGCGATATCTGATTCAAAACGAAACCCCAAACGGACGGGGGGGGGGGGAGGGAACAACGCGAGCCGAGAGTTGCAGGCTTCGAGTTATAAAAAAAAGAAAAAAGAGTGCAGTGCGAAAAACCCGTCCATTGTTCGAGACGAGAATAAAGCTTTTATGAAAATATTTCTAGACTTTTTTTTCTTTTTAAAAAAGTAATCGAATTTCAATATTAAACGACGACACAATAGCCGGTATAGTATTGAATGGGTGGCGGGAAAAAAAGGAGAAAAACAAAAAACAACGCGCCAATCGTATTATTATAATATCTGCAGCTCGTTCGATCGCGATATTTTTTCGGACATTAGAGAGTCGAAATCGTACGTTTTCGTTTTTATCATGTTACGTATTATTACTATTACGACGACGTCGCGCGTCGCGTCGTAACGGAAAACTAAGAGAAATTATAGATACGTTTTCGATCGACGATCGTTTGAATTTTTTCAGCGTCGATAAAAACAAAATATCGGAACCGTTTATTACCGCGCCATGATCGTCGCCATGACATCTCAAAATCTACGAGGCGGTAGAACCTAACGTTCTTCATTTTCAACCCCTTTTACCCCCCCCCCTCCCCCTTGGGGGTTGAATTTTGAGAAATGAGTATGAGGCCGCCCCCTCAACACCCATAGGGGTTTAGAAAATAGTTGACGTAAAATCGGAGGAGTTGGTCGATAACAAAAACGCCATTATACACGACGGCGCGGCGTTTTTTATTCTCCGCCGCGATGATCCCGAATCGCGCGCCTCTTACATTGTTATGATATTAATTTAATATCGTTTTTTCACTACGACGACATTACTATTGCGCGACGAGCGGATCGCGCTTGTTCTCAAATCGTCGGGATGAATGAATGAATTTTTTTTTTTTTATTAATTTATTAAAACCGTGTTTTTTTTTTCTATATTTCTTTTCTCTACTCGAAATTTATTTAAAATCTCAATTGTCCGAGACTTATCAAAAGAAGTACAAAACGGGTAAAAAGCGATTTCACGCGAAATTAAATTTCCATTCAAATCTCCACGTCGTCGTCGCTCGTACATATACGTATATATACGTATATATATGTATAATACACGCTTTTGAATTGAATACCCTTGCTCTGATAACCCTCATTGCTGTAAAACGAAATTGAAGCCGAGAGACGTCTTTTGATAGAAATAAAATCCTTAAGAAGCCGATGGTAAATTGCTTTTTCAGCCATGTTGCTAAAAAAAACTACACACACACATTTATACTCGCGCGTATTATAATATTATATATAATATTATAATATTAAAGAACATAATACGATTTTAATCATTTTCATAATCTTCTTTTATTTACTTTTGATTTTTATTAAAATTATCATGTTTTTTTGCCAACTCGACTGCGTATACCTTTTTTTTTCGGTCGGAGGGTAGCGCGACGACCGCGACGCGACGCGACGACGACCACGACGAGTGAGGAGAGGAAAAAAAGGAAATTCAAAAATCGGTCATCACTAGGGTTCGGGATTTGAAGGCGCAAAAAAAAGCCTTTCTTTTAATAATCATAATAGAAAATGTGTTTCGTTTAATTTCCAAGACGATGCGCGATGGCCGTGTTTATTTTTTTATTGCTTTTTGCACTTGTAAACAACGCCTTTTTCGTGTGTTAATTTCCAGTCGATTATTTAACAATATTTTACACACGGCTTGCGGTTTTATCGGCACAAATGGGTTTTATTTAATATAATATTTTGAGGCCAAACCGTCACCGAAGACACTAGACAGCTTATCCCAAGTACATGACGTGGTAGTGAATTTTTTTTTCTAATACCAACCAAGTTGGTATATATTTTAGTTTTGCAGTATATATTTTATGAACAATTGCTATTTTTCACATTATTATAAATAATGCTTTTTTTTTTTATTGATTTGGTTTGTTTTTCCCAAGAGACTCGTATTTATTATAATATTATAATGTCGTTTCACAACCGTAACTATTCACTGATTTTTCTGATATTTACACGATAACGAGTGTTGAAATGAATAGTAAAAATAATTATTGTTCAAACGATTTCAGTAAGGGCGCAATCCGAACGCAATCGTAATAACAATATGACGCGACGCGACATAACACTCGTTACGGCGACGCCAAAGGGGGGATGTTCGCGTATAAAACGATATCGACCGTAAAGGTTCACATAATATTATACCGGTGGAATACGTAGATTCCGATGTTATCGAGCGAGCCGGTCGCCCATTAAAGTGTAGAAAAAAAAAGAAAAGAAGAAGCGTATACGTAATAGCGTTTTCGTGGGGGAAAAAAAAAAACCGTGCGTAATATTGTATCAAAACGGAAACGTAAAAATAATAAAAGCGTCGTGAAACGAATTTCGTTTTCAAACACCTCGTGTCGATGTGTAGTATTTACGATAAAGTACGCCGGTCGAGTACGCAACAGTCAACAGTACAGAAATACAGTCGAACCTCGGTCAACCCGAAGGGACCGGAAAAAAAGTCGGAGTTATCCGAGAATTCGAGTTAGAATAATAATAAATTATTATTTAAAAAAGATTATTCAAAATGACTCTTTTGCGCGTTTAATTATTATAACACTCGAGGCGAGTCCTTTATTTTTATTTTGTTTAGTTTGCGTTGAAATAATATTATAATATTAATACGAGCGTAAACACTTTGGAAACGTGTCCGTCGCGAGCAAATGCATAACAACAACAACAATTATTAATAATTATTATCGTTTGGCGATAGAACGGAATCGAAAATCGAATTCAATCGGACGCGCGATTTTATATATTATATAGTTTACGTACATTTGTCCGGCCGCCGCTGCAGGGCACTCGATTCACGAGTCGACCCCCTCGACCAGTGGCGTATTTACGGAGGGCGAGGGGGGGAGGGGAACGGATCCCCCCTCGGCGTTTTATACCGATATAGGTGATAATGACGTTGAACTATTACAGAAACACAGGACGAAATGATTGAAAACGCTACACGCTTTGTTACGATATCTCGAATATCGATAAACGTTTGTGAAACACGATGCAGAATATCGTCGATCGTCACCAATCGAATCGGTACTCTAAAGCAGCGGTTCCCAAATTTTTACAACCGCGGAACCCTTGAGAAATAGTTTGTGAAAAAAAGAAAAACCAATTCTCCGAAAAACGTATTATTTATTTATTAAAATTAGTTCGTTTTTACGTCATTAACGTAACGACAACGACTAAAGGTACGACTATAAATACGAGTGTTTAAATTTTTTATTTTGTTCAATTTCAAGTACAACAAATACATTATTATAACGATGACTATTATTTAGGTGAACTTTTTTTAAATAATATAAATTATTATAGTGTTTCTTAACCTTTTGGATATCACGGAACACCAAACAATTATATATTATTGTAACGCGGAACCCACCTTAGATTAGCCACCTCTCTGATCAGTAGGTAGATTTTTTCCATGTAATTTTTAAATATTTCGATAAAAGCGCTTTCGCGGAACCCTTAAGTGATCTCACACAGGTTTTAGAAATGTACGCGCGTACTGGATAACAATAATAATAATAATAATAATAACAACAAGTGTGACGAAATCCTAAATACTGCGCCACGTCCTTTTGTTCGCGACACGCTTTTAAATTATTTCGAAATCCGCGCGAATTATCAATCCTGTCGAAATCTAGTCGAAATCGTATTTCACTATCGTCGCATCCGGAGCATCCTCAACACGTACGCGATATTATTGTAATAGACTAAATTATTATCGGAAGCGACGACGACGTTTTCGTCTAATCGGATTAATCGGAGCAGCTCGCGCTGCGTGGGCGGAGCTCAGACATTATTATACGTATATATAATATAAGACGTGTAATATTATGCCGGCAGACATTTATAATATTAGGTACTCGTGTAATTATAGACGGCGGCGGCGGGATGATTGATCGCGCGAATATCTGCACAGATATATAATATATCGCGCGCGATATTATTATTATTATTTTTTTTTTTTTTTTACACGTTCTACCCCCGTCGGAAAATGGGAAACGGCGAGGCGGCGCGCGCGAAAATCACGATTAGTTTCGTTACGAAATGTCAGAGCGCTGCCGTCGGCTCACGTTCTATCGATTATAGGAGGGCGCCCTCGCCGCGCCGCCCCACCAGCCCCGGACCGTCCTTCCTTCCTTCCTTCCTTCCTTCCTTCGCCCACCCGCCGCCGCCGCCGCCGCCGCCCACCCCGTACCGCGTATTCTGCCCCGCGAGAGTCCGAACCCCGGGAAAATCATCGTCCTTTGCCGCCGCCGCACGCGCACACACCGCAACGTTTGGCTTTTTTAGGTCAGAAAAAAATTTCCCTCCGCCCGCCGCGCCGGCGGAATGACGTCAGGAACGGCTGCTGCAGCGACAACGGCGACGACGGTTAGGTCTACAGGTCTACAGGTCTGCAGGAATATCGTTCACAGAAAGCGGATCGTTGGTTTTATTTTAAAAACGAGTATAGAACGAATCTATTTTTCCCGGTAGTTTAACTATTATCATAGAAATCAACGAACGGAGAATAAACGTGGTTTCAAACTTTTTATCATAAACAATAAATAAGAACTCGGACGATGCATCATTTAAAAAACCGTGTAGATTGACGGACGATGGATACAGAATTTATAAAAATACCGATTGCGTTCGTGAAACGTTCGATAATAATTATTATTACTATTATTGTTATATAGTACGATAAATTATAATTAGAAGAATAAGAAGAAAAAGAAGCCGAAAACCAATTGATCGTTATCAAATTCGATAAACAGTGTGTGAATGAATTCCGCGGCGCTCCTCGCATAACATTTCACGTCGGTTTGTTATCGATTTCGAACGCGCGACGACGACGAAAGAACACCGGTCAATAATGCGATATGCATAAAAAAATCTCCGATTTATTTAATAATATTATAACGCATTTTATAGACCTATTGTATACGAACGATTTTACGATCAAACCGCTCGTATATGATATTATTTATACGTTTTAATTTTAGATTTTTATACCGTCATAATACGTATCGTAATGCGTACCACCGACTGTCGGCGGTGGTAGAGGTTTTTTCCCGCGCCGAAAAAAAAAGAAAGAAAATCGATAAAATATTTCAAGATTCCCACTCGGACACGCGACCGCCGCCGCCGCCGCATTCCGCGCCATGTGGAAAATAATAATAAATCTTTCCGCCGCCGGTTTTTTCCCCCCTTTCTTTTTGACGTCATAATTCCACACTAAATCGGTCTTTATGTGTATAAAGTAAAACAATTAATTTTAACAACGGAAAGAGAAATAATATATCGACGCAAACTTTGGCCGTTACGATCGTTAAATTTATATTCGATCCGATGCCGACAAATTGAAACTGCCGCTGGCTCGTATTTATGTGCCCGCCGCGACGGCAGACGAAAAAAAAAAAAGAAAAAGAAAAGAAATCCCACTTGGTCGTATAGTATAATATTATGATATTATGTGCGCGAAAAGTGGAATAAAATAAATAAATTACTTGTAAAATACTACGACGACGACGACGACGACGGGGATGTGCGGGAAAAGTCGCGTGACGTTTAAAAAAAAAAAGTGTTGTTTTCGCGTAAACTACCGTATCGTTTCGTCGCGACGACGACGTCTAGGACGAAAAACGACCACTAGGGCTCGGATTTTAAAAAAGCATTTCAAGTAGCCGAAAAAAGCGTTTATTTTAAAAAAGACAAATTTCAATTGCACTTAAAATTAAATATTTCCAAGTTACTTTCATTAAAACTCGTTCTATTGGGTGCTAATGTACGTATAATATTTTTGTACGTAGAAAAAGACCTTTCCACATCGACCGATGGTTATGTCGTTGGTACATTTATTATACTGGTTTTTTCACGGGTTTTACTTATTTCTGGTAATAACAACATAGTCATAAGTATAGGGCCCGGATTCAAGAAAAATAGCCAAAAATGCATTTTTCCACAAAGATGACTTTACATTTCAGTTTTTATTATATTTTAAAAAAACTGAAAATTCCATTGATGTTGACTCACTCGCATTTGTATTTAAATTGAGATCAACTGAATCAAATAATTTATTTTCAGATAATATTTTGAATTGAAACTGAAAAAAAAAAAAACGAAAAGTTTACTCCGGTTGAAATCGGAACGCGATTCGAAACGTATTTATAAGAATCGTCTCTTTTTTTTTTGCTACGAAAAACCCGAGCCCTAATCGACGCGGTGAATTCGTTCTCTACTCCTCGGGAAGACCGTCGGGAAAATAATGTTGGCGCCGAGAGTGTCGTTTTATCGCTGGAGACAAAGGTACGGGAGAAGACGGCGAGCATCGGTGTAGTGGCCGCACTCGACTGAATTCTAGTGGTTATCGACTAGTCGTGGGTCGCGCGACCTAAATTTTAGTCTAAACCAGCGGTTCCCAATTAGTATAAAGCCACGGACCCCTAGCTATAACTTAAATTTGTCCGTTGACCCCTTTTTTGTAAACACTTACTTTTCAATTTTATTTAATTATGAAAATGAGAAATAAATTGGTACGATTTATTTTCAATATGATTAAATTGTTAATTTTGTAAACATTTTCGTAATATAGTACGAACAAATTTTCTCAAAAAAAAAAAATTATTTGATTAAACACCTTCAGACTTGATGAGACAAGTGAAATCTTTCTTTTTTGTTCATAATTTCGTCCAAGTCCGGCTGCATGCTTGATATTTTAACTCTTAAATATTGGCGTCAATATTAAGTCTATTACGATATTTGTTTTTCATGTAACAGTTAAGGTTAGAAAAAGCTTGTTCACATCAAATGTCATTAAAGCTTTCTCAGCCAGTTGCTTTTGATCATTTTGAACGATTAACCAAATATCAATGAATTCATCTTGTTCCTGTTCAGAGAGATTTTCTATGTTTTTCAATATCACAGGAAAATGGATTTCTTATCCACGTTATTATTTGGGTCAGGTTGATGAAAATATTTTCTTAATATTTTGGCCATGCTCAACAAGTGTTCAGACATTTCTCTCTTTACCTCCTGTGATAGACATTCACACGAAGATTCCAAAAAAGCTTGTAATGTCGGAAAGTTTAGAGTTAGACTCTTTAAACTATCGGGTGTGGCCGAGGGTGTGTTTGTTTTTTTTTTTTTCTCCCACTCCCACCCACCCCCCCCCCCCAAAGAGACGCGTTTAATTTTAAAAACTTTTGTCGTTTTTGAAAATATATTTTGAGAAGGGTTGCCGCCGGCGAAAATAATGGTTTCCAAAAGCGATTCGCGCGGTTAAAATATTTCCTATCTCCGTTTGCCACGCGCGAAAACTGATCGATCACATATTATATTAAATGATTGAGAAGTGTTTTCGGGGCTTTAACGCGCCGCCGCCGCCGGCGGACTACATTATAATATTATACGTGTGTGCATATAAAAGGAAAACGTGCCCGGAGAATACGTAATAACGCGCGCGGAAATATTCGGGGGGAAAAAAAGGAGAAAAGTCATCGCGGCTACGAAACGGCGAACAATATAATATTGCGTAGGTACTCGAATCGTTTAGTTTCTATCGATAAGACCGCGGAAATGTCCCGAGTCATATTTCATTACTATTTTCACGTTTTTAACCATTTCGGTGGCCATTTCAATGGCTTTCGATAAACCAAACGTGTTGTCGTTATAGAATTAAAATATTATATTATTACACTGTACGTTGATTTTTAATTACACTATACTAGCTGACCCGGCAAACGTTGTTTATATTTCCAGCGAATTAGTAAGTATTATTATTAGAAAATTTTGATTCGTGAAGACACGGAATTTACTTTTCCTTTAATTGCTGTCAAACCTGATAAAAAAAAACCTGGTAGGCCTCCAAAAGAATTTTCGGAACCGTGAGTATGGTTAATCGCGAATGCGGATAATCAAAACACGATTAATGGAGGTTCCACTGTATAATATTTTTATACATAATTCATATTGCATTTGTTATTAATTATTGGCAATTTACTACGGTAGAAAAAAAATATTATCAAGGTAAGAAAATTAAAATTTTTGATATTTACTAGAGGTTTATTTTAAAATTGATATCAAATTTTTGTTCAGAGTTGTATAAAACTAAAAAAACAACCCCTTAAAACCCTCTTACCATATTTTATCGGCTCCTAATTTTGAATTTAAGGGATTGAATAAGGTTTAATATCATTTTTCAAATCAGCTCTCCTTAATCTATGTCAAAAATATTCAAAATATTATTTTTACAAAATTGAAATAAGTTTTCTAACCGAAAATGTATACGGTATTAATTTCGACGCGCTAAACATGCATTCTGGACCACAACGATGTCGCCCGCGGTGACGGCGGATTTCACCGCGTTCGAGAGCCGCGAGAAGACGAACTCGGGGATTTCGAAAAAATCAATACTCACCGATAGACCCGGATTTAAATGCACTTAAAACCATACAGATATGCTCTAAAAAATAGCCAAAAATGCCCTTAAAAAATACAATTTACCACAGAAATGACCTTAAAAATGCCATATATTTTTTTTTATACAAATTATAATTTATAAATGAGACATAATAATTATTTTTACATGACGATCTACATCAGTCAATAATAAATTAAGATAAGATAAAAACTAAATCGAAAAAAAAAATTGACAACGTGTATGGAAAAACCCGATAAACCTTCTTTAAATATCAAGAAAATAATTTATCTTAAGATAATTTTTTTAAATAGTCCAAGTTTTATATCTACATTGAACAAACATGCATTAAAAACCAACAAAATGACCCAATAATGCTAAAAATGCCCTAAAAATGTAAAAACGTCGAAATATGCAAAAAAAATGCAAAATAAAATTTGTAGTTTTCAAACCCTCGTTACATGAAACGAATTATGTACTTAGAAAGCATTGTGTATGATCAACCGAAAAAATATGCACTTTGCATTGAAATCCGGGCCCTACTCACCGACATGTTTCGCGAGAGAAGAAGTCAGAATGCAAAAAAACGTGTTGCCCCTCTTCGTCTTCGTCGTCTTCTTCTTCGTTTATATTATTAACCTGCTCACGAGTACATATTTTTATCGTTGGCGTTTCGTCCGTAATGGTTATATTCATCGCGTTCACGAGCATTATTCTCTTTATACATTATTCCCGTGTTCACCCTCCACCCTCCACCCGCCACCCGCCACCCCCCCCCCCCCCCGGACTCGACTGGGTTTTTTGTTATTTTTTCGGGGGTAGTCGGTAGGATAATTTTACAACGCGAAATTTCGCATTAAATCGTTATTTATTTCGACGGCGCGGCGCGCGGCGTTACAATGCCCCGAGTATACTCGTAGTATTGCTACGATGTGCGCGCGAGAACGGCGCGGCGTTCTCGAGTAAAACGTCCGACCGGCCGGCTGAGACCTTCGAAAATAAAACGACCCAGAGAGAGAAGGAAATCATTTTCGTTCCGCTGGCGCGTTTATTCCGCCGAGAATCGCGTATAAACGTAATAACGGCGCGCGGAGCCGTTTCCACCGTATAATGTGTATAATATTATTATTATGTTGTCGTCGTCGTGTTTTTTCTTATTTCTCCGCAAGTTTTTTTGTCTGCAGCGGCATCGGAGATACGCCTAAACGTCGTCGGAACACAACTCTACTCGGCTCTGCGAGCGAATCGAAACTCTTGTAATAGTTGTTTTTGTTGACGACGACGACGAAACTAAAACCGCAGCGGATTTGACGGCGGCTTTGTCAATGCAATATCGTTATGCTTACGAGCCGGAGACGTAGACGTTTGTTTTCAATAAACGTACGAAATATTTCAATTACCAAAAATCAGCTATACGACGTATACTGTTATTGGAATACTTTTAAATATAAGTTCTCCAGCCATTGCGTTCGGAATATCTTCACAATAACTACTATTATCGACTTTTACGTTTAGTAGAAAGTTTATAAATATAATAATTATTATATTATAATACGTATACGTATAATTATGCCGAGAAAAATGATTTTAGACTTTTTTTCTTTTTTTTTTTCTTGTTTTTCGTGTCTTCGTGAAATACAATATACGCGTCTACTTGGTCGTGTAGTTTTCTTTTCTTCAGTAGTTGGATCACGCGTGAATACGTACACTCTAGAATTTATTTCGAAATTTAAATTCACCTTTCCAGAGCCAATAAAAGTTTCCATCGCCGACAGAGTTAAATTGTCTGTGGGGCAATGCACCTCTGAATAAACCATTGTTCTACATAGATCAATATTTGGTAAGCGTATTTTCAGCTATTTTGACTTTTAAATCGTCGGAGAATGGGGAAATTTCGCGACGACCTAGTCAATTAGATTAGATTCACAGTATAAACACATACCGGTCGATATTTTTACACTCGTGGCGGTCGATTCGTGGTGACGATTCGTACATTCGTGTTCCGCGCTTCCGATTTGATTGATTTCCAGACACGTTTTCATTGAAGAAACGATGTACAATTGTGCGATTGTTCATTGAAATTATAGATAGGTAGCAAAATGTCGACGGTGAATTATGTTTTGATATGCGAAAAACACAACGGAAAAAAAAAAACCATTGAAACGTCGTCGTTAAAAATAATATCAGAGCAAACTGCAGCAAGTTTTTATTTGAACCGTTGAAAAAAAAATGCCAATTAAACGAAATAACGAAATGTCGTTAACCAGGTTGTAATTTTTAATCCGAAAAAATAAAACGTTAAAATTGCCGCGTCGTCGTCGGGATGAAAATGTTACGTTTTCTCGCGCGCGGAATGGAAATTCGCGCGCGCGACAAAATCTCGTTTCACATCGTGCTCGGATTATTCGTGTTAAAAAGTTCACCTAAATAATCACCCACGTCGCCAGTGGTACAATGTCGTCGTATAGAAGTGTATTTGTTGTACTCGAAATCGAACGAAATAAAATCACAACACTCATAGTACCTACACGGACGTTGTCAACGACGACGTAAAAATGAACTCGATTTGAATAAATAATCATCGTCAACGATAAAACATTTTTCGGAGTATTGGCTTTTTTGTTTTTCGACTCTCTATTACGAAAGATGTATAACGACAGAATTAACTTGGTCCTTAAGGATTCGCCGTGGTTAGGTTAGGTTAAATATAACCTTAATATTATATGCATTTGGTCTGTTGCTCGCTCTAAACTTTAACCTTATATTTGTATATTCGATCCGATAAATAAATCAACCGACTTGTTTTCGAATTCAACGGGATTATAGGTATTTAAGTAGTTTGGTTTTAAGTAGTCATAACCATTAACCAGTGGTAAGCATGAAGAAGAATTAAAATAATCGAATTGTTTTAAACGATTTTTACAACTATATCGTTTTAAGAACATTTCAGCACGACAATTTATCCTGGAAAGGTTTTAAATGACTAACTATACATTCAAATCGAACGAAACTATTACTTACATTACTAGTGCAGTATTTTTACGTTAAGGTGTACTTACCACGGCGTGTTGTGAGAGGAAACTATTCGTTTGTTTTTTATCTGAAATCGAGTCATACAGAATTCCGAGCGCAAAATGGCCTAGTCAAAAACATAACTTAAAACATGTATCGGTTTGTAAATGGTTTAATTTATTTAAAGACGTGCAGCCCCGACACAGCGTTGCCCGTGTATAAGTTTCTTTTTTGGCATTTTCCTATGACGCGTGTTAGTGTTTAATTTAATTGTATTGATAGTGCTAATATTACGTGGAATTCACAATTTAATTGTTTGTTTGTGTGTTAATTAGCACTATTAGATACGTTGATAACATATATTTATAGGCTGTTTTTTTTGTAAGATTCAATTCCAATCGAAGAAATGTTGGAATAAAATATGCTAGCTGAATTACCCGTCTTTGCCGGGTTTGAGTATAAAAAATGTGTATGGTCCAAATAATAATAATGATTGACATTTCCCCGTTATTAGCCGACAGCTATTATTATTTAACAGTTTATTGTACAAACACACGATATGAATATAGATATACGATTTACATTTAAAAATTTATATTTACCGATTTACCTAACTGAATACCGGCTTCGCCCGTGAATTTTTCTTGTTTCACCCTTTTCACCCCTTTTAACCCCGGTAGGGGTAGAATTTCGGAAAATCCTTTCTCCAGGAGTTTCCGGTATATAAAACGAAACCGCCGACCGAGTTTCACGCTCAAAGCTCCGGCGGTTCCGGCGAGGCGAATTTTTCTAGTCTCACCCTTCTTACCGCTTTTAACCCCCTTAGGGGTGGAATTTCGGAAAATCGCTTCTTAAAGCACGCCTACGTGGCTCGAGGAACGTCTGTAGACATTTTCAAGTCACTAGGCCCGGCGGTTTGGGCTGGGCGTTGATGAGTGTATCGTATATACAGGTCTCTTTTATAAATTATATAGTTACACGTTTTCTTGACAAAAGTAACATTTATTTATGGCATGTGTTAGGTAGTACATTTTTGTTAAAATATGAATAATTCAATAAAAAATAAAATCTAATGTTTCCAATTCGTCTGGTCAATCGACTATATACAATATGATCGAACTGGTGAAATTGATAAATCATAGTTAAACTTTAGTTCGGTTTTTAATCGAAAAATAATAATATAAAATGTACTCCGTTGATTAGCAACTGCAAACCGAAATCATAACTTTTGCATTTGCCGTACTCTTATTGATCTTATCCGTAATTCCGATCCTGAAATAAAATCGATCAACTACACATCTCTCTTTTGTTATTTAAACTATTTAACAATGATACAAATGTTAAAAATATATTATAGTATTTGATTATAAATATACTAATAAACTTGCATACGGTATTATTCTATTTATCTTTTTCAACAATGATGATTTACGACTCGGAGGCGGTGAGCAAAACTCTAATTCTATACCGATCAATAATTATTTATCAGTAAAACATGAAAAACACGATGCGAGGAACTATCAAAAGTTTTATATATATTTATATCTAGAAACAGAAAACTATCTAAAAAATATAAATAAATATGTTTTGTATTGAACTAAATAAATATTTAATCATTTATTGTTAGAAGAAGACTATCATACGGAAACAAAAATGTTTGAGGATTATTCCTTTGTTTATTTTCTAGGATCAATTCAAAATTTAAAAGCAACAATAAAATATACATTTTAATTGTCTGCGTATTTAAATGATAATTTCATGTCTTAAACTTTTAATGTTTATTACTGTAAAAAAAATATTCATCATTCGTAAGTTCTGTTTTAAATGACTCGTTTTATCTAGACATAGGATTAATGAAAACAATCCGATAATATGAAAAATAAA
Source organism: Drepanosiphum platanoidis (assembly GCA_948098885.1). Classification (NCBI taxonomy): domain Eukaryota; kingdom Metazoa; phylum Arthropoda; class Insecta; order Hemiptera; family Aphididae; genus Drepanosiphum; species Drepanosiphum platanoidis. The sequence continues at coordinate 8,787,918 of OX402541.1, forward strand.
ATATACACGAAAATGTTTTCCTACCTTACAAGCTTTTTTGGATTCATCAGTTCCATCTCGGCAATCATTTTTTCCATCACAAACAAAATATTTTGGAATACATTGACCGGAATCACATCTGAATGCATTATGTTTGCAAGTAGTATTCTAAAACGAAAGATGATAGTTCTTGATAACGATAAAAATTAATTTAATTAAACAATTCAATGCTATTACAAACATATAGCATAATTTAGGTTATATAATATAACGTAAATTTGGAATTAATTTTTCTTAGAAAGAGTAGGTGTTGGGGTTATAAAATTCTATGATAATACACTTAAAATCATTTTGTTTTACCAATTATACAAATATTGCCAATAGTGTACTAGTACAAATGCCATTTTTCAACAAATTTAATTTTGATTTAGACAAACGATTACTCAAAATAAAAACAACCATATAAAAAATAAAGTATACCCAAAAATGTTCTCCTACCTTACAAGTTTTTTCGGATTCATCAATTCCATCTCGGCAATCGTTTCTTCCATCACAAACATAATCTGTATCAATACATTGACCGGAATCACATCTCCATTCATTATTTTCGCAAATACGATTCTACAACGAAGGGTAATAGTTGTTGATTACGATTATTATTCATTTAATGCAACAATTCAATACAAGTCAATATGTACGTATATATAGTATACACGTGCGTATTTAGAAATTTTTTATTGGGTAAATACACAAACGAATTATTCAAATTCTACATAGTTATAACTGATAACTCATAGTTTCCAATTAAATTTTGATTTAGACAAACAATAATTATAAAAAAATCGACCATACTAAATATTAAGTATACACAAAAATGTTTTCCTACCTTACAAGTGTTTTCGGATTCATCAGTTCCATCTCGGCAATCGTTTCTTCCATCACAAAGTGCTGATTTATAAATACATTGACCGGAGTCGCATCTGAATTGATAATTTTCACAAGTATGATTCTAAAACGAAAGATACTAGTTGTTGATTATAATTATTATTATTTTAATAAAAAAAATTCATAGCTGTTATAAACGTATAGCATAATTTAGGTTATATTATAAAACATAACTTCGTAATTAATTTTTATTAGTTAAAAGTGAGAATAAGTGTTATAAAAGTTAATAGTATTAATTTTTCCTGATCCTATTTGTATATTAGGGCAAAAAATAAATCATCAAATGTAAAAATATAAATGAAATAATAACTTTGAATTTATTTGATATCCTTTATGAGTTTGTAAATCGAAATTCTATACCGATCTATTATTATTTATCAGTAAAACATAAAAAAAAATGATGTGAGGAACTATCAAAAGCATTATATATATTTATATCTAGAAACAGAAAACTATCTAAAAAATATAAATAAATATGTTTAAAGGTTAAAAACTCGTATTGAACTAAATAAATATTTAATCATTTATTGTTAGAAGAAAACTAGCATACAGAAACAAAAATGTTTGAGGAATATACATTTTAATTGTCTGCGTATTTAAATGATAATTTCATGTCTTAAACTTTTAATGTTTATTACTGTAAAAAAAATATTCATCATTCGTAAGTTCTGTTTTAAATGACTCGTTTTATCTAGACATAGGATTAATGAAAACAATCCGATAATATGAAAAATAAAATATACACGAAAATGTTTTCCTACCTTACAAGTGTTTTTGGATTCATCAGATCCATCTCGGCAATCGTTTTTTCCATCACAAACAGAAGGTGTTAAAATACATTGACCGGAATCGCATCTGAATTGATTATATTCGCAAGTACGAGGCTAAAACGAAAGATAATAGTCCTTGATTATGAATATATTTAATTAAATTAAAAAATTCATAGCTGTTATAAATGTAAAGCATTATTTAGTTCATATTATAAAGCGTAACTTTGGATTTAATTTTTCTTAGTAAAGAATACGCCTAGTATTGGTGTTATGAAACACTATGATAATACTTTATAAATCATTGTGTTATACGAATAATACAAATATTGCCAATAGTTAACAATCATCATTTTCGTCAAATTTAATTTTGTTTTAGACAAACGATTACTCAAAATAAAAACAACCATCTAAAAAAATAAAGTATACCAGAAAATGTTTTCCTACCTTACAAGTTTTTTTGGATTCATCAGACCCATCTCGGCACAATAGGTATCCATCACAAACCATATAACTTGGAATACATTGACCGGAATCACATCTCCAATCATTATTTTCGCAAATACGATTCTACAACGAAGGGTAATAGTTGTTGATTACGATTATTATTAATTTAATTAAACAATTCATAGCTGTTATAAACGTATAGTATAATTTAGGTATATAATGTAAATTTGGAATTTATTTTCTTAGGAAAGAGTAAGTGTGTTGGGGTTATAAAACTCTATGATAATACACTTTAAATCATTATGTTTTACAAATCATACAAATATTGCCAATAGTTTACTCGTACAAATGTCATTTTTCGTCAAATTTATTTTTGATTTAGACAAACGATTACTCAAAATAAAAACAACCATCTAAAAAAATAAAGTATACCAGAAAATGTTTTCCTACCTTACAAGTTTTTTTGGATTCATCAGACCCATCGCTGCACCATAGGTATCCATCACAAACCATAAAACTTCGAATACATTGACCGGAATCACATCTCCAATCATCAATTTCGCAAATACGATTCTACAACGAAGGGTAATAGTTGTTGATTACGATTATTATTCATTTAATGCAACAATTCAATACAAGTCAATATGTACGTATATATATTATACACGTGCGTATTTAGAAATCTTTTATTGGTTAAATACACAAACGAAATATTCAAATTCTTCATAGTTATAACTTATAACTAAAATTTTCCATTTTAACATTATAATTTGTATCCAAATAACCAAAATAAATGTATTTGATAGAAATATACCATTATTGATGAGATTATGAAAGAAAACTTAGTAAATATTAAGATACTATACTTTAAAATAAACTTTTGATTTTTGTATTGTTTACTCAATAAATCTTTATACATTGCCTGGAAGGTGTAAAGACTATTAATCAGAAAAATCTATTTTGAAAAAAGTTACTATTATCTTGTATCATACTAATACATAGTTTATTCATTCATTTAATGTGAAATATTGAATCTGGTCACGTTATAATACTGAAATGTTTGCATGATCAGAACCTTCATTGATAGAACTTTAAAAATATAAGTTGACTTTTACTGAACTACCTTTAGAGTTCTATGTTTACATAGCACTACATTATACTAGGTTTTATATATGTTTGAATTCAACACATCGTCTTTTTTACAAAACGATGATGATATTATAATATAAGAAACAGAGGCAGTTTAGCCAGGAGGCAATAGCCTAACAGGCCCTTGATACTGCCCTATTAATGAAAGTTAAGTACATTTTATATTTCATAAGATAAATAAAGTATCTATAAAAAACATTATTATGTTATAGAGAAGTATCAATTAAAAATATTATAATTAAATAGTAAAAAACACATTTTATGAACAATAGGAAAATGAATAATATTTAAGAGTAAAAAGTGAATTGATATGAGTATAAAACTATTGACCAAAATGATTTATCGTCTATATTATAGACTCTATAACGTAATATTAATTGATTCAATTCCAGATCCTAATATCTCATTAACTACATTGCTAGTGATAATTTGGTAGGCCAAAAAAATTAAAGAAAATAAAACAAGACATAAGTGGTTTGTAGCTTTTTAACATATTCAGTATAATAGGAAAAGAAACTTTTAAGTATTTTCTTCCAAGTCTCTGATTATGTTTAGTTTAAGCACAAACCATTTCACAAAAGTTAAAACGAAATTAAAATAAAAACTACGAATTTATTTGATATTCTATATTAGTATGTAAGAGTGACATGAAATAAAATTATCGAATTCCCATACCAAACTAATATTATTTAACAGTATTAGATGTAAACCACGATGTAAATAACATAATAGTTCAACAAGTTTCATATTTATAGACGCATATTTATACATAACTAGCTGAATAACCTGGCTTCGTCCGTGTGCAACTTTTTATTTTTTTCATTTTTACCCCTTTTACCCCCGTAGGAGTCGAATTTTGAAAATCGGGCGACGTGACGACACTCAAAAAGGTATTTGGAAAAACTCTGTGAAAAAAAATTGGAAGAAAGTTAAATAGTCTCGTCAAAAATAATTGATGAGCTGACCTTCAAATTCAAGAAATGCGGCGGTATACCGGGTGGTTCTAACGAATTCAAAAATTTAACTGGATAGTTGACTGCATCATCTTCATTCAATGCGCTATCAATAGTATAATAGTAATAAAAAAATAATAAAAAATAACCACATAGAGTGTATATATATCTCCATGGCAAAACAATAATTGTTGAATATCGTGCGTGCGTGATTATTATTGTACACTTAAGAGGCCATAACTCCGGAACCACATATTGCACAGCGTAAAAACTTCACAGAAATCATCTACATATTAATCGTTATATGCCCTAAAATTTTTATCGAAATAGGTTCAGTGGATCTTGAGCTATAAAATTTATTAAAATGTACATCGATTTTTATATAAATAGATATCATGAAAGAGAAAACTATTTTTAGCGAATCAAAAAATTTAAAAATTATTTGTTTGTACTTTTTCTATGATCAATTCAAAATTTAAAAAGAATAAAAATTTATCTTTTATTAGTTTGCGTTTTTAAATAATAATTTCATGTCTTAAACTTTTAATGTTTATAAGTTTATAACTATATAAAAATATTAATCAATTGTTAGTTCTGTTTCCAATAACTCTTTTTATCTAGAAATGAGATTAATGATAAACAATTTATTGTAAAAAAAATAAAGTATATACTTATATATTTTCCTACCTCACAAGTTTTTTCAATTTCATCAGTTCCATCTCGGCAATCAACTATTCCATCACAAACATAGTCTGTATTTATACGTTTACCGGAATCACATCTGAGTGCATTTACTTGGCGAATATTCTAAAACGAAAAATGATAGTTCTTGATAACGATAATTATTAATTTAATTAAACAATTCATAGCTGTTATAAACGTATAGCATTATTTAGTTCATATTATATAACGTAACTTTGGAATTGATTTAGTACAGAGTAGGAGTGTTGGTGTTATGAAACCCTATGATAATCCTTTATAAATCATTGTGTTTTACGAATAATACAGTTATTGCCAATAGTTAACAAAACTCATTTTTGTCAAATTTAATTTTGTTTTAGACAAACGATTAATCAAAATAAAATCGGCTGTATAAAATATAAAGTATACACGAAAATGATTTCCTACCTTACAAGTTTTTTTGGTTTCATCAGATCCATCTACGCATTGTGGTCTTCCATCACAAGCTATAGAATTTGGAATACATTGACCGGTATCACATCTGAATTCACTAATTCGGCAAGTATGATTCTAAAACGAAAGATAATGGTTGTGGATTACGATTATTATTAATTTTATTAAACAATTCATAGCTGTTATAAACGTATTGTATAATTTAGGTATATAACGTAAATTTGGAATTTATTTTTCTTAGAAAGAGTAGGTGTTGGGGTTATAAAATTCTATGATAATACACTTAAAATCATTTTGTTTTACCAATTATACAAATATTGCCAATATTGTACTAGTACAAATGCCATTTTTCAACAAATTTAATTTTGATTTAGACAAAGGATTACTAAAAATAAAACAACCATATAAAATATAAAGTATACCCAAAAAGGTTTTCCTACTTTACAAAGTTTTTCGGTTTCATCGGTTCCATCTCGGCAATCATTTTCTCCATCACAAACATAATCTGTATGAATACATTGACCGGAATCACAACTGAATTCATAATCTCCGCAAGTACGATGCTAAAACGAAAGGTAATTGTTCTTGTTTACGATCAAATAATAATTTTTTAGTAATTTAAGTGTCTCTTTTCATTTCAAGTAATGAATTTGAACAACATTAAATTAGAAATTCAATTAATACACTGAAATTATGAATTTCTGTAAATGTCAGTGACTCTTTTGTACGGACTACAACTTCTAAAAATGTAATTATGGTGTGAATATCTCCGATTTTTCATATATTATAATATCACTAATAGTGATTCACTATCGACATGTGTACATCATAATATGTTTTTTATGCAATTTACGAAAGACGAATGACTTTAAAAACAATCGTATCCTCTACAAAAATCTGAAAAATATAGTATAATTTTCTCAAATACAATTTTTCAGTGTGTAAAAAGTTTTGTGTAATCGTAATCACAATTTTTTTTAATAATGTAAGTATTCAAAGTTTAAATTTTGACAATACTCAAAAACACCGTAAATATCTACAACCTTTTGGTATTAAATTATTCATAATGATTATTATATGTGTACACGTCAGCTATGTAAAATTTTATTACATTTTATGAATCATTTAGATTCTCAAATTATATTTCACTGATTGATTTTAATACAATAAATTTCTAAATATCGATTCTTAATTTCAATTTAGTGTTTGTCGGTATAAAGGGTTAAAGTACAAAATATGTTCATCAATGAAATCTACATACTTGACATATTTCGTAGACTTCATCTTCACCTTCACTACAGTGTATTATTTTGTCGCAGACCATTGTAGGATGTAAGCATTTTCCGGAATTACAACGAAATGTCAAACATTCCCTTTCCTATAATATTGATAAATTATAGTAATTTTATCGATTTAATAATCTCAAATCACTTGTTAACTGTTAAATTAAAATATGACAATTTGGCTTATTAAAGTAGTGAAACAATATGTTCACTTTTTTTATTTGTTTTTATTTATTAACATGTAATGTACAATGATCATCCACTAATTTCACGTTTTTGACTTCATAGAAATTCCTAGTGTCCAGAAACTGTAGGGAAATATACAATTGTACGAAGTCAGTAGATTTCTATTATTCGATTATTATGTTTCAAGTTATCATGCTTTAAATTATATCAATTAATTTACTTGACTTACATTCAAGTTACAATCATAAAAAATTACAATAATCATTCCTAATTTAAATACGTTTCTTGGATCATTGTTTTAATACTTAAATTGTAGTATTATAAAAAGATTATAAAGGTTTTTTTAACGAGAAATTTGTGCAAATATAAGAGATATTTTAAGACCAGACATATTATATTATGTAATAGTATTTTTATGTTGTTATTATATGTTAAATTAGAAGAATGATTAATTTTTATTCAAAAAATCTGTATACTTGACACATATTGAAGTCTTCATCGTCACCATCGACACAGTGTTTGGTGAGATCACAGGCCCAAATTTGAGGGAGGCATTGTCCTGATTTACATCTGAATTCGTAAAGTTTACACTCGCGGTCCTAAGATATTGTTCATAAGCATGAATGAAACAAGATTAATAAACTCAAATCACGTTTTACATGAGATGACAAAAAATGAATATTTATGATGAATATGAACTTCCTAAAATTAAAAATGGGGTGAATAAGATACACATGACGGGTGATTTCAACTTTAAAATTTGAAACCACTATTTAATTTTTTCACTAGAAAGAGCAGTTTCTCTCAAGAAATGTATTTCGTTTTGAAAACTAAAGTTATGGTATTGAAAATTGTATTACTTTTCAACTTCATTGGAAAATATAAGAGTAGTTGGCTATCTAGTATATCATGCATATTTCCAGGTGTGTAGTGAGGAGAAATTTCTATCATATAAAAGGATAATACAATATTATAATATGTCCATATTACTTTACACATCTCTATAGCCTCGTCTTCACCACCAGGACAATCATCATAGGTATCGCATACATGATATTGTTTCATTGATCTCTTATCGCTGCTATTCCAACATGTAAAATTTTCATCAGATATTCCTCCTAAAGAATGAATTTGTTTTTTAATAAATATTCGAATAATCAATTTCATTTCCTCCTTAAAAAATATAGAATTAAGGCTAATATCAATCAATACAATGAAGCTTCCCAATGTTAAGATAGATAATATTATAGTTCAAATTGTTTCTGTAAAATTATTTGATGTTCACAATTTATTATATATAAAGTTTCAGATACGTAATTCTGTATAAAAAAAAAGTTTATTTTATTGACTTAACTATAATGTAAGTACTTATTTAATACATTATGTTAAATAAAATGTATATTATATTTACCAAATAGTAGCCGCTGAGAAGTCTTGAACTTTTGTATCGATGTATCTGAAAAAAAAAAAATAATTTTACTGTAAAAAAAAACTTTCAATGAATTATTTATATATAATTTAAAAAAAATTTTTAAACATAACACCTCAGAGAATTATATCCATATTTAAGAAACTTAAATATTCATTTTATTTTTATAAAAATACTTGCTCAATCAGCTGACCATTTTTAACAAAACTATATTTGATTATATTTTCGACTATAATTGATCAATATTCACATTTATCATAGTTATAAAACATGTTATGTTTATGCTTTACTCATAATTCATAGAGAAGTATTCGAAATTCAAACATACATGCAAACTTAAATTAATATATTAAAAATACTTGCTCAACCAACTGACCAATTTTAGCAAAACCATATTCCGATTCGATAGTTAAAAAACATGCTGCAAATAAAACGTGATACAACATCGACATAATTGTGTTTTGCGAGTCGCGATCAACAATATCAAATAAAGTTTATTCAGTCAACGGAAAACCATAAGAATTACAAAGAACGCCGTGTAAAACTATACTGACGGTCGAACTATTTCTGCCTTCTTTTTATACTCGTTTGAAAATGTTATGATTCACCCGTGGATAACCAAATATGAAAAGGGACATTTAAATTTGCAAAAAAAAAATTCATACTATCTTTTTTATCGAAAACCCATGTACACCATCAGTACTACACGTATATAATACTATTTGCAATCATCACTTTACAATCGAGCAAAGTCGGAATACGATAAACATTCGATAAAAATGTAATAAAAATAATAAAACGAGTCTTGTTCGGACTTTTATGATAAAAAGTTCAAATATTGATAGGTTCTATTTAGATTGAATAGTTTGAATATATATTATTTTGTCATTCGTCGGATCGAAATATTCCGTGTACCTATAACAATATATCGAATACTCAAAGTCAATAGATCGGTGTTGAGTTAATATTTAACGGTGTTTTTTTTTTTTCGAAAAAAAGAATTAGCGAAACCACTGTTAAACGTCATTATACGCAAAGTACAGCAGTTGGTCATCTAGTTTATTATGCATTTCTATCGTACGTTTTTTTAACGAAAACGTATAATTGTGTAAAAACATGATTGCATTGCTTTATATCTCATTCGACATCATTGTCTGTTTTAGCCTATTAGTCACTCCCAATGACGGAACAGTATTTTTTACGTTTAATCAAACAATTTGGGAGATAAAAGTCATCATATTTTAACAATATTATAAGTGTGGATGATGCGATTTCCAGGAAAAACTAAATTTTTTTTCTATAATTATCGAATTTAATCGTCCGATATTATACTAGTATTTGTCGATTTCGAATATTCAATATTTTTTTATCGACAAAATGGCCGTCGCGAAACGCACGATTACAGAATGTCATAGAACTTAGTCATAAAATACAAATGAAATGTAAAATCGATAATTTAAATGACGTCTACACTTGCGATTACAATATAAATCATAGTTTTTTTTCGTTTTTTTTTTTTGTTTTTCGACTCTATATTACGAAAAATGTATAACGATAGAATTAACGTCGGGATGAAAATGTTACGTTTTCTCGCGCGCGGAATGGAAATTCGCACGCGCGACAAAATTATTTCACATCGTGCTCGGATTATTCGTGTTAAAAAGTTCACCTAAATAATCACCCACGTCGCCAGTGGTACAATGTCGTCGTATAGAAGTGTATTTGTTGTACTCGAAATCGAACGAAATAAAATCACAACACTCATAGTACCTACACGGACGTTGTCAACGACGACGTAAAAATGAACTCGATTTGAATAAATAATCATCGTCAACGATAAAACATTTTTCGGAGTATTGGCTTTTTTGTTTTCGACTCTCTATTACGAATGATGTATAACGACAGAATTAACTTGGTCCTTAAGGATTCGCCGTGATTAGGTTAGGTTAAAAATAACCTTAATATTATATGCATTTGGTCTGTTGCTCGCTCTAAACTTTAACCTTATATTTGTATATTCGATCCGATAAATAAATCGACCGACTTGTTTTCGAATTCAACGGGATTATAGGTATTTAAGTAGTTTGGTTTTAAGTAGTCACAACCATTTACCAGTGGTAAACATGAAAAAGAATTAAAATAATCGAATTGTTTTAAACGATTTTTACAACTATATCGTTTTAAGAACATTTCAGCACGACAATTTATCCTGGAAAGGTTTTAAATGACTAACTATACATTCAAATCGAACGAAACTATTACTTACATTACTTGTGCAGTATTTTTACGTTAAGGTGTACTTACCACGGGGTCTTGTGAGAGGAAACTATTCGTTTGTTTTTTATCTGAAATCGAGTCATACAGAATTCCGAGCGCAAAATGGCCTAGTCAAAAACATAACTTAAAACATGTATCGGTTTGTAAATGGTTTAATTTATTTAAAGACGTGCAGCCCCGACACAGCGTTGCCCGTGTATAAGTTTCTTTTTTGGCATTTTCCTATGACGCGTGTTAGTGTTTAATTTAATTGTATTGATAGTGCTAATTTTACGTGGAATTCACAATTTAATTGTTTGTTTGTGTGTTAATTAGCACTATTAGATACGTTGATAACATATATTTATAGGCTGTTTATTTTGTAAGATTCAATTCCAATCGAAGAAATGTTGGAATAAAATATGCTAGCTGAATTACCCGTCTTTGCCGGGTTTGAGTATAAAAAATGTGTATGGTCCAAATAATAATAATGATTGACATTTCCCCGTTATTAGCCGACTGCTATTATTATTTAACAGTTTATTATTCAAACACACGATATGAATATAGATATACGATTTACATTTAAAAATTTATATTTACCGATTAACCTAACTGAATACCGGCTTCGCCCGTGAATTTTTCTTGTTTCACCCTTTTCACCCCTTTTAACCCCGGTAGGGGTAGAATTTCGGAAAATCCTTTCTCCAGGAGTTTCCGTTATATAAAACGAAACCGCCGACCGAGTTTCACGCTCAAAGCTCCGGCGGTTCCGGCGAGGCGAATTTTTCTAGTCTCACCCTTCTTACCGCTTTTAACCCCCTTAGGGGTGGAATTTCGGAAAATCGCTTCTTAAAGCACGCCTACGTGGCTCGAGGAACGTCTGTAGACATTTTCAAGTCACTAGGCCCGGCGGTTTGGGCTGGGCGTTGATGAGTGTATCGTATATACAGGTCTCTTTTATAAATTATATAGATACACGTTTTCTTGACAAAAGTAACATTTATTTATGGCATGTGTTAGGTAGTACATTTTTGTTAAAATATGAATAACTCAATAAAAAATAAAATCTAATGTTTCCAATTCGTCTGGTCAATCGACTATATACAAAACGATCGAACTGGTGATTTCGATAAATTATAGTTAAACTCTAGATAGGTTTTTAATAGAAAAATAATAATATAAAACGTATTCCGTTGATTAGCAACTGCAAACCGAAATCATAACTTTTTCATTTGCCGTATTCTTATTGATCTTATCCGTAATACCGATCCTGAAATAAAATCGATCAATTACACATGTGTCTTTTGTTATTTAAACCATTTAAAAATGATACAAATGTTAAAAATATATTATAGTATTTGATTATAAATATACTAATAGACTTGAATACGGTATTATTCTATTTATCTTTTTCAACGATGATGATTTACGACTCGGAGGCGGTGAGCAAAACTCTAATTCTATACCGATCAATAATTATTTATCAGTAAAACATGAAAAACACGATGCGAGGAACTATCAAAAGTTTTATATATATTTATAACTAGAAACAGAAAACTATCTAAAAAATATAAATAAATATGTTTTGTATTGAACTAAATAAATATTTAATCATTTATTGTTAGAAGAAAACTATCATACGGAAACAAAAATGTTTGAGGATTATTCCTTTGTTTATTTTCTAGGATCAATTCAAAATATAAAAGCAGCAATAAAATATACATTTTAATTGTCTGCGTATTTAAATGATAGTTTCATGTCTTAAACTTTTAATGTTTATTACTGTAAAAAAAATATTCATCATTCGTAAGTTCTGTTTTAAATGACTCGTTTTATCTAGACATAGGATTAATGAAAACAATCCGATAATATGAAAAATAAAATATACACGAAAATGTTTTCCTACCTTACAAGCTTTTTTGGATTCATCAGTTCCATCTCGGCAATCATTTTCTCCATTACAAACAAAAAATTTTGGAATACATTGACCGGATGCGCATTTGGATTCATAATATTCGCAAGTACGAGTCTAAAACGAAAGATAATTGTTCTTGATTACGATCAAATAATATTTTCCTAGTTATTTAAGTGTCTCTTTTCATTTCAAGTAATGAATTTGAACAACATTAAATTAGAAATTCAATTAATACACTGAAATTATGAATTTCTGTAAATGTCAGTGACTCTTTTGTACGGACTACAACTTCTAAAAATTTAATTTTGGTGTGAATATCTCCGATTTTTCATATATTATAATATCACTAATAGTGATTCACTATCGACATGTGTACATCATAATATGTTTTTTATGCAATTTACGAAAGACGAATGACTTTAAAAACAATCGTATCCTCTACAAAAATCTGAAAAATATAGTATAATTTTCTCAAATACAATTTTTCAGTGTGTAAAAAGTTTTGTGTAATCGTAATCACAATTTTTTTTTTTTAATGTAAGTATTCAAAGTTTAAATTTTGACAATACTCAAAAACACCGTAAATATCTACAACCTTTTGGTATAAAATTATTCATAAAGTTTTTTATATGTGTACACGTCGTATATGTTATATTTTATTACATTTTATGAATCATTTAGATTCTCAAATTATATTTCACTGATTGATTTTAATACAATAAATTTCTAAATTCGATTCTTAATTTCAATTTAGTGTTTGTCGGTATAAAGGGTTAAAGTACAAAATATGTTCATTAATAAGGTCTACATACTTGACACTTTTCGTAGACTTCATCTTCACCTTCACTACAGTGTATTATTTTGTCGCAGACCCATGTAGGATGTATGCACTTTCCGGAATTACAACGAAATCCAAAACATTCCCTTTCCTATAATATTGATAAATTATGGTAATTTTTTCGATTAAATAAACTCAAATCACTTGTTAACTGTTAAATTAAAATATGACAATTTGGCTTATTAAAGTAGTGAAACAATATGTTCACTTTTTTTATTTGTTTTTATTTATTAACATGTAATGTACAATGATCATCCACTAATTTCACGTTTTTGACTTCATAGAAATTCCTAGTGTCCAGAAACTGTAGGGAAATATACTATTGTACGAAGTCAGTAGATATCTATTATTCGATTATTATGTTTCAAGTTATCATGCTTTAAATTATATCAATTAATTTACTTGACTTACATTCAAGTTACAATCATAAAAAATTACAATAATCATTCCTAATTTAAATACGTTTCTTGGATCATTGTTTTAATACTTAAATTGTAGTATTATAAAAAGATTATAAAGGTTTTTTTACGAGAAATTTGTGCAAATATAAGAGATATTTTAAGACCAGACATAACTTAATAAATTATGTAATTGTATTGTTATGTTGTTATAATATGTTAAACTAGAAGAATGATTAATTTTTATTCAAAAAATCTGTATACTTGACACATATTGAATTCTTCATCGTCACCATCGACACAGTGTTTGGTGAGATCACAGGCCCAAATTTGAGGGAGGCATTCTCCTGATTTACATCTGAATTCATATTTTTCGCAAGTATCATTCTAAAACGAAAGATACTAGTTGTTGGTTATGATTATTATTATTTTAATAAAAAAAATTCATAGCTGTTATAAACGTATAGCATAATTTAGGTTATATTATAAAACATAACTTCGTAATTAATTTTTATTAGTTAAAAGTGAGTATTAGTGTTATAAAAGTTGATAGTATTAATTTTTCCTGATCCTATTTGTATATTAGGGCAAAAAATAAATCATCAAATGTAAAAATATAAATGAAATAATAACTTAGAATTTATTTGATATCCTTTATGAGTTTGTAAATCGAAATTCTATACCGATCTATAATTATTTATCAGTAAAACATGAAAAACACGATGCGAGGAACTATCAAAAGTTTTATATATATTTATATCTAGAAACAGAAAACTATCTAAAAAATATAAATAAATATGATTAAAGGTTAAAAACTCGTATTGAACTAAATAAATATTTAATCATTTATTGTTAGAAGAAAACTATCATACAGAAACAAAAATGTTAGAGGAATAATCCTTTGTTTATTTTCTAGGATCAATTCAAAATTTAAAAGCAGCAATAAAATATACATTTTAATTGTCTGCGTATTTAAATGATAATTTCATGTCTTAAAATTTTAATGTTTATTACTGTAAAAAAAATATTCATCATTTGTAAGTTCTGTTTTAAATGACTCGTTTTATCTAGACATAGGATTAATGAAAACAATCCGATAATATGAAAAATAAAATATACACGAAAATGTTTTCCTACCTTACAAGCTTGTTCGGATTCATCAGTTCCATCTACGCAATCATTTTCTCCATCACAAACATAATTTCCATTAATACATTGACCGGAATCACATCTCCATTCATTATTTTCGCAAATATCCCACCGTGCAAGAAACTGTTACAAACATTCCATGAATATACATTTTAAGTTCCAATATTAACATAAGAATGATACATTCCCTGAACGTTTCTGCAATGTTCCACAAAAACATGAGTTATATAGATTTTAAGTTCCAATGTAAACGTTACAATGAAACGTTCTCTACAGACCTACATTTATGTTTCTATAAAAACATTACTTTGTAAATGTGGTGTATTGTTCCCAACACGTTACGGGAATATTTCAGAAAAACACGATAGCTCCAGCCGATCCGATAATAATAATTAATCCTCCTAGCGGTCGCGCCTGTGATAAGACGGTGTTAGTAGTTGACTTCGCCGCAGAACGCGACGTCTAAAAGTCGCGCTTCTCGTGATAGAACGTATATTTAGATTGGGGGTTTCACACGTGACTGCAATCGCGCGACTATTTTTGCAGCCCGTTGGTAGCGCGTCAGTAGCACGATTGATAAACGATTTCAATTATTATCATTTTAATTTCAGTCTTTATTTGTCAGCCTAAGGGCCCTTTCACACGCAGCGCCACTGACGCGCTTCTAAAAGATATTCAGCGCTACTGACGCGCTGCTAAGAAACGCTGTAGAGTGGCTGCGTGTGAAAAGGCCCTTAATATTTTAATAATTTGCGTTTAACTGTGGCGAGTGTTTACTGGAAACTGAATAATACTGGATAATACTGAAAATGACGACGTCGCGCGTCGATTTGTTTTTTATAAAGTGTTTTTAATCGTCATTTGTTATTTCAAATTTTCAATTTTCAAACACTGGCGAATATGAATAAAAAGGTAAGATCTACTTCATACTTCATTATTATTATAACTTAATTAGTTATAAGTTTATAACTAAGTATTTGTATGGTTGGCAGGTACGCCACTGGTGAATAACACCTTAAGGCTAACGTCAACGTTACGTGAGTTTTTTGATTTACATTATTTACATTATTAAGTTCGTACGCTAGGTATGTTAAGGCTCAGTCAAACAGAACGCGGGCTGCCCACGCTGCTGCCCGCCGCGGTCTATGATGTCAAACAACGCGCTGGCAATTTTGCGCGGTCTGTCAGTACTGAGCTTTTAATGGAAACACGGCACAACACCACGTGTTTCCATTTGTGTTACACCGTTTTTTTTCATTCTAATATAATCTAATATATATAATTCTAATATAAATTTTTTTATTTTATTAATTGATAGCAATGATGTAACAAGTCCATATGATATTGTTTTAAGTAATGTAGTATTTAAATGTTTTTTCTCTCAGCTTATTAATAACAAAGCTATTGTAATTTCATTAAGTCATAATATTTAATATACCTATATATGTATTATAGTCATATGTTGTATATATTTTATACTTAATTATAGTATTTAATACTCATTTAATAAATGTAAAATATGT
The DNA here is from genome assembly GCA_948098885.1 of Drepanosiphum platanoidis. Classification (NCBI taxonomy): domain Eukaryota; kingdom Metazoa; phylum Arthropoda; class Insecta; order Hemiptera; family Aphididae; genus Drepanosiphum; species Drepanosiphum platanoidis. The sequence goes on from OX402541.1 coordinate 8,804,272, forward strand.
TTATGTTTACATAATTATAAATATTCAAAATATGTATTACCTATACTTATAAAAAATAACTTTAATTTGAAGTTGAATAAATTAATAACATTTTGTAATAACTATTTGTGTTTTTAATATGGAAAAATAAAGTTATAATTAATTATTATTAATTGAGGCAATAACTATAAATAGCAATATTAAAACATTTTTGTTGATGATGTATATTTCAATTTTATAGATGGAGTTTTATGATATTATAACCTGGCTAATAATTATATAAAATAATAATTAGAACTGGAATGTAAAAATAAAGTATTACTGGAATATAAATAAAATACATTACTGGAATAGCATTTAAAATTGTAAACAATTATCTGTGGAATAGTTTTTTGGAATGTTATCAGAATGTTTCAACAAAATATTTAGGGAACATTCCTATTTTATAGTTCAATAATGTATAACATCTAGTTACAAAAAACACGGCATAAGACGTTTCTGGTATGTTTTTGGAACTCCTAGGTAAGTTCCATAGAAACGTTTCAATGTTTCTATGGAACGTTTTTTTTATATTACAGGAACAATATTTTGCACGGTGGGATGATACTACAACGAAGGGTAATAGTTGTTGATTACGATTATTATTCATTTAATGCAACAATTCAATACAAGTCAATATGTACGTATATATATTATACACGGGCGTATTTAGAAATCTTTTATTGGGTAAATACACAAACGAATTATTCAAATTCTTCATAGTTATAACTTATAACTAATATTTTCCATTTTAACATTATAATTTGTATCCAAATAACCAAAATAAATGTATTTGATAGAAATATACCATCAATTAAAAACATTATAATTAAATAGTAAAAAACACATTTTATGAAGCATAGGAAAATGAATAATATTTAAGAGTAAAAAAGTGAATTGATATGAGTATAAAACTATGGACCAAAATGATTTATCGTCTATAACATAATATTAATAGGTTCAATTCCAGATCCTAATATCTCATTAACCACACTGCTAAAGATAATTTGGTGAGCCAAATAAAATTAAAGAAAATAAAACAAGACATAAGTGGTTTGTAGCTTTTTATCATATTCAGTGTAATAGGAAAAGAAACTTTTAAGTATTTTCTTCCAAGTCTCTGATTATGTTTTGTTTAAGCACAAACCATTTTACAAAAGTTAAAACGAAATTAAAATAAAAACTACGAATTTATTTGATATCCTATATTAGTATGCAAGAGTGACATGAAATTAAATTATCGAAATCCCATACCAAACCAATATTATTTAACAGTATTAGATGTAAAACACGATGTAAATAACATATTAGATCAACAAGTTTCATATTTATAGCCGTATATTTATACGTATCATGAAACAGAATACTATTTTTAGCGAACCAAAAAATTCAAAAATTATTTCTTGCTATTTTTTCTATGATCAATTCAAAATTTAAAAAGAATAAAAATGTATCTTTTATTAGTTTGCGTTTTTAAATAATAATTTCATGTCTTAAACTTATAATGTTTATAACTATATAAAAATATTAATCATTTGTTAGTTCTGTTTCCAATAACCCTTTTTATCCAGAAATGAGATTAATGATAAACAATTTATTGTAAAAAAAATAAAGTATATACTTATATATTTTCCTACCTTACAAGTTTTTTTGGATTCATCAGACCCATCTCGGCACAATAGGTATCCATCACAAACCATATAACTTGGAATACATTGACCGGAATCACATCTCCATTCATTATTTTCGCAAATACGATTCTACAACGAAGGGTAATAGTTGTTGATTACAATAATTATTAATTTAATTAAACAATTCATAGCTGTTAAAAACGTATAGCATTATTTAGTTCATATTATATAACGTAACTTTGGAATTGATTTTTCTTAGTACAGAGTAGGAGTGTTGGTGTTATGAAACCCTATGATAATCCTTTATAAATCATTGTGTTTTACGAATAATACAATTATTGCCAATAGTTAACAAAACTCATTTTTGTCAAATTTAATTTTGTTTTAGACAAACGATTAATCAAAATAAAATCGGCTGTATAAAATATAAAGTATACACGAAAATGTTTTCCTACCTTACAAGTTATTTCGGATTCATCAGTTCCATCTTCGCATTGTGGTCTTCCATCACAAACATAATCTGTATCAATACATTGGCTGGAATTACATCTGAATTGACCATTTTCGCAAATATGATTCTAAAACGAAAGGTAATAGTTCTTGTTTACGATTATTATTCATTTAATGCAACAATTCAATACAAGTCAATATGTACGTATATATATTATACACGTGCGTATTTAGAAATCTTTTATTGGTTAAATACACAAACGAAATATTCAAATTCTTCATAGTTATAACTTATAACTAAAATTTTCCATTTTAACATTATAATTTGTATCCAAATAACCAAAAAAAATGTATTTGATAGAAATATACCATTATTGATGAGATTATGAAAAAAAACTTAATAAATATTAAGATACTATACTTTAAAATAAACTTTTGATTTTTGTATTGTTTACTCAATAAATCTTTATACATTGCCTGGAAGGTGTAAAGACTATTAATCATAAAAATCTATTTTGAAAAAAGTTACTATTATCTTGTATCATACTAATACATAGTTTATTCATTCATTTAATGTGAAATATTGAATCTGGTCACGTAATAATACTGAAATGTTTGCATGATCAGAACCTTCATTGATAGAACTTTAAAAATATAAGTTGACTTTTACTGAACTACCTTTAGAGTTCTATGTTTACATAGCACTACATTATACTAGGTTTTATATATGTTTGAATTCAACACATCGTCTTTTTTACAAAATGATGATGATATTATAATATAACTTATAAGAAACAGAGGCAGTTTAGCCAGGAGGCAATAGCCTAACAGGCCCTTGATAGTGCCCTATAAATAAAAGTTAAGTACATTTTATATTTCATAAGATAAATAAAGTATCTATAAAAAAAATTATTATGTTATAGAGAAGTATCAATTAATTATAGACTCTATAACGTAATATTAATTGATTCAATTCCAGATCCTAATATCTCATTAACTACATTGCTAGTGATAATTTGGTAGGCCAAAAAAATTAAAGAAAATAAAACTGACATAAGTGGTTTGTAGCTTTTTAACATATTCAGTATAATAGGAAAAGAAACTTTTAAGAATTTTCTTCCAAGTCTCTGATTATGTTCAGTTTAAGCACAAACCATTTCACAAAAGTTAAAAAGAAATTAAAATAAAAACTAAGAATTTATTTGATATCCTATATTAGTATGTAAGAGTGACATGAAATAAAATTATCGAATTCCCATACCAAACTAATATTATTTAACAGTATTAGATGTAAACCACGATGTAAATAACATAATAGTTCAACAAGTTTCATATTTATAGACGCATATTTATACATAACTAGCTGAATAACCTGGCTTCGTCCGTGTGCAACTTTTTATTTTTTTCATTTTTACCCCTTTTACCCCCGTAGGAGTCGAATTTTGAAAATCGGGCGACGTGACGACACTCAAAAAGGTATTTGGAAAAACTCTGTGAAAAAAAATTGGAAGAAAGTTAAATAGTCTCGTCAAAAATAATTGATGAGCTGACCTTCAAATTCAAGAAATGCGGCGGTATACCGGGTGGTTCTAACGAATTCAAAAATTCAACTGGATGGTTGACTGCATCATTTTCATTCAATGCGCTATCAATAGTATAATAGTATATTTATCTTTTTCAACGATGATGATTTACGACTCGGAGGCGGTGAGCAAAACTCTAATTCTATCCGATCTATAATTATTTATCAGTAAAACATGAAAAACACGATGCGAGGAACTATCATAAGTTTTATATATATTTATATCTAGAACAGAAAACTATCTAAAAAATATAAATAAATATGTTTTGTATTAAACTAAATAAATATTTAATCATTTATTGTTGGAAGAAAACTATCATACGGAAACAAAAATGTTTGAGGATTATTCCTTTGTTTATTTTCTAGGATCAATTCAAAATTTAAAAGCAGCAATAAAATATACATTTTAATTGTCTGCGTATTTAAATGATAATTTCATGTCTTAAACTTTTAATGTTTATTACTGTAAAAAAAATATTCATGATTTGTAAGTTCTGTTTTAAATGACTCGTTTTATCTAGACATATGATTAATGAAAACAATTCGATAATATGAAAAATAAAATATACACGAAAATGTTTTCCTACCATACAAGTTTTTTCGGATTCATCAGATTCATCGTTGCAATCATGGTATCCATCACAAACATAATTTATACTAATACATTGACCGGAATCACATCTGAATTGATCATATTCGCAAGTACGAGGCTAAAACGAAAGATAATAGTCCTTGATTATGAATATTTTTAATTAAATTAAAAAATTCATAGCTGTTATAAATGTAAAGCATTATTTAGTTCATATTATAAAGCGTCACTTTGGATTTAATTTTTCTTAGTAAAGAGTACGCCTAGTATTGGTGTTATGAAATACTATGATAATCCTTTATAAATCATTGTGTTATACGAATAATACAAATATTGCCAATAGTTAACAATCATCATTTTCGTCAAATTTAATTTTGTTTTAGACAAACGATTACTCAAAATAAAATCGGCTGTATAAAATATAAAGTATACACGAAAATGTTTTCCTACCTTACAAGTGTTTTCGGATTCATCAGTTCCATCTCGGCAATCGTCTATTCCATCACAAAGTGCTGATTTATAAATACATTGACCAGAGTCACATCTGAATTCATCATTTTCGCAAGTACGATTCTAAAATGAAAGGTAATAGTTGTTGATTACGATTATTATTAATTTAATTAAACAATTCATAGCTGTTATAAACGTATAGTATAATTTAGGTATATAATGTAAATTTGGAATTTATTTTCTTAGGAAAGAGTAAGTGTGTTGGGGTTATAAAACTCTATGATAATACACTTTAAATCATTATGTTTTACAAATCATACAAATATTGCCAATAGTTTACTCGTACAAATGTCATTTTTCGTCAAATTTATTTTTGATTTAGACAAACGATTACTCAAAATAAAAACAACCATATAAAAAATAAAGAATACCCAAAAATGTTCTCCTACCTTACAAGTTTTTTCGGATTCATCAGTTCCATCTTCGCATTGTGGTCTTCCATCACAAACATAATCTGTATCAAAACATTGACCGGAATCACATCTCCAATCATCAATTTCGCAAATACGATTCTACAACGAAGGGTAATAGTTTTGATTTAGACAAACGATAATTATAAAAAAATCGACCATATAAAATATAAAGTATACACGAAAATGTTTTCCTACCTTACACGTTTTTTCGGTTTCATCAGTTCCATCTCCGCATTCTTGGTATCCATCACAAACCATAAAACTTGAAATACATTGACCGGAATCACATCTCCATTCATTATTTTCGCAAATACGATTCTACAACGAAGGGTAATAGTTGTTGATTACGATTATTATTCATTTAATGCAACAATTCAATACAAGTCAATATGTACGTATATATAGTATACACGTGCGTATTTAGAAATTTTTTATTGGGTAAATACACAAACGAATTATTCAAATTCTACATAGTTATAACTGATAACTCATAGTTTCCAATTAAATTTTGATTTAGACAAACAATAATTATAAAAAAATCGACCATACTAAATATAAAGTATACCCAAAAAGGTTTTCCTACTTTACAAAGTTTTTCGGTTTCATCGGTTCCATCTCGGCAATCATTTTCTCCATCACAAACTTGTTTTTTAGAAATACATTGACCGGAGTCACATCTGAATTGATAATTTTCACAAGTATGATTCTAAAACGAAAGATACTAGTTGTTGATTATAATTATTATTATTTTAATAAAAAAAATTCATAGCTGTTATAAACGTATAGCATAATTTAGGTTATATTATAAAACATAACTTCGTAATTAATTTTTATTAGTTAAAAGTGAGAATAAGTGTTATAAAAGTTAATAGTATTAATTTTTCCTGATCCTATTTGTATATTAGGGCAAAAAATAAATCATCAAATGTAAAAATATAAATGAAATAATAACTTTGAATTTATTTGATATCCTTTATGAGTTTGTAAATCGAAATTCTATACCGATCTATTATTATTTATCAGTAAAACATAAAAAAAAATGATGTGAGGAACTATCAAAAGCATTATATTTATTTATATCTAGAAACAGAAAACTATCTAAAAAATATAAATAAATATGTTTAAAGGTTAAAAACTCGTATTGAACTAAATAAATATTTAATCATTTATTGTTAGAAGAAAACTAGCATACAGAAACAAAAATGTTTGAGGAATATACATTTTAATTGTCTGCGTATTTAAATGATAATTTCATGTCTTAAACTTTTAATGTTTATTACTGTAAAAAAAATATTCATCATTCGTAAGTTCTGTTTTAAATGACTCGTTTTATCTAGACATAGGATTAATGAAAACAATCCGATAATATGAAAAATAAAATATACACGAAAATGTTTTCCTACCTTACAAGTGTTTTCGGTTTCATCGGTTCCATCTCGGCAATCATTTTCTCCATCACAAACTTGTTTTTTAGAAATACATTGACCGGAATCACATCTGAATTGATCATATTCGCAAGTACGAGGCTAAAACGAAAGATAATAGTCCTTGATTATGAATATATTTAATTAAATTAAAAAATTCATAGCTGTTATAAATGTAAAGCATTATTTAGTTCATATTATAAAGCGTAACTTTGGATTTAATTTTTCTTAGTAAAGAGTACGCCTAGTATTGGTGTTATGAAACACTATGATAATCCTTTATAAATCATTGTGTTATACGAATAATACAAATATTGCCAATAGTTAACAATCATCATTTTCGTCAAATTTAATTTTGTTTTAGACAAACGATTACTCAAAATAAAAACAACCATCTAAAAAAATAAAGTATACCAGAAAATGTTTTCCTACCTTACAAGTTTTTTTGGATTCATCAGACCCATCTCGGCACAATAGGTATCCATCACAAACCTTATAACTTGGAATACATTGACCGGAATCACATCTCCATTCATTATTTTCGCAAATACGATTCTACAACGAAGGGTAATAGTTGTTGATTACGATTATTATTAATTTAATTAAACAATTCATAGCTGTTATAAACGTATAGTATAATTTAGGTATATAATGTAAATTTGGAATTTATTTTCTTAGGAAAGAGTAAGTGTGTTGGGGTTATAAAACTCTATGATAATACACTTTAAATCATTATGTTTTACAAATCATACAAATATTGCCAATATTGTACTAGTACAAATGCCATTTTTCAACAAATTTAATTTTGATTTAGACAAAGGATTACTAAAAATAAAACAACCATATAAAATATAAAGTATACCCAAAAAGGTTTTCCTACTTTACAAAGTTTTTCGGTTTCATCGGTTCCATCTCGGCAATCATTTTCTCCATCACAAACAAAATATTTATTAATACATTGACCGGATGCGCATTTGAATTCATAACCTTCGCAAATACGATCCTAAAACGAAAGGTAATTGTTCTTGTTTACGATCAAAGAATATCTCCGAACTTTCATATATTATAATATCACTAATAGTGATTCACTATCGACATGTGTACATCATTATATGTTTTTTATGCAATTTACGAAAGACGAATGACTTTTAAAAACAATCGTATCCTCTACAAAAATCTGAAAAATATAGTATAATTTTCTCAAATACAATTTTTCAGTGTGTAAAAAGTTTTGTGTAATCGTAATCACAATTTTTTTTTTTTAATGTAAGTATTCAAAGTTTAAATTTTGACAATACTCAAAAACACCGTAAATATCTACAACCTTTTGGTATTAAATTATTCATAATGATTTTTATGTGTGTACACGTCGTATATGTTATATTTTATTACATTTTATGAATCATTCAGATTCACAAATTATATTTCACTAATTAATTTTAATACAATAAATTTCTAAATATTGATTCTTAATCTCAATCCAGTGTTTGTCGGTATAAATTATAAAGGGTAAAGTACAAAATATGTTCATTAATAAGGTCTACATACTTGACACTTTTCGTAGACTTCATCTTCACCTTCACTACAGTGTATTATTTTGTCGCAGACCCATGTAGAATGTATGCACTTTCCGGAATTACAACGGAATCCATTACATTTCTTTTCCTATAATATTGATAAATTATGGTAATTTTTTCGATTAAATAATCTCAAATCACTTGTTAACTGTTAAATTAAAATATGACAATTTGGCTTATTAAAGTAGTGAAACAATATGTTCACTTTTTTTATTTGTTTTTATTTATTAACATGTAATGTACAATGATCATCCACTAATTTCACGTTTTTGACTTCATAGAAATTCCTAGTGTTCAGAAACTGTAGGGAAATATACTATTGTACGAAGTCAGTAGATATCTATTATTCGATTATTATGTTTCAAGTTATCATGCTTTAAATTATATCAATTAATTTACTTGACTTACATTCAAGTTACAATCATAAAAAATTACAAAAATCATTCCTAATTGAAATACGTTTCTTGGATTATTGTTTTAATACTTAAATTGTAGTATTATAAAAAGATTATAAAGGTTTTTTTAACGAGAAATTTGTGCAAATATAAGAGATATTTTAAGACCAGACATATTATATTATGTAATAGTATTTTTATGTTGTTATAATATGTTAAACTAGAAGAATGATTAATTTTTATTCAAAAAATCTGTATACTTGACACATATTGAAGTCTTCATCGTCACCATCGACACAGTGTTTGGTGAGATCACAGGCCCAAATTTGAGGGAGGCATTGTCCTGATTTACATCTGAATTCGTATTGTTTACACTTGCGGTCCTAAGATATTGTTCATAAGCATGAATGAAACAAGATTAATAAACTCAAATCACGTTTTACATAAGATGACAAAAAATGAATATTTATGATGAATATGAACTTCCTAAAATTAAAAATGGGGTGAATAAGATACACATGACGGGTGATTTCAACTTTAAAATTTGAAACCACTATTTAATTTTTTCACTAGAAAGAGCAGTTTCTCTCAAGAAATGTATTTCGTTTTGAAAACTAAAGTTATGGTATTGAAAATTGTATTACTTTTCAACTTCATTGGAAAATATAAGAGTAGTTGGCTATCTAGTATATCATGCATATTTCCAGGTGTGTAGTGAGGAGAAATTTCTATCATATAAAAGGATAATACAATATTATAATATGTCCATATTACTTTACACATCTCTATAGCCTCGTCTTCACCACCAGGACAATCATCATAGGTATCGCATACATGATATTGTTTCATTGATCTCTTATCGCTGCTATTCCAACATGTAAAATTTTCATCAGATATTCCTCCTAAAGAATGAATTTGTTTTTTAATAAATATTCGAATAATCAATTTCATTTCCTCCTTAAAAAATATAGAATTAAGGCTAATATCAATCAATACAATGAAGCTTCCCAATGTTAAGATAGATAATATTATAGTTCAAATTGTTTCTGTAAAATTATTTGATGTTCACAATTTATTATATATAAAGTTTCAGATACGTAATTCTGTATAAAAAAAAAGTTTATTTTATTGACTTAACTATAATGTAAGTACTTATTTAATACATTATGTTAAATAAAATGTATATTATATTTACCAAATAGTAGCCGCTGAGAAGTCTTGAGCTTTTGTATCGATGTATCTGAAAAAAAAAAATAATTTTACTGTAAAAAAAAACTTTCAATGAATTATTTATATATAATTTAAAAAAAATGTTTAAACATAACACCTCAGAGAATTATATCCATATTTAAGAAACTTAAATATTCATTTTATTTTTGTAAAAATACTTGCTCAATCAGCTGACCATTTTTAACAAAACTATATTTGATTATATTTTCGACTATAATTGATCAATATTCACATTTATCATAGTTATAAAACATGTTATGTATATGCTTTACTCATAATTCATAAAGAAGTATTCGAAATTCAAACATACATGCAAACTTAAATTAATATATTAAAAATACTTGCTCAACCAACTGACCAATTTTAGCAAAACCATATTCCGATTCGATAGTTAAAAAACATGCTGCAAATAAAACGTGAAAGAACATCGACATAATTGTGTGTTGCGAGTCGCGATCAACAATATCAAATAAAGTTTATTCAGTCAACGGAAAACCATAAGAATTACAAAGAACGCCGTGTAAAACTATACTGACGGTCGAAATGTTTCTGCTTCTTTTTATACTCGTTTGAAAATGTTATGATTCACCCGTGGATAACCAAATATGAAAAGGGACATTTAAATTTGCAAAAAAAAAATTCATACTATCTTTTTTATCGAAAACCCATGTACACCATCAGTACTACACGTATATAATACTATTTGCAATCATCACTTTACAATCGAGCAAAGTCGGAATACGATAAACATTCGATAAAAATGTAATAAAAATAATAAAACGAGTCTTGCCCGGACTTTTTTGATAAAGAGTGCAAATATTGTTAGGTACTATTTATTTAGATTAAATAGTTTGAATATATTATTTTGTCATTCGTCGGATCGAAATATTCCGTGTACCTATAACAATATATCGAATACTCAAAGTCAATAGATCGGTATTGAGTTAATATTTAACGGTGTTTTTTTTTTTTTCGAAAAAAAGAATTAGCGAAACCACTGTTAAACGTCATTATACGCAAAGTGCAGCAGTTGGTCATCTAGTTTATTATGCATTTCTATCGAAATGAATAATAAGCGAATTATTTCGTAAAAATTTCGTATAATATGTACCTACAATATTATGCCATACAATCGGCATTGATATGAATAATTTTTATATATGTATGTTATACGTATATGTATTATTGTATAATGTGTCCGGATTGGCGATGACCGGATTAGCGAGACTCTACTGTATTTCAATATTGCATTTTTAGCGCGACCAAACGATATCCCGAGTAGGTTATGAAATATAACTATTATACTTACTCTTATCTCGAATGTAATAGCTATTATCAATAGTTACAAGACTCCTCGAGTTACGTATATTTACTACAACTGCAGACTTGCATATTATGTTTAGGTACTACTCGTACTTAAATTAGATATTAATCAAATTATTCCAAGTACCTACAACATTAAATCGAATACTCAACGTCAATATATGAGTATCGAGTTAAGATGAAGTTTATACGGTGTTTTTGTTTTCGAAAAAAAGAATTGGCGAAACCGTCAGTATACGCAAAAGCAGCGGTTGGCAATCTAGTTTATTATGCATTTCTATCGTACGTTTTTTAACGAAAACGTATAATTGTGTAAAAACATGATTGCATTGCTTTATATCTCATTCGACATCATTGTCTGTTTTAGCCTATTAGTCACTCACAATGACGGAACAGTATTTTTTTACGTTAAATCAAACAATTTAGGAGTTAAAAGTTATCATATCATAACGATAATCAGTGTGAATTACGCAATTTCCAGGAAAAACTGCATTTTTTGATTATTATTATTCAATTTAATCATCCAATATTATTCTATTATTATAATTATCGATTTCGAATATTCATTATTTTTGTATCGACAAATTGGCCTACGCGAAACGCACGATTACAGAAAGTCATAGAACTTAGTCATGATATACAAATAAAATGTAAAATTGATAATTTAAATGACATCTGCATTTGCAATTATAATTTAAATCATAGTTTTTATTCGTTTTTTTTTTTTTGTTTTTCGACTCTGTATTACGAAAACTGTATAACGTTAGAATCAACTCGGTCCTTAAAGATTCGCCGTGGTTAGTTTAGGTTAAATATAACCTTAATAATATTATATGCATTTGGTCTGTTGCTCGCTCTAAACTTTAACCTTATATTTGTATATTCGATCCGATAAATAAATCGACCGACTTGTTTTCGAATTCAACGGGATTATAGGTATTTAAGTAGTTTGGTTTTAAGTAGTCACAACCATTTACCAGTGGTAAACATGAAAAAGAATTAAAATAATCGAATTGTTTTAAACGATTTTTACAACTATATCGTTTTAAGAACATTTCAGCACGACAATTAATCCTGTAAAGGTTTTAAATGACTAACTATACATTCAAATCGAACGAAACTATTACTTACATTACTAGTGCAGTATTTTTACGTTAAGGTGTACTTACCACACGGGGTCTTGTGAGAGGAAACTATTCGTATGTTTTTTATCTGAAATCGAGTCATACAGAATTCCGAGCGCAAAATGGCCTAGTCAAAAACATAACTTAAAACATGTATCGGTTTGTAAATGGTTTAATTTATTTAAAGACGTGCAGCCCCGACACAGCGTTGCCCGTGTATAAGTTTCTTTTTTGGCATTTTCCTATGACGCGTGTTAGTGTTTAATTTAATTGTATTGATAGTGCTAATATTACGTGGAATTCACAATTTAATTGTTTGTTTGTGTGTTAATTAGCACTATTAGATACGTTGATAACATATATTTATAGGCTGTTTTTTTTGTAAGATTCAATTCCAATCGAAGAAATGTTGGAATAAAATATGCTAGCTGAATTACCCGTCTTTGCCGGGTTTGAGTATAAAAAATGTGTATGGTCCAAATAATAATAATGATTGACATTTCCCCGTTATTAGCCGACAGCTATTATTATTTAACAGTTTATTGTACAAACACACGATATGAATATAGATATACGATTTACATTTAAAAATTTATATTTACCGATTTACCTAACTGAATACCGGCTTCGCCCGTGAATTTTTCTTGTTTCACCCTTTTCACCCCTTTTAACCCCGGTAGGGGTAGAATTTCGGAAAATCCTTTCTCCAGAAGTTTCCGTTATATAAAACGAAACCGCCGACCGAGTTTCACGCTCAAAGCTCCGGCGGTTCCGGCCAGGCGAATTTTTCTAGTCTCACCCTTCTTACCGCTTTTAACCCCCTTAGGGGTGGAATTTCGGAAAATCGCTTCTTAAAGCACGCCTACGTGGCTCGAGGAACGTCTGTAGACATTTTCAAGTCACTAGGCCCGGCGGTTTGGGCTGGGCGTTGATGAGTGTATCGTATATACAGGTCTCTTTTATAAATTATATAGTTACACGTTTTCTTGACAAAAGTAACATTTATTTATGGCATGTGTTAGGTAGTACATTTTTGTTAAAATATGAATAATTCAATAAAAAATAAAATCTAATGTTTCCAATTCGTCTGGTCAATCGACTATATACAATATGATCGAACTGGTGAAATTGATAAATCATAGTTAAACTTTAGTTCGGTTTTTAATCGAAAAATAATAATATAAAATGTACTCCGTTGATTAGCAACTGCAAACCGAAATCATAACTTTTGCATTTGCCGTATTCTTATTGATCTTATCCGTGATTGCGTTTCTGAAATAAAATCGATCAATTACACATCTGTCTTTTGTTATTTAAACCATTTAAAAATGATACAAATGTTAAAAATATATTATAGTATTTGATTATAAATATACTAATAGACTTGAATACGGTATTATTCTATTTATCTTTTTCAACGATGATGATTTACGACTCGGAGGCGGTGAGCAAAACGCTATTGGTTAACAATAGAAAATGTTATAGTATTCATTTTTTTCTGACCCTATTTGTATAATAAGGCAAAAAATAAATTATCAAATGTAAAAATGTAAATAAAATAATAACTTAGAATTTATTTGATATCCTTTATGAGTTTGTAAATCGAAATTCTATACCGATCAATAATTATTTATCAGTAAAACATGAAAAACACGATGCGAGGAACTATCAAAAGTTTTATATATATTTATCTAGAAACAGAAAACTATCTAAAAAATATAATTAAATATGTTTAAAGGTTAAAAACTCGTATTGAACTAAATAAATAGTTAATCATTTATTGTTAGAAGAAAACTATCATACAGAAACAAAAATGTTAGAGGAATAATCCTTTGTTTATTTTCTAGGATCAATTCAAAATTTAAAAGCAGCAATAAAATATACATTTTAATTGTCTGCGTATATAAAAGATAATTTCATGTCTTAAACTTTTAATGTTTATTACTGTAAAAAAAATATTCATCATTTGTAAGTTCTGTTTTAAATGACTCGTTTTATCTAGACATAGGATTAATGAAAACAATTCGATAATATGAAAAATAAAATATACACGAAAATGTTTTCCCACCTTACAAGCTTGTTCGGTTTCATCAGATCCATCTCGGCAATGGTTTCTTCCATCACAAAAATTTGATTTATTAATACATTGACCGGAGTCACATCTGAATTCATAATTTTTGCAAGTACGATTCTAAAACGAAAGATAATTGTTGTTGATTACGATTAATATAAATTTAATTAAAAAAATTCATAGCTGTTATAAACGTATGGCACAATTTAGTTCATATTATAAAGCGTAACTTTGGATTTAATTTTTCTTAGTAAAGAGTACGCCTAGTATTGGTGTTATGAAACACTATGGTAATACTTTATAAATCATTGTGTTTTACGAATAATACAAATATTGCCACTAGTTAACAAACATAATTTTCGTCAAATTTAATTTTGATTTATACAAACGATTTCTTAAAAAAAAATCGACTATATAAAATAAAAAGCATACACAAAAATGTTTTCCTACCTTACAAGCTTGTTCGGTTTCATCAGATCCATCTCGGCAATGGTTTTTACCATCACAAACAAAAGGTCTTAAAATACATTGACCGGAATCACATCCGAATTCATCATCTTTGCAAGTAGCATTCTAAAACGAATGATGATAGTTGTTGATTACAATAATTATTAATTTAATTAAACAATTCATAGCTGTTAAAAACGTATAGCATTATTTAGTTCATATTATATAACGTAACTTTGGAATTGATTTTTATTAGTAATGAGTAGGAGTATTGGTGTTATGAAACCCTATGATAATCCTTTATAAATCATTGTGTTTTACGAATAATACAATTATTGCCAATAGTTAACAAAAATCATTTTCGTCAAATTTAATTTTGTTTTAGACAAACGATTACTCAAAATAAAATCGGCTGTATAAAATATAAAGTATACACGAAAATGATTTCCTACCTTACAAGTTTTTTCGGATTCATCAGACCCATCGCTGCACAATGGGTATCCATCACAAATCATATATCTTGGAATACATTGACCGGAATCGCATCTGAATGCATTAAGTTTGCAAGTAGTATTCTAAAACGAAAGATGATAGTTGTTGATTACGATAATTATTAATTTAATTAAACAATTCATAGCTGTTAAAAACGTATAGCATTATTTAGTTCATATTATATAACGTAACTTTGGAATTGATTTTTATTAGTAATGAGTAGGAGTATTGGTGTTATGAAACCCTATGATAATCCTTTATAAATCATTGTGTTTTACGAATAATACAATTATTGCCAATAGTTAACAAAAATCATTTTCGTCAAATTTAATTTTGTTTTAGACAAACGATTACTCAAAATAAAATCGGCTGTATAAAATATAAAGTATACACGAAAATGATTTCCTACCTTACAAGTTTTTTCGGATTCATCAGACCCATCGCTGCACAATGGGTATCCATCACAAATCATATATCTTGGAATACATTGACCGGAATCACATCTGAATTCATAATCTCCGCAAGTAAGATTCTAAAACGAGAGGTTATAGTTGTTGATTACGATAATTATTAATTTAATTAAACAATTCAATGCTATTATAAACATATAGTATAATTTAGGTTATATTATATAACGTAAATTTGTAATTAATTTTTCTTTCCTACCTCACAAGCGTTTTCGGATTCATCAGACCCATCGCTGCACCATTGGTATCTATCACAAATCATATATCTTGGAATACATTGACCGGAATCACATCTGAATTGATCATTTTCGCAAGTACGATTCTACAACGAAAGGTAATAGTTGTTGATTACGATTATTATTCATTTAATGCAACAATTCAATACAAGTCAATATGTACGTATATATATTATACACGGGCGTATTTAGAAATCTTTTATTGGTTAAATACACAAACGAAATATTCAAATTCTTCATAGTTATAACTTATAACTAAAATTTTCCATTTTAACATTATAATTTGTATCCAAATAACCAAAATAAATGTATTTGATAGAAATATACCATTATTGATGAGATTATGAAAGAAAACTTAGTAAATATTAAGATATACTTTAAAATAAACTTTTGATTTTTGTATTGTTTACTCAATAAATCTTTATACATTGCCTGGAAGGTGTAAAGACTATTAATCAGAAAAATCTATTTTGAAAAAAGTTACTATTATCTTGTATCATACTAATACATAGTTTATTCATTCATTTAATGTGAAATATTGAATCTGGTCACGTTATAATACTGAAATGTTTGCATGATCAGAACCTTCATTGATAGAACTTTAAAAATATAAGTTGACTTTTACTGAACTACCTTTAGAGTTCTATGTTTACATAGCACTACATTATATTAGGTTTTATATATGTTTGAATTCAACACATCGTCTTTTTTACAAAACGATGATGACAACATAATATAGGCAACAGAGGCAGTTTAGCCAGGAGGCAATAGCCTAACAGGCCCTTGATAGTGCCCTATAAATAAAAGTTAAGTACATTTTATATATCATAAGATAAATAAAGTATCTATAAAAAACATTTTTATGTTATAGAGAAGTATCAATTAAAAACATTATAATTAAATAGTAAAAAACACATTTTATGAACCATAGGAAAATGAATAATATTTAAGAGTAAAAAAGTGAATTGATATGAGTATAAAACTATGGACCAAAATGATTTATCGTCTATAACATAATATTAATGGGTTCAATTCCAGATCCTAATATCTCATTAACCACACTGCTAAAGATAATTTGGTGAGTCAAAAAAATTAAAGAAAATAAAACAAGACATAAGTGGTTTGTAGCTTTTTAACATATTCAGTGTAATAGGAAAAGAAACTTTTAAGTATTTTCTTCCAAGTCTCTGATTATGTTTTGTTTAAGCACAAACCATTTCACAAATGTTAAAACGAAATTAAAATAAAAACTACGAATTTATTTGATATTCTATATTAGTATGTAAGAGTGACATGAAATTAAATTATCGGAATCCCATAACAAACTAATATTATTTAACAGTATTAGATATAATACACGATGTCAATAACATATTATTAGATCAACAAGTTTCATATTTATAGACGTATATTTATACGTATCATGAAAGAGAATACTATTTTTAGCGAACCAAAAAATTCAAAAATTATTTCTTGCTATTTTTTCTATGATCAATTCAAAATTTAAAAAGAATAAAAATGTATCTTTTATTAGTTTGCGTTTTTAAATAATAATTTCATGTCTTAAACTTATAATGTTTATAACTATATAAAAATATTAATCATTTGTTAGTTCTGTTTCCAATAACTCTTTTTATCCAGAAATGAGATTAATGATAAACAATTTATTGTAAAAAAAATTAAGTATATACTTATATATTTTCCTACCTTACAAGTTTTTTCAATTTCATCAGTTCCATCTCGGCAATCATATAATCCATCACAAACATATTCTGTATTTAAACATTTACCGGAATCACATGTGAGTGCATTTACTTTGCAAATAGTATTCTAAAACGAAAAATGATAGTTCTTGATAACGATAATTATTAATTTAATTAAACAATTCATAGCTGTTAAAAACGTATAGCGTTATTTAGTTCATATTATATAACGTAACTTTGGAATTGATTTAGTACAGAGTAGGAGTGTTGGTGTTATGAAACCCTATGATAATCCTTTATAAATCATTGTGTTTTACGAATAATACAGTTATTGCCAATAGTTAACAAAACTCATTTTTGTCAAATTTAATTTTGTTTTAGACAAACGATTAATCAAAATAAAATCGGCTGTATAAAATATAAAGTATACACGAAAATGATTTCCTACCTTACAAGTTTTTTTGGTTTCATCAGATCCATCTACGCATTGTGGTCTTCCATCACAAACTATATATTTTGGAATACATTGACCGGAATCACATCTGAATTCATTATCTCTGCAAGTACGATTCTAAAACGAGAGGTTATAGTTGTTGATTACGATAATTATTAATTTAATTAAACAATTCATAGCTGTTATAAACGTATTGTATAATTTAGGTATATAACGTAAATTTGGAATTTATTTTTCTTAGAAAGAGTAGGTGTTGGGGTTATAAAATTCTATGATAATACACTTAAAATCATTTTGTTTTACCAATTATACAAATATTGCCAATATTGTACTAGTACAAATGCCATTTTTCAACAAATTTAATTTTGATTTAGACAAAGGATTACTAAAAATAAAACAACCATATAAAATATAAAGTATACCCAAAAAGGTTTTCCTACTTTACAAAGTTTTTCGGTTTCATCGGTTCCATCTCGGCAATTATTTTCTCCATCACAAACAAAATATTTATTAATACATTGACCGGATGCGCATCTGAATTCATAACCTTCGCAAATACGATCCTAAAACGAAAGGTAATTGTTCTTGTTTACGATCAAAGAATATCTCCGAACTTTCATATATTATAATATCACTAATAGTGATTCACTATCGACATGTGTACATCATAATATGTTTTTTATGCAATTTACGAAAGACGAATGACTTTTAAAAACAATCGTATCCTCTACAAAAATCTGAAAAATATAGTATAATTTTCTCAAATACAATTTTTCAGTGTGTAAAAAGTTTTGTGTAATCGTAATCACAATTTTTTTTTTTTTAATGTAAGTATTCAAAGTTTAAATTTTGACAATACTCAAAAACACCGTAAATATCTACAACCTTTTGGTATTAAATTATTCATAATGATTTTTATATGTGTACACGTCGTATATGTTATATTTTATTACATTTTATGAATCATTTAGATTCTCAAATTATATTTCACTGATTGATTTTAATACAATAAATTTCTAAATATCGATTCTTAATTTCAATCCAGTGTTTGTCGATATAAATTATAAAGGGTAAAGTACAAAATATGTTCATTAATAAGGTCTACATACTTGACACTTTTCGTAGACTTCATCTTCACCTTCACTACAGTGTATTATTTTGTCGCAGACCCATGTAGAATGTATGCACTTTCCGGAATTACAACGAAATCTCCAACATTTCCTTTCCTATAATATTGATAAATTATGGTAATTTTTTCGATTAAATAAACTCAAATCACTTGATAACTGTTAAATTAAAATATGACAATTTGGCTTATTAAAGTAGTGAAACAATATGTTCACTTTTTTTATTTGTTTTTATTTATTAACATGTAATGTACAATGATCATCCACTAATTTCACGTTTTTGACTTCATAGAAATTCCTAGTGTCCAGAAACTGTAGGGAAATATACTATTGTACGAAGTCAGTAGATATCTATTATTCGATTATTATGTTTCAAGTTATCATGCTTTAAATTATATCAATTAATTTACTTGACTTACATTCAAGTTACAATCATAAAAAATTACAAAAATCATTCCTAATTGAAATACGTTTCTTGGATTATTGTTTTAATACTTAAATTGTAGTATTATAAAAAGATTATAAAGGTTTTTTTACGAGAAATTTGTGCAAATATAAGAGATATTTTAAGACCAGACATACCTTAATAAATTATGTAATAGTATTTTTATGTTGTTATAATATGTTAAACTAGAAGAATGATTAATTTTTATTCAAAAAATCTGTATACTTGACACATATTGAAGTCTTCATCGTCACCATCGACACAGTGTTTGGTGAGATCACAGGCCCAAATTTGAGGGAGGCATTGTCCTGATTTACATCTGAATTCGTAAGGTTTACACTCGCGGTCCTAAGATATTGTTCATAAGCATGAATGAAACAAGATTAATAAACTCAAATCACGTTTTACATGAGATGACAAAAAATGAATATTTATGATGAATATAAACTTCCTAAAATTAAAAATGGGGTGAATAAGATACACATGACGGGTGATTTCACCTTTAAAATTTGAAACCACTATTTAATTTTTTCACTAGAAAGAGCAGTTTCTCTCAAGAAATGTATTTCGTTTTGAAAACTAAAGTTATGGTATTGAAAATTGTATTACTTTTCAACTTCATTCGAAAATATAAGAGTAGTTGGCTATCTAGCATATCATGCATATTTCCAGGTGTGTAGTGAGGAGAAATTTATATCATATAAAAGGATAATACAATATTATAAATATGTCCATATTACTTTACACATCTCTATAGCCTCGTCTTCACCACCAGGACAATCATCATAGGTATCGCATACATGATATTGTTTCATTGATCTCTTATCGCTGCTATTCCAACATGTAAAATTTTCATCAGATATTCCTCCTAAAGAATGAATTTGTTTTTTAATAAATATTCGAATAATCAATTTCATTTCCTCTTTAAAAAATATAGAATTAAGGCTAATAACAATCAATACAATGAAGCTTCCAAATGTTAAGATAGATAATATTATAGTTCAAATTGTTTCTGTAAAATTATTTGATGTTCACAATTTATTATATATAAAGTTTCAGATACGTAATTCTGTATAAAAAAAAAGTTTATTTTATTGACTTAACTATAATGTAAGTACTTATTTAATACATTATGTTAAATAAAATGTATTGTATATTTACCAAATGGTAGCTGATCTTTACGCTTGGCCAATTGTATCTCTGTTTCTGAAAAAAAAAATAATTTTACTGTAAAAAAAAACTTTCAATGAATTATTTATATATAATTTAAAAAAAATGTTTAAACATAACACCTCAGAGAATTATATCCATATTTAAGAAACTTAAATGTTCATTTTATTTTTGTAAAAATACTTGCTCAATCAGCTGACCATTTTTAACAAAACTATATTTGATTATATTTTCGACTATATTTGATCAATATTCACATTTATCATAGTTATAAAACATGTTATGTTTATGCTTTACTCATAATTCATAGAGAAGTATTCGAAATTCAAACATACATGCAAACTTAAATTAATATATTAAAAATACTTGCTCAACCAACTGACCAATTTTAGCAAAACCATATTCCGATTCGATAGTTAAAAAACATGCTGCAAATAAAACGTGATACAACATCGACATAATTGTGTTTTGCGAGTCGCGATCAACAATATCAAATAAAGTTTATTTCGTCAACGGAAAACCATAAGAATTACAAAGAACGCCGTGTAAAACTATACTGACGGTCGAACTGTTTCTGCCTTCTTTTTATACTCGTTTGAAAATGTTATGATTCACCCGTGGATAACCAAATATGAAAAGGGACATTTAAATTTGCAAAAAAAAAATTCATACTATCTTTTTTATCGAAAACCCATGTACACCATCAGTACTACACGTATATAATACTATTTGTGAATCATCACTTTACAATCGAGCAAAGTCGGAATACGATAAACATTCGATTAAAAATGTAATAAAAATAATAAAACAAGTCTTGTTCGGACTTTTATGATAAAAAGTTCAAATATTGATAGGTTCTATTTAGATTGAATAGTTTGAATATATATTATTTTGTCATTCGTCGGATCGAAATATTCCGTGTACCTATAACAATATATCGAATACTCAAAGTCAATAGATCGGTATTGAGTTAATATTTAACGGTGTTTTTTTTTTTTTCGAAAAAAAGAATTAGCGAAACCACTGTTAAACGTCATTATACGCAAAGTGCAGCAGTTGGTCATCTAGTTTATTATGCATTTCTATCGTACGTTTTTTTAACGAAAACGTATAATTGTGTAAAAACATGATTGCATTGCTTTATATCTCATTCGACATCATTGTCTGTTTTAGCCTATTAGTCACTCCCAATGACGGAACAGTATTTTTTACGTTTAATCAAACAATTTGGGAGATAAAAGTCATCATATTTTAACAATATTATAAGTGTGGATGATGCGATTTCCAGGAAAAACTAAATTTTTTTTCTATAATTATCGAATTTAATCGTCCGATATTATACTAGTATTTGTCGATTTCGAATATTCAATATTTTTTTATCGACAAAATGGCCGTCGCGAAACGCACGATTACAGAATGTCATAGAACTTAGTCATAAAATACAAATGAAATGTAAAATCGATAATTTAAATGACGTCTACACTTGCGATTACAATATAAATCATAGTTTTTTTTCGTTTTTTTTTTTTGTTTTTCGACTCTATATTACGAAAAATGTATAACGATAGAATTAACGTCGGGATGAAAATGTTACGTTTTCTCGCGCGCGGAATGGAAATTCGCACGCGCGACAAAATTATTTCACATCGTGCTCGGATTATTCGTGTTAAAAAGTTCACCTAAATAATCACCCACGTCGCCAGTGGTACAATGTCGTCGTATAGAAGTGTATTTGTTGTACTCGAAATCGAACGAAATAAAATCACAACACTCATAGTACCTACACGGACGTTGTCAACGACGACGTAAAAATGAACTCGATTTGAATAAATAATCATCGTCAACGATAAAACATTTTTCGGAGTATTGGCTTTTTTGTTTTCGACTCTCTATTACGAATGATGTATAACGACAGAATTAACTTGGTCCTTAAGGATTCGCCGTGATTAGGTTAGGTTAAAAATAACCTTAATATTATATGCATTTGGTCTGTTGCTCGCTCTAAACTTTAACCTTATATTTGTATATTCGATCCGATAAATAAATCGACCGACTTGTTTTCGAATTCAACGGGATTATAGGTATTTAAGTAGTTTGGTTTTAAGTAGTCACAACCATTTACCAGTGGTAAACATGAAAAAGAATTAAAATAATCGAATTGTTTTAAACGATTTTTACAACTATATCGTTTTAAGAACATTTCAGCACGACAATTTATCCTGGAAAGGTTTTAAATGACTAACTATACATTCAAATCGAACGAAACTATTACTTACATTACTTGTGCAGTATTTTTACGTTAAGGTGTACTTACCACGGGGTCTTGTGAGAGGAAACTATTCGTTTGTTTTTTATCTGAAATCGAGTCATACAGAATTCCGAGCGCAAAATGGCCTAGTCAAAAACATAACTTAAAACATGTATCGGTTTGTAAATGGTTTAATTTATTTAAAGACGTGCAGCCCCGACACAGCGTTGCCCGTGTATAAGTTTCTTTTTTGGCATTTTCCTATGACGCGTGTTAGTGTTTAATTTAATTGTATTGATAGTGCTAATTTTACGTGGAATTCACAATTTAATTGTTTGTTTGTGTGTTAATTAGCACTATTAGATACGTTGATAACATATATTTATAGGCTGTTTATTTTGTAAGATTCAATTCCAATCGAAGAAATGTTGGAATAAAATATGCTAGCTGAATTACCCGTCTTTGCCGGGTTTGAGTATAAAAAATGTGTATGGTCCAAATAATAATAATGATTGACATTTCCCCGTTATTAGCCGACTGCTATTATTATTTAACAGTTTATTATTCAAACACACGATATGAATATAGATATACGATTTACATTTAAAAATTTATATTTACCGATTAACCTAACTGAATACCGGCTTCGCCCGTGAATTTTTCTTGTTTCACCCTTTTCACCCCTTTTAACCCCGGTAGGGGTAGAATTTCGGAAAATCCTTTCTCCAGAAGTTTCCGTTATATAAAACGAAACCGCCGACCGAGTTTCACGCTCAAAGCTCCGGCGGTTCCGACCAGGCGAATTTTTCTAGTCTCACCCTTCTTACCGCTTTTAACCCCCTTAGGGGTGGAATTTCGGAAAATCGCTTCTTAAAGCACGCCTACGTGGCTCGAGGAACGTCTGTAGACATTTTCAAGTCACTAGGCCCGGCGGTTTGGGCTGGGCGTTGATGAGTGTATCGTATAGGTCTCTTTTATAAATTATATAGATACACGTTTTCTTGTCAAAAGCAACATTTATTTATGACATTTGTTACGTAGTACATGTTTGTTAAAATATGAATAACTCAATAAAAAATAATTTCTAATGTTTCCAATTCGTCTGGTCAATCGACTATATACAAAACGATCGAACTGGTGATTTCGATAAATTATAGTTAAACTCTAGATAGGTTTTTAATAGAAAAATAATAATATAAAACGTATTCCGTTGATTAGCAACTGCAAACCGAAATCATAACTTTTTCATTTGCCGTATTCTTATTGATCTTATCCGTAATACCGATCCTGAAATAAAATCGATCAATTACACATGTGTCTTTTGTTATTTAAACCATTTAAAAATGATACAAATGTTAAAAATATATTATAGTATTTGATTATAAATATACTAATAGACTTGAATACGGTATTATTCTATTTATCTTTTTCAACGATGATGATTTACGACTCGGAGGCGGTGAGCAAAACTCTAATTCTATACCGATCAATAATTATTTATCAGTAAAACATGAAAAACACGATGCGAGGAACTATCAAAAGTTTTATATATATTTATATCTAGAAACAGAAAACTATCTAAAAAATATAAATAAATATGTTTTGTATTGAACTAAATAAATATTTAATCATTTATTGTTAGAAGAAAACTATCATACGGAAACAAAAATGTTTGAGGATTATTCCTTTGTTTATTTTCTAGGATCAATTCAAAATTTTAAAGCAGCAATAAAATATACATTTTAATTGTCTGCGTATTTAAATGATAGTTTCATGTCTTAAACTTTTAATGTTTATTACTGTAAAAAAAATATTCATCATTCGTAAGTTCTGTTTTAAATGACTCGTTTTATCTAGACATAGGATTAATGAAAACAATCCGATAATATGAAAAATAAAATATACACGAAAATGTTTTCCTACCTTACAAGCTTTTTTGGATTCATCAGTTCCATCTCGGCAATCATTTTCTTCATTACAAACAAAATATTTTGGAATACATTGACCGGAATCACATCTGAATGCATTATGTTTGCAAGTAGTATTCTAAAACGAAAGATGATAGTTCTTGATAACGATAAAAATTAATTTAATTAAACAATTCAATGCTATTACAAACATATAGCATAATTTAGGTTATATAATATAACGTAAATTTGGAATTAATTTTTCTTAGAAAGAGTAGGTGTTGGGGTTATAAAATTCTATGATAATACACTTAAAATCATTTTGTTTTACCAATTATACAAATATTGCCAATAGTGTACTAGTACAAATGCCATTTTTCAACAAATTTAATTTTGATTTAGACAAACGATTACTCAAAATAAAAACAACCATATAAAAAATAAAGTATACCCAAAAATGTTCTCCTACCTTACAAGTTTTTTCGGATTCATCAATTCCATCTCGGCAATCGTTTCTTCCATCACAAACATAATCTGTATCAATACATTGACCGGAATCACATCTCCATTCATTATTTTCGCAAATACGATTCTACAACGAAGGGTAATAGTTGTTGATTACGATTATTATTCATTTAATGCAACAATTCAATACAAGTCAATATGTACGTATATATAGTATACACGTGCGTATTTAGAAATTTTTTATTGGGTAAATACACAAACGAATTATTCAAATTCTACATAGTTATAACTGATAACTCATAGTTTCCAATTAAATTTTGATTTAGACAAACAATAATTATAAAAAAATCGACCATACTAAATATTAAGTATACACAAAAATGTTTTCCTACCTTACAAGTGTTTTCGGATTCATCAGTTCCATCTCGGCAATCGTTTCTTCCATCACAAAGTGCTGATTTATAAATACATTGACCGGAGTCACATCTGAATTGATAATTTTCACAAGTATGATTCTAAAACGAAAGATACTAGTTGTTGATTATAATTATTATTATTTTAATAAAAAAAATTCATAGCTGTTATAAACGTATAGCATAATTTAGGTTATATTATAAAACATAACTTCGTAATTAATTTTTATTAGTTAAAAGTGAGAATAAGTGTTATAAAAGTTAATAGTATTAATTTTTCCTGATCCTATTTGTATATTAGGGCAAAAAATAAATCATCAAATGTAAAAATATAAATGAAATAATAACTTTGAATTTATTTGATATCCTTTATGAGTTTGTAAATCGAAATTCTATACCGATCTATTATTATTTATCAGTAAAACATAAAAAAAAATGATGTGAGGAACTATCAAAAGCATTATATATATTTATATCTAGAAACAGAAAACTATCTAAAAAATATAAATAAATATGTTTAAAGGTTAAAAACTCGTATTGAACTAAATAAATATTTAATCATTTATTGTTAGAAGAAAACTATCATACGGAAACAAAAATGTTTGAGGAATATACATTTTAATTGTCTGCGTATTTAAATGATAATTTCATGTCTTAAACTTTTAATGTTTATTACTGTAAAAAAAATATTCATCATTCGTAAGTTCTGTTTTAAATGACTCGTTTTATCTAGACATAGGATTAATGAAAACAATCCGATAATATGAAAAATAAAATATACACGAAAATGTTTTCCTACCTTACAAGTGTTTTCGGATTCATCAGATCCATCTCGGCAATCGTTTTTTCCATCACAAACAGAAGGTGTTAAAATACATTGACCGGAATCGCATCTGAATTGATTATATTCGCAAGTACGATTCTACAACGAAGGGTAATAGTTGTTGATTACGATTATTATTAATTTAATTAAACAATTCATAGCTGTTATAAACGTATAGTATAATTTAGGTATATAATGTAAATTTGGAATTTATTTTCTTAGGAAAGAGTAAGTGTGTTGGGGTTATAAAACTCTATGATAATACACTTTAAATCATTATGTTTTACAAATCATACAAATATTGCCAATAGTTTACTCGTACAAATGTCATTTTTCGTCAAATTTAATTTTGATTTAGACAAACGATTAATCAAAATAAAATCGGCTGTATAAAATATAAAGTATACACGAAAATGTTTTCCTACCTTACAAGTTTTTTCGGATTCGTCAGACCCATCGTTGCATCTTTGGTATCCATCACAAACATGATATTTACTAATACAATGACCGGAGTCACATCTGAATTCATAATCTGTGCAAGTACGATTCTAAAACGAGAGGTTATAGTTCTTGATTACGATAATTATTAATTTATTGCAACAATTCGATACACTTAAATATTGACATATATAAAAAATACCGGGTCGTATTTAGAAATCTTTTATTGGGTAAATAGTAAATACACAAACGAAAAATTCAAATTCTTCATAGATATAACTTATATCTATTTTCCATTTTAACATTATAATATGTATCCAAATAACCAAAATAAATGTATTTGATAGAAATATACCATTATTGATGAGATTATGAAAGAAAACTTAGTAAATATTAAGATACTATACTTTAAAATAAACTTTTGATTTTTGTATTGTTTACTCAATAAATCTTTATACATTGCCTGGAAGGTGTAAAGACTATTTATCAGAAAAATCTATTTTGAAAAAAATTTCTATTATCTTGTATCATACTAATACATAGTTTATTCATTCATTTAATGTAAAATATTGAATCTGGTCACGTAATAATACTGAAATGTTTGCATGATCCGAACCTTCATTGATAGAACTTTAAAAATATAAGTTGACTTTTACTGAACTACCTTTAGAGTTCTATGTTTACATAGCACTACATTATACTAGGTTTGATATATGTGTGAATTCAACACATCGTCTTTTTTACAAAACGATGATGACAACATAATATAGACAACAGAGGCAGTTTAGCCAGGAGGCAATAGCCTAACAGGCCCTTGATAGTGCCCTATGAATAAAAATTAATTACATTTTATATATCATAAGATAAATAAAATATCTATAAAAAACATTATAATATAATATTAAAACACTATCAATGAACAATAGGAAAATGAATAATATTTAAGAGTAAAAAGTGAATTGATATGAGTATAAAACTATGGACCAAAATGATTTATCGTCTACATTATAGACTCTATAACATAATATGATGGATTCAATTCCAGATCCTAATATCTCATTAACCACATTGCTAGTGATAATTTGGTTAACCAAAAAAATTAAAGAAAATAAAACAAGACATAAGTGGTTTGTAGCTTTTTAACATATTCAGTGTAATAGGAAAAGAAACTTTTAAGTATTTTCTTCCAAGTCTCTGATTATGTTTTGTTTAAGCACAAACCATTTCACAAATGTTAAAAAGAAATGAAAATAAAAACTAAGAATTTATTTGATATCCTATATTAGTATGTAAGAGTGACATGAAATTAAATTATCGAAATCCCATACCAAACCAATATTATTTAACAGTATAAGATGTAAACCACGATGTAAATAACATAATAGTTCAACAAGTTTCATATTTATAGACGCATATTTATACGTATCATGAAACAGAATACTATTTTTAGCGAACCAAAAAATTCAAAAATTATTTCTTGCTATTTATTCTATGATCAATTCAAAATTTAAAAAGAATAAAAATGTATCTTTTATTAGTTTGCGTTTTTAAATAATAATCTCATGTCTTAAACTTTTAATGTTTATAACTAGGGCAGAGGACTTGTAGCATTTGCATATTTTTTTTGGACAGTCACAAAAATAGCAGAGTGTGAAACAAATACGTTTCATTCTTCCACAAAGCTAGTTTTGAAATTTTATTGTGCTTATAAATGCATATTTTGCGTTTTTTTGGTTTTTAGGGCATATTTTACACTTTTATACGCTATTTTATACTTTTTGAGACATATTTAACTTAAATCGATTTTTTCCTCAGTGACATTTTTATTTCAAACAATACAGTCAAAATGTTTGAATAAAAATGTCTTTATTTTTAATTTTTGTCGTATAATATGGTTTTTTACTGTGCTCGGACACAAATTTTTTCTAGAAGCGATAACTATCTAACGTAAACTATACCTACGACATCACCACTACAGACGTGTACGCACCATGTGGGCTTTTATTCGATTAGGATTTATTTATAAAACGTTTCTAGACACGACAAGAATCAATATTTTAGTATTTAGTCTCAGTCAGTTCTGCGGAAAAATTTTAAGTGCATATTTTAAGTGCATATTATGGGGTTTTTTAGTGCATAAGTGCTTGCATATTTAGAGCTTTTTTAGAGCTACAAGTCCTCTGCCCTATTTATAACTATCTAAAAATATTAATCATTTGTTAGTTCTGTTTCCAATAACTCTTTTTATCTAGAAATGAGATTAATGATAAACAATTTATTGTAAAAAAAATAAAGTTTATACTTATATATTTTCCTACCTTACAAGATTTTTCGGATTCATCAGTTTTATCTTGGCAATGGTTTCTTCCATCACAAACTTTTCTTTTATGAATACATTGACCGGAGTCACATCTGAATTCATAATCTCTGCAAGTACGATTCTAAAACGAGAGGTTATAGTTGTTGATTACGATAATTATTAATTTAATTAAACAATTCAATGCTATTACAAACATATAGTATAATTTAGGTTATATAATATAACGTAAATTTGGAATTAATTTTTCTTAGAAAGAGTAGGTGTTGGGGTTATAAAATTCTATGATAATACACTTAAAATCATTTTGTTTTACCAATTATACAAATATTGCCAATAGTTTACTCGTACAAATGTCATATTTCGACAAATTTAATTTTGATTTAGACAAAGGATTACTAAAAATAAAATCGCCTATATAAAATATAAAGTATACCTGAATATTTTTTCCTACCTTACAAGTTTTTTCGGATTCATCAGTTCCATCTTCGCATAGTGGTCTTCCATCACAAACATAATGTTTTTCAATACATTGACCGGAATCACATCTGAAGTCATCATAACTGCAAGTATGATTCTAAAACCAAAGATACTAGTTGTTGATTATGATTATTATTATTTTAATAAAAAAAATTCATAGCTGATATAAACGTATAGCATTATATAGTTCATATTATAAAACGTAACTTTAGATTTGATTTTTCTTAGTAAAGAGTAGGAGTATGGTGTTAGAAATTTCTATGATAATACCTATACAATTTAAATCATTGCTTTTTACTAATCATACAAATATTGCCAATAGTTAACAAACATCATTTTCATTTTTCGTCAAATTTAATTATGATTTAGACAAACGATTTCTATAAAAAATCAATCGACTATATAAAATATTAAGTATACACAAAAATGTTTTCCTACCTTACAAGTGTTTTCGGATTCATCAGTTCCATCTCGGCAATCGTTTCTTCCATCACAAAGTGCTGATTTATAAATACATTGACCGGAATCGCATCTGAATTGATAATATTCGCAAGTATGATTCTAAAACGAAAGGTAATAGTTGTTGATTACGATTAATATAAATTTAATTAAAAAAATTCAAAGCTGTTATAAACGTATGGCACAATTTAGGTTCAATTATATATAATAACTTTGTAATTAAATATTCTTTGTAAAGAGTAGATATTCGTGTTATGAAACACTATGGTAATCCTTTATAAATCATTGTGTTTTACGAATAATACAAATATTGCCACTAGTTAACAAACATCATTTTCGGCAAATTCAATTTTGATTTAAGCAAAGGATTACTAAAATTAAAATAGGCTGTATAAAATATAAAGTATACACGAAAACGTTTTCCTACCTTACAAGTTTGTTCGATTTCATCAGTTCCATCTACGCAATCATTTTCTCCATCACAAACAGAAATTCCATAAATACATTGACCGGAATCGCATCTGAATTGATCAATTTCGCAAGTACGATTCTAAAACGAAGGTTTATAGTTCTTGTTTACGATTATTATTCATTTAACGCAACAATTCGATTCACGTTAATATTATATATACCAATATAATATACAGAGGCGTATTTAGAAATATTTTATTGGATAAATGCACAAACGAAATATTCCAATTCTACATAGTTATGACTTATAACTGATAACTCATATTTTCCAATTAAATTTTGATATAGACAAACGATTACTATAAAAGAAATCGCCTATATAAAGTATAAAGTATGCCTGAAAATGTTTTCCTACCTTACAAGTTTTTTTGGTTTCATCAGTTTCATCTCGGCAATCGTTTCTTCCATCACAAACTTTTTTTTTATTGATACATTGACCGGAAGCGCATCTGAATTGATGAAATTTGCAAGAACGATACTAAAACGAAAGGTAATTGTTCTTACGATCAAATAATTTTTTCTTAGTAATTTAAGTGTCTCTTTTCATTTCAAGTAATGAATTTGAACAAGGTTAAATTCGAAATTCAATTAATTCACTGAAATTAGGAAATCATGTAAATGTCAGTGAATGTTTTGTACGGACTACAACTTCTGAAAATGAAATTATGGTGTGAATATTTCAGAACTTCCCTATATTAAAACATCACTAATAGTGATTCACTATCGACATGGGTACATCACAATATTATGTTTTTTATGCATTTTACGAAAGACCAATGTCTTTAAAAAAAAGTATTTCCTTCAACAAAAATCTAGTATTATTTAAAATACCCTTTCTCAAGACCAGACGTACCTTAATAAATTATGTAATATATAATACATAATATATAATATATTTTTATGTTATTATATGTTAAATTAGAGGAATGATTAATATTTATTCAGAAAATCTGTATACTTGACACATATCGAAGTCTTCATCGTCCCCATCTACACAGTGTTTGGTGAGATCACAGGCCCGAATTTGAGGGAGGCATTGTCCTGTTCTACATCTGAATTCGTTATAGTTACAAACGCGGTTCTACGATATTGTGCATAAGTATGAACGAAACAAGATTAATAAACTCAAATCACGTGTTACATTAGATGACAAAAAATGAATATGAACTTCCAAATATTAAAAATTGGGTGAGTAAGTTACACATGACGGGTGATTTCGCCTTTAAAATTTGAAACCAATATTTAATTTTTTCACTAGAAAGAGCAGTGTCTCTCAAGAAATGTATTTCATTTTGAAAACTAAAGTAATGGAATTGAAAATTGTATTACTTTTCAACTTTATTGGAAAATATAAGAGTAGTTGGCTATCTAGTATATCGTGCATATCTGCGGGTGTATAGTGGGGAGACATTTCTATCATAAAAAAGGATTATACTATAATTATATGTCCGTATTACTTTACACGTCTCTATAGCCTCGTCTTCACCACCAGGACAATCATCATAGTTATCGCATACTTGATATTGATTTATTGATCTCTTTTCGCTGCTATTCCAACATGTAAAATTTTCATCAGATATTCCTACTGAAAAATGAATTTGTATTTTAATAACCGTTCGAATAATCAATTCCCTTTCCTCCAAAAAAAAAATATAGAATTAAGGCTAATAACAATCAATACAATGAAGTTTCCAAAAGTTAAGATAGATATTATTGATCAAATTGTTTCTGTAAAATTATTTGATGTTTACAATTTATTATATATAAATTTAGAGATACGCGTAATTCTTTATAAAAAAAAAACTCAAACTGCCGTAGACATAATAATGATTCGTTTTAGTTAAATACTCTTATTATTATTATTATTATTCATAGAAATGTATTCAAATATTGATTCAAAATAAAGTTTATTTCATCGACTTAACTCTAATGTAAGTAGGTACTTATTAAATACGTTATGTTAAATAAAATGTATATTATATTAACCGAATTGTATCTGCTGCCGTGCCTCCTTGGCCAATTGGTTCAAGAACAATGTTTCTAAAAATAAAATAACAATATAGTAAAAAATATCTTTCAATGAATAATTTATACGTAATTTAAAAAAAATGTTTAAACATAACACCTCAGAGGTTTATATGGCTATTTAAGAAACTTAAATATTCATTTTATTTTCGTAAAAATACTTGCTCAACCAACTGACCATTAGAAACAAGAATACTTTCCGATGCGATAGTTAAAAAACATGCTGCAAATAAAACGTGATACAACATCGACATAATTATTGTGCGTTGCGAGTTGCGATCAACAATATCAAATAAAGTTTATTTAGTCAACGGAAAACCATAAGGATTACAAAGAACGTCGTGTAAAACTATAATGACGGTCGAACCGTTTCTGCCTTCGTTTTATACTCGTTTGAGAATGTTATGATTTACCCGTCGATAACCCAAATAAGGAAAAGAACATTTAAATTTGCAAAAAAAAAAATAAAAAATACCATCATTTTTATCAAAAACTGATGTACACTATCAGTACTACACGTTTACCGAGAAAAGTTGGAATACGATAAACATTCGATGAAAATGTAATAAAAATAATGAAACGAGCCTTGTTCGGACTTTAATGATAAAAAGTTCAAATATTAATTGGTTCTATTTAGATTAAATAGAATATTCATTTTTTTTTTTATCGACAAAATGACCTACGCGAAACGCGCGATTACAGAAAGTCATAGAACTTAGTCATAAAATAAAAATGAAATGTAAAATTGATAATTTAAATGACGTCTACACTTGCGATTACAATATAAATCATAGTTTTTTTTCCTTTTTTTTTTTTTTTTGTTTTTCGACTCTATATTACGAAAAATTTATAACGATAGAATTAACGTCGGTATGTAAAAGTAGTATTTAAAAGTTATCATATTATAACAATAATCAGTGTGGATGATGCGATTACCAGGAAACACTAAATTTTTTTTTTTCAATAATCATCTATTTTAATCGTCCGATATTATACTCGTATTTGTCGATTTCGAATATTCATAATTTTTGCTATCGACAAAATGGCCGACGAGGCAATACCGACGAGATAAACGCACGATTATTACAGAATGTCATGGGACTTAGTCATAAAGTACAAATGAAAAATGTAAAACGTTGATAATTTAAATGACAAATTTAATAATAAAACGACGCGATTATAATAATATAAATTATAGTTTTTTTTTTTTTTTGTTTTTATGTTTTGCTTTTCGACTCTACGTTACGAAAACTTTACAAGGATAGAATTATCTCGGTCCTTAAATATTCGCCGTGCATTGGTTCACCGCACTCCTAATCGTTTAGATAAAATAAACACTTGACGAATATTAAAAATTCACATTTACCCGAATGCTTTACAACACGTCGACGCGGCCGCCGAAGACCTCTTATCTGTATCGCAAAGCCCTTTGGACGCGTGTATACGCACTCTCGTCCGTCCGTCCGTCCGTCTCTTTCCGAAATAACGGCGCAAAAACAATATGACTCCTTTTGTCCGGTGACAAATCCACGGGCGCCTCGAAAAGCCATTAATTTCGCCACTCTCTCTCTCTCTCTCTCTCTCTCTCTCTCTCTCTTATCGTTCTGATGCCGTCGGCGAGTTTTAAAAGAGGGTAAAAACGGAAAAAAGGAAGAAGCCGGTTTTCGACGCGACCACCGAGACCACCGTAGACGACTCGCGTACGACGGGGCTGGACGGGGTATGTCGTTATGATCGCGTGACGAGATATTATAATAATTGATTACTCAAACCGAACGATTAAATTGTTTTGGCAACAAACAGCCGCCGCCGCGTTGTGTAATCGATTTGTGTACAGTTGCGCTATCCCGTTGAAATCTCAGGCTCTCTTAAATGCCTCGTCGTAAAACTCGAAACATAAATATTTAACTTTTAATTATTTTGAATTATAAAACGGCCAAACTATTCCGTAACAAATTACTGCGAGGATTTGCGCGCGATAGGACGGCATTAAATTAAGCGCGTGTGCACGACGACGCACGTGTCCCGGACGCCGCCGCGCCGCCGGCGCGGCGGCTATTCTATTTTGCCAAAAACCGCAGTTGTTCAAGCCGTATCGGCCGCCGCCGATTAAATATTAAAAACGAAATATAGGGTGTCCCATAAAGTGCGCAGCTTTTGAATCTGCCGCCATTTTTTAAATATTTTGTTTGCAGCCCTATTTTCATCGTTACTAGTATCTACTGTTACTCCGATTCAATTATCAGTTGTGGTTTTCTGTGTCGGTTCAGTCGTCATGGAGTGGTTTACAAATAAACCACGTGTTTTGCTTACCATCAAAAAAGAAGACGATTTTACAGTCAATGGAGAACGTTATCGTCAGTGGCGTACTTTCAAATTTGCTCTGGGAGGGGTTTAAAAAAATAACTAACACTAAAACCTTCTCTTTAAAACTACCCATTTTTCATAAACTTCTCCAACGGCAGAATAAAACAGAATGAACGAAAAATTCATAATTTTATTTAACGAAAATGTTTAACATGATCATTTACGATAGTGCTATAAAAATAGAATCCATTTTATCTTATAATTGTTCACACGAACTTTGACGATTATGACGTAATCGGTTTTTTCTCCGTTGTCCGATCGAGTAGGTCGAGATAACGACAATATTAATAATTAATATGTATTTTTGTCTGCACGCAACTAACTGACTGTATACAATCAAAATTTTATGACATTTAATGCCTATTTTGATTGATATATTATGGCACCCATAATTTCGTTATAAAATCTTTTTTCGTTGTTGGTAAAGTATAGTGTATACTCAATAGTCATATTATTATGACGTATGTTTGTGTATACACGGATAATTAATAATAAAAAATTCATCAATAATATCAATTTTTTTTTGGTCCTGGGGGGGGGGTTTGAACCCGAAAACCCCCCCCGTATGTACGCCACTGGTTATCGTCACATGCAAACCAGCTTCTCATGGCATTTCCTTCAAAATATCGATATGCGAAAAAACCTGTGGTTTCAACAGGACGGCGCAACATGCGTTTCACAACTCGCGTGAAACAATTGACATTATCAAAGAGAAATTCCCAGGAAGACGGATTTCACTGCGAGATGACCAGGACTGGCCTGCCAGGTACTGCGACCTTACCACCTGTGATTTCTTTATGTCAAATCTAAAGTGTAGTGTACGCTAACAAACCGCGTACCGTTCGACAACCGAAAGCGGAAATCTTGCGCGTCATCGCCGACGTCACACCAGACATCTGTGAGCGGGTTATTATCAATGTCGTCGAGCGCGTCAACACATGCCGACTTAGTGGAAGTGGTCACTGTGCCAGATATTGTTTTCCACCATTAAATCGGAGACGTTAAGGAATGCAAATATATAAAAACAAATACATTTTGATTGATGCATAACTATGTTATTAATTTTTTAAAAGTTGCGCACTTTTTATGGGACACCCTCTATACGTACACGAGTACCACTGTGCGGCCGAATAATCCGTTCGCCAACTGTGCCGCAAGTTTCCTCATTATCTATTCACATTATAACGGAAACGATAGTTTCGAATATGCTAATTGCCTCTAATGGACGTTTTGAGTCGAGTATAATGTACCGTAGCGAAGGCGTTCGAATTTATTCGGGGGGCGGGGGGGGGCCGATATAATATAACATTATAATGCGTCGAGGTGCGAAAAATCACTCTGAAACGTTTTGATTTCGCGAAATACGCGCTACATTATTATATTAATAACATTATACGCGTACACGACGACGACGACGCGCGACGCGATAAACATAAAATCTCAACTCTAGCGATAAATTCGCCCGCAACGCCGAGCGCGTTGTAATCGTCAACGACGAAATTATAATATTATAATAACATAATATTATTAATCATATTTCATTCGTTTGATGCGTAAACTTTTATCACTCGTATTCCGTTTGTTGTTTCCACAGTTCCACTTGCGGAGGAAGGGAAGTAAGCGTGGCGATATTTACGGTTTGCCGTCACCTGTTAACATAATAATATTATAAAAGGTGGTCGTCGTTGGTTATGATTTGCCGAGAAATTGTCGAAACGCCGCGAAATCGATTGTCTGATTGACGAGCGTTCAAATAACCACCGTCCGGCCGTGTTGGCGTCGAATTATATTTGTTTTTAACCTCGGCGAGCAGAGATTTGAAAATCAAATGGAGTTTCTCAAATGTTTCAAGGGATCTTGTCTCCGGACGAAAGAACTCCGCGAAACGGTGGAAATCGATTTTTTCACCGTCATATTTTCGAGAGACGCCGCGCCGGTCGCACAACAGCCCAACTATAGTCTACTCGCTCGTTACGGGGGGGGGGGGGGGAAAAAAAATATAATGTCTCTACGAGCCACTCGGTCGATCTATAACTTGGCCGTATCGTAGAACGAACGGGATTAGATTGTGCTGACGATGCGAATTCGTGACATTCAGACGGACCGCATTGACAACGTTATTATAATATTCTTTCTTCGTCGAGAGTTCTCGGAGTGCGAGACAAATGTTTTCGCCGCAAATCGATTCGAATGTAAAATAAAAGAGAAAAAAACATCGATAGAGCAATCGTTTGAGAGGGATACATTCGAATTTAATTAACGTGTCCAGGACAAGACGTGTGAGCTCTATGAAAACAAACGTCGCGTCGTAGAATATCGTAGGTACGTATATTATTCGGCGGCGAGCAAAGGACGATCGTCGAAACGGCTCACAGTGGGGCAAATGACCCTGAAAGTTGGCAGAAAATAAAAAAAAACCAAATGCTTTATAGATCTTCGTTATTAGCGTTTTATGTAAACTTTATAGACCTGTTCATAATAATTCGGCAGATTTTGGATCTAAATACCACTAATATCGGCCAGAGACGTATTGAGTTAGGAAATTATGTTTTTTTAAATCTATACTTATTGTAGATTATAAAACAATTTGATTTTTCTGCACATATTTGCACTTTTTTTTTTTACGTATTATTTATTATTTAGTATATTATATTTATCGTGATTTTCACGTTAATTTCGCAGTCGATAGTGAACAATGAAAGTTTGAAATAAATTTGATTTTTATAACTTTTACAACTTTTTATTGAAAGTTTCGAGTAAGTATGTTAGATTTGGTTGTATACCTAAAAGTATGCATTACAAGAAATATCTACCTGCCCTAGTGGAATAAGTATTATTACACCCGGTGACGATTTTTTGTCGAAACCAGTCGTGACTTTTTCGCACTCTCATACTTATAATACTCGAGGCTAGACCTTAATTTTATTTTATTTTATAATTTTCAATAGTTTGTATTGAAATAATTTTATATGTTTAACAATATATATATATATATGTCTTAACTCAATGTAAAAATAAAAAAAAAATAAAATTTTTTTTCCAAATTACGTTCTTTTTTCTTTTCTTTTTTTTGAATAGCCGAGTACACACTTAAAAACACTCAGATCTAAAAAAAAATGTAAACGATTCTTATTTCAAACTAAATATATTTTTATTTTTTTTATATTGTTGACCGAAATCGATTCATATATTATGATGATTTAATGCCAACTTTGACGGTCATTTGCCGGTCATTTGCCCCACTGCACTGTGCCCGCGGCTGTATATTATTATTATTATTATTATCGTTACGATTTTATTATCTCGTCTCGAGGCGGCGAATTATATAAACGAAATAAATACGGTTCGGGTGACCGCCGCGCCGCCGGGCCGGCGGACCGAGGCGAATAATTCGAGCTCAATTAAGTCTTGAACGGCCGAGCGCGATATTTTATTCAAATGCGGTGCATTCGCCAACGTACGTGTTTCTCCGGCACCAGACGGAGTGTAAAATAAGAGTCACGGGGTGTCCTCGGAGCACTTAATATAACGTCGTATTTTCTCGACGGTTCGCTCGACGTCCTCGGGGGTAACAGTGCAGAGGAGTTCGATTAAAAACCTACGCGGAGGACACCGTCGTTTCTCGCCTCTGTACAGGTATACTTCCAGGCACGTACCGTTCGTTTTCCGTTACGGATTAACGAGTTTTTTCCTCCCTTCCGTCCTCTCCCTCTCCCCCCCCTCCCGTCTTGTTTTGTAATAACGACGACGAGAAAAATGTCTCGTGTCCTCGTGTCGCTACGTCGAACAATGACGGCGAATCCTTCCCCGACGTCTGGGTACGTGTGTGTATGCCTTTTCTCTAACCGATTTGTATTTTTCTATTCAATTCGAACGCGACAGAAACCGAATGACAAAACAAACGACACGTTTCGAATCAGAAATCAGAATACGGGCGACGATGTCGACAAAACGACCCCGTCAAATACCGTGCAAATCGTCTGCGATGATCGCTGAAACGTCGAGTTTTCACATAGTCTCCGCTCCACAATGATTAGAACAATCGATTGATAGACGTTGGAAATATATTATGTACGTCGTAAGTTTTGACGGTCCTGTTTTAGATACATTTACGGCCGCGTGCATTCGAATACGACGTCGTCGTATTGTTATCGTTATTATTTCTCACTGATGCCCGAGCGTTTGAAACGACAAATCGTCTCCGCGGTGGTCTGCAGCAGCAGTCTTTGACGCGGTGTCACGCGAAAAACGACTATACCGACTCATCGCGAGCATGACGTGGGGACGGCGTCAACAACAATGAAAAGAGGAATGGATTAATTTATGTAAAATTTATAATCTATTTGTAACATGAATACCGAATTGTCGCGCACCGATCGTCGCGTCTCGAAATCTAGCCCGCGAAAAGTTTTCCCCGCTATTAGGGGTTGAATTTCGAGAAATAATTCGATAGATTTGTATGTCATTCTTTTTTTTTCTAATGAATGAAAATGATTCGCGAAAAACTTTTACAAACAATGATAATGGTTACCGTGGTCACAGAATAGGTACTGACGATCGCGGTTTTCACGCGGAAACGCGACAGCGATTCGTACGAAAAATAATAACGAACGCTAAAACGATGGAATTATTCGTTTTATCGACCGGAAAACTTTCGAAATTTCATCTACTGCTCGTGTACAATGATTCCGCGAGGTTATAAACCGCACGGTAATAACGATAATGTATCGTCTGACGATATAAACCGCGTCGTCGTTAAAGTCGGAACGTACCGTACGAGTACGATATACTCGTATACTCGCAGGATTCGCATCGCGACGGCCGATACGATTTAAGGACGACGACGACGACGACGACGAGGCGCAGCGGCGGCAGTCTAAGGAACGGCGTATGTACGCTATTAATTTATCTCGGGATAAAAGTCGTGTAAATATCACATGATCCCTTTGTTGTTCGGGCACGGTATTATTGCCGCCGAGCCCGTGCAACGCTCCGAAATATACGTACGTATGTTATATACGTATAGTGTATTATTTTCAAATAATTGAAACATTTCGAACGAGATAATGGCATTTTAGGCTCGTAAATCCCAGAAAACTTCATTATTTCGGTTCCACGCTTCAAATAGTTATAAGCGAAAAAGAGAGAGAGAGAGAGAGAGAGAGAGTTAGATAGACAGGGAGAGAGAGAGAGAGAGAGAGCGTACACGGGGGAAGAATATAATATGTACTCGGACGGAATCGATATCGTATTCTCCCTCTCTCTCCGTGCGTGCGCGCCTTTCTCGACTCGGTTTTGACAACGGGATAATTCTGAACGTCGTCGTCGGAAGGAAGCGTTCGGGGGAAATATCGAAACTCAAAAGGATTAACCGCCGGGAAAATAAGTATTGCAAAACCTCTCTCACTGCTCATTAAACGCGCGGGACAATACGCGGAACGCCGCCGCCGCGTTATCCCCGCGACACGATCAATACGTCATTTCGTTTTCGTAGTTTTTTATTTTTTTTTTGTTTGTTTTTTCGGTATACTACTGTGCTCCGTGGGATAGAGAATACGAGACTCGATTCTCGGAGAGAGAGAGAGAAAAAAAAAAATTGGAGACGTCGTATTTCGTTGTTGTTATTATTACGTACGTATTATAAACTCGGACGTCGTCGTAGCGAGTGTTAAATTAGAGTCGCGCGTGTTTTTACGAAGGAAACGAAAAAACCAAATCCACTTTAGCATAATAATATTACGTATGTATATCGTACGACACGGTACGTTTTACAGAGGAGCGGGAACAGGAGCAGGAGGAAAAGTATTATTCGAAACGTACCTTGAGATTTGTATACGTCGTGTTATATTATGAATTATGATACACGTACAATTATTGGAATCGTCTTTTTTTCAAATTTCCCAATTTCGTCAAATCGTAATCAATCATTTCTTTTTAACGAAACACAATTTTTCTATTAATTCCAACTAATTCTCGCGCGCAGACGGCCCCGAGTACTATCGTGTCCATAGTTGTTTTTTAGTCGAACGCTTCTCAGTCGTTTGCGCGAGTGCTCAGTGCTCCGTGATAAATCAATGTGTTTTCGCGGTTTTTCTTCTCTCGGTCGACCTCTACGTTTTCTATTCGTTTCATAACGCGTGTTCTTCGTCAGGACCGTTTAGTCGACCTGTTCCAGAAGGCAATAGATTATTTTCCACGATAATATTATCATCATCAAATTTATCAAATTATTACAAACTACTACGTATTACTTACACCCGGCGACGATGATTTCCAATCGAAACCGGTCCGCGGTCGCGACTTTTCTCCACTCTCGCTTAGGAATAACACTCGAGCCGCGAGACCTTTAAACTATCGTTTAAAATAATATATAATTATGTTTAATAGTTTGCGTTAAAATAATTTTATATGTTCAATCGTAATATTTCGTTATTACGAGATTTGATGAGTGTTGAAATCGTTGAAATTTATAAGTTAATATAACGGATTTTTGTTTATTTATTAAATTTTTCATTCGTTTTCAACATCTAGGAACGGTATACGTACTATTATTATTACCGACGTCGATAGTGAAAACAAACACGTTACGTTAACGTTCTGTATTATGTAATGGAAATAAATGAAAATGTTGACCAATGCAAAAACGGAGTGACGTTTGCGAGGTTTTTTATTTGTTTTCTCGTAGAGAATTATAATACTATAAAAATTAAAAAATACCGACCGTTGTCGTTTGACGAATCGTCAGGGTGGCTATCAGTAGAGTTACCTTTCCGGACAGAGAGAAATGAAAAACATTCGCACGTACGACGACGTGTCGGCGAGTTCGAACGGTCTTTTAAACGAAATAAACGATTACAATATTATGTATACATCGAATTTTAATTCGATTGTTAATTCAGAAAATACACTTAACATTATGTTATACTGGCATTATTAATAAATTATACGGTTTGCACGCGGCAGAATGAAAATGCCTAAGTAGCACATGAATGATAGATGACATATTTTTTTAATTGTTCGCCCAACAATTAATTGTACGTATTATTATAAAACGTGTCACTCGTCCGCGTAAAACGCACGAAATCACATTAATGATATCGTATTGTTGTACACAATATAATAAAATAATAATAGTACATAATATTATTATTATTATTATAATGTTTGTTCGCGTCGTCGTCCGCGGTCGACGTGGAACATTATTATTATTATTATTTTATGCGCGCGGCGTTTGTTAAATAAAGGTTTAAACGCGCAACGATTGTTCGTTTCGTTCGATTGTTTATGTTTGCCGTGATAATTATTAGTTATTACTTATGTATAGGGCCAACACTTGTATGCATTTGCATATTTTTATTGGTTGGTCAAAAAAATAGCTAGTTAATACCAAAATTTGTTTTATAACCTAACGATGCTGTATACAAAATTTTATTTCGCATGTTTTTGCATATTATGGTATTTTTGCATTTTTAGGGCATATTTTAGCATTCAGTATAGTTTTGGAGCATATTTTTGGAGTATATTTTTGGATTTAAGATCTTAAAAACTCGGGAATTACAAAATATTAATTTGTTTCACTCATATACCTTTATTATTGGTATTTAAGTAAAATATGTGAAGTTAGTGGTACAAATGGCACTGATATTAATAAAAAATGTGAAGATGTTTTTAAAAAAAATAATGGTTTTCATATTCTTACGAAAATTTCTAAAGTATTATCCGGTGATGTATCCACATTAGAAGGTATTCCAGAAAATTTGACCAGCAACGATTTGTAACAACATTATAAATACGCACCTATTACATCCGTTGATGTAGAACGTTCCTTTTCACGCTACAAAAATTTGTTAACGGACAATCGACGCTCAATGCTGTTTGAAAACTTATACAAATCATTAATTGTTCAATGTAATAACATCGGGTAAAAATTAAAATGTTAATCATCTGATTAATGTTTTTGTTTTTTAATTTTAAATATTTTTTAATATCACACATTTTTGTAAATCATTATTCATTGGCAATAAATAATAATATTCTATTATTATAGTATAAATTGTATAATACATAAAAAAAATTAATCATTTAATCATTTTTTTACAATAACATTTTTTTTAGGGCATAACTGCATACATATTTTATAGATTTTTAGGGCATATAATTGTTGGCCCTACTTATGTACATTCAAAACGGGCCCGTTTGGAATACCGAATCCCAAACGGCTGGATCGATCGGCGGCGGCGGCGGCGGCGGAATAAGGAATAAGGAGGAAGGAAGAAATTTCCTAACAATAATACGTACGTATGTGCGATCGGAGGAGAATTCGAGTCGTGGCCGCTATTAATTGAAAAAAAAAAAAAAACTAACGATTCGAC
The DNA here is from genome assembly GCA_948098885.1 of Drepanosiphum platanoidis. Taxonomy (NCBI): domain Eukaryota; kingdom Metazoa; phylum Arthropoda; class Insecta; order Hemiptera; family Aphididae; genus Drepanosiphum; species Drepanosiphum platanoidis. The sequence continues at coordinate 8,847,935 of OX402541.1, forward strand.
TATCCCCCGATCCCCTTCTCTATCGGTCGTGTTTTCCGTCGTTCACAGCAACGTGGCAAATCGTCAGGCCTTCGAGTTGGTTTTAAAAGTTCCCTCTGGAAATAGATAAAAGATCCGGCACACCGTGTTACCGACGAAAAAACACCAACGGAATATCGACAGTTTCCCGCCAAAGGAAAGGCTCTCGGTTTTTCTCGACGAATTTTCCCGGACTTTCTAATACAGTGTGCTCGAGAGAAGTCGCGCACATCAAAATGATGAATGTGTTTTAGTATTTTTATTGAATTTTGGCCACTTTGCGCAATACGCTCGCATCGATTAAGTGTTGTTATGTTACTCTCGGCAGTTCATCCAATGTTTGCGGTCTATTTTCATAAACCCTTCCTTTAAGATAACCCCAAAGGAAGAAATCTGTAGGTGATAAGTCGGGGGGCCATAATCCTTTGGATATGATAGGCTCGCCGAAAAACTCGCGTGAAAAATTCATTGTTTCGCTGGACGTATGACATGACGTGCAAAAGGGTTTCGTGAAGGACATGTGGATTTTCGGTGGACCGAATTCTAGAGTTTTGACTATTCACATGTCCACTGAGATGAAAAACCATGCCTCGTCACTGAAAAAAACACGGTCAAGTTGTCCAATAATATTATTCCATTGTTGTCAACAATAATGAACGAAACCATGAAACAATCCGTGAACACTGCAAACACGATATGCAGCACGAGATCAATCTCGTTATGGTCGAATTGTTGGGTACTGCTGCTACATTCGGATATTTCACTCGAAATTCGTCAATGACACAAGCATATTATACGTATTATTATGAAGAACGGCTGGCAAAAATACTGTTGGACAATAAACACTACGCGTGGCTCTTGGGAAAACGACACGTTCGCAGAGCAATAATCAAAGCACTATACTACCTACTAAAAGTCGAGAACGCCCGTAGTGTTATTTCGAAATAACCGACACATAAACAATAATATAATATTGATCGCGACTACTCATTATTTTATTAGAGACGCTTCTATTTCGGTGTGCGCGACTTTTCGACCGCACTGTATTACGATATTAATAATAATATCGTTCGTATTAATTATTGTTTCGATCGCATTTCTTCATTCCCTTCGCGTTTTAACTATCGAATTCCACAATCGAGACACACGGAATAATAATAATAATAATAATAATAATACTCGAGTGGGGAAAAAGTCTGCCCGAACGGGCGGAGAAATTCTCGCCGCCGCAAATTCGATCTGCCCCGCGCACAGCTGCCGGTGGTGAAATTTACGCACGCACTACACACACACACACGCACACGCACGGATGCCACGGCGTTGGCGACCAATCGTTGCCACGGCGACCGAGCTCGGGAAAACTATTACACCGTTCTATCGCCTCTCCGCTCTCCGCCGCCTGCATAACAACAGTGCGTTACGTAATATTATGCATATTGGCATTGTGCGCGCGCGCGCGCGTGTTCCGGATGAAACGTCACTTACACGATCCGATGATAGTGGTCGTGAAGTTGCGCGAGCACGAAATGTAGGTACAGGGTGAACGCGGCCGAAACGAACAAAATACGACTCCGTGGTTCGCAGTGCCGCAACAATTGGGTGTGCAAGGTGTGCGATGCACACGGGCCCACAGTGGTCCAGAATGCATGTTTAGCGGGTCGAAATTAAAAAAAAAAAAAATGTTGTATTATTATAGATATCAGATCATAAACTGGTCGTCTACAACATACTGATTACAAATATGACATTGTATGTACCTAAATCAACGTAATTACCGATAAGCAATGCAATTGTGTAAGTATATGCTTGTACGACGTTCATTTCTCGCGTAAACAGCGACAAATGAAATACATTTTTTTTCACATATTGTTGTAATTTTTTTTTAATTTTTAAAATTGATTTTCAACTAACGTGGACATGGAGATTGAAGGCTATTTAATCAAATCTAAAAATCGATACTCTTACCTATATTTATTTTCATTGTAATGTATAACTATGTTATAATTGTTGATTTCGGAACTTCAAAAGGGTATAAATAAAATCCGCCCAATTTCGCCTTTAAGTGAGCTATTGTAGGTTATAGTACAAGTTCTCAGCTTTTCAACCATGTATAATTTGTCTGCCTTTAGCTGCCTTTGAGTGTTTTATAAATTAATTTCTACAAATTTAATATAATATTTCAGAGAACGTTATTGAAGACATATCGACACACCGATTACAGTTTAATGAACTAAGAAGTGAAAGTAACTTATTTTCTCAAAGAGTTAAATCCAAAAAACATTTAATAAACTTTATTGTCAACAAATATGGTAACGAAAGTTGGGATACCGGCTATATTTATCAAATTAAAAATCAAATTCATAATTTTTCACGAAATTTAGCTGAAAAATGGGCATCATGCAATCGCACCTTTAATATTTTCACTATGAAATATGAAGGTTGACTAGACACAGAATTTACTTTTCCTTTAATTGCTGTCAAACCTGATAAAAAAAAACCTGGTAGGCCTCCAAAAGAATTTTTGGAACAGTGAGTATGGTTAATCGCGAATACGGATAATCAAAACACGATTGATGGAGGTTCCACTGTATAATATTTTTATATATAATTCATATTTTATTTGTTATTAATTATTGGCAATTTACTACGGTAGAAAAAAAATATTAGCTATTATCAAAGTATGAAAATTAAAATTTTAGATATTTATTAGAGGTTTATTTTAAAATTGATATCAAATTTTTGTTCAGAGTTGTATAAAACTAAAAAACAACCCTTTAAAACCCTCTTACCATATTTTATCGGCTCCTAACTTTGAATTTAAGGGATTGAATAAGGTTTAATATCATTTTTAAAATCAGCTCTCCTTAATCTATGTCAAAAATATTCAAAATATTATTTTTACAAAATTTAAATAAATACCCCCCTCCCCCTACCCCCTCTAACTCTCTAAATAATGGGTTAATTTAAAAAAAAATAGTTAAATTTGGATTTAGTGACCTTTTAAACATATAATGTGACCTATCACACAGTTTTCTAACCAAAAATGTATACGGTATTAATTTCGACGCGCTAAGCATGCATTCTGGACCACTGTGGGGCCTCCCAAACCGTAAGCTAAAAATTGAAGATTGTCCGTTTCAAAATGAATTTAGCCTTATATCTTTACTTCCTCGTGGCTCGAAAGTTTTTTGATTTTTTTTTTTGTAATTGTTTTCAATGAATTCATTATCAGCACGAGTAGATGATAATTAATAGGGCCCGGATTTCAATGCAAAGTGCATATTTTTTTGGATGATCATGCACAATGCTTTCTAAATACATAATTCGTTTCATGTAACGAGGGTTTGAAAACTACAGATTTTATTTTGCATTTTTTTGCATATTTCGACGTTTTTACATTTTTAGGGCATTTTTAGCATTATCGGGTCATTTTTTGTTGGTTTTTAATGCATATTTGTTCAATATAGATATAAAACTTGGACTATTCAAAAAATTATCTCAAGATAAATTATTTTCTTAATATTTAAGAAGGTTTATCGGGTTTTTCCATACACATTGTCAATTATTTTTTTCGATTTAGTTTTCATCTCATCTTAATTTATTATTGACTGTAGATCGTCACCCATTTAATTATTATGTCTCATTTATAAATTATAATTTGTATAAAAAAAAAATATATGGCATTTTTAAAGTCATATTTGTGGTAAATTGTATTTTTTAAGGGCATTTTTGGCTATTTTCTAGAGCATATCTGTATGGTTTTAAGTGCATTTAAATCCGGGCCCTAATAATTAATATCACGCAAGCTTCATTGGATCTGTAAATAATTCGGTTTTATAGTAAACGGATATCGATGATATCGGTAATATTCTTTTTTATGGAAACCTGGTGCGATAGTAAAAGCACGGTATCGATTATAGTCACTTAATAAGGACTTCAACTTTATTGACGTACAGATTATTATAGGAATAAAATTACGAAAATGATATTATAAAGTATGACATAATTTTGTAGAATTATATTAGTCATTGTCGCAGGGGCCCCTCTCTGTTATTGCGAAATATTTCTCAAATAATTATTGTATGGATACTAGACTCGCTGAATTAAGTTGTTCATTATTTTTTTGATTATTCGTTATACTAATTTATTTAGAAGCTCAAATTTTTATAAATTTACACAATAATTCATTCTTGTGATCGCGGTTCCGCGAATCCGTCAAATATTTAAGTTATAGTACAAAAAAAAATACTAAAAAATTTCTGTAGTAATACAAAGATCAAGTAATACATATTATATTATTAATTCGGGGCCTCTAAATAAATCCTTGCACACGGGCCTCAGAATTCATAATTGCGGCACTGGTGGTCCGGCCATCCGTGTCCTCGTTTCTCAAACGCAGTCGGCCTGACCTCGCCGCTGGATTTGTATAGAGAGAACGTATTTACTCGTATATTTCGCGCGCGACAGGGCTCGTTGGCAAAATAAATCCTTGAAAAACCGTTTCGAATGGCCGACAACGACGAAGCATTTTGTTGAATTAAATATTAAAAAAAGGTCGATTTTACTTTCATTAAACTTATTCTATCGGGTGCTATGTTTATAGATACGTACAGAAAAAGACCATTTCCTGCACGCGACGTGATCGTCGTCGGTGTGCACATAAAGAAAAAGAAAAATGTGTAAAAATCAAGGAAAGAGAACAGGAAGAAAATGGAATAAAAAGCAGAAAAAAGTTTACTTCGTTGTAATCAGAACGCGATTGGAAACGTATTTATAATATGAATTATTATCTTTCCGTCACGGTGCCCCGAAAAGAAGCATTCGCGCCACGAGCCCTACTCGATTAGAAAATATATATAAATTTATTTTCGACGGACGGAACGACGAATAGAGTTTCCCGCGAGATTTCCTTCCGGACCGCGGCAACCGACCACAGGAGTGGAGTGTGGGGACGAAATCGGACTTGGTTACGCCCGTTTTTATATATTTTATTTTTTATTTTTTTTTTGAATAACGCGCGCTTTCCCCGTCATGTCATCACAAAGAAAATCCCGTCCGTCCCCCCTCTCTCGGCCCAATTCGATACGACTACCGGGCACTCGGATGTGAAAAAAAGGAAAAGGAAAAGTTTTTTCGGTGAAATTGTTGCGCGCGCGCGTTTTGTTTGGTAATAATAATTTTTCCAATAACTTTAACACTTATTGGGAATTCCTTTTGACGCGCGGGGCTTATCGTGCAACGCCAGAGCATGACTATACTACCGGGGGCTTCAAAGCGAATCGAAACGCCGCCGCCGCCGCCGCCGCCGCCGCCGTCGTTTATAATTTTCTCGTCCTTTGTTACGTCTACTGCGGCGCGCCCCAGTAGGTAGGTAGTAGTAATTCAACGCGTACGTTTTATAAATATTTTATTTTTCGGCCATTATTATTGTTTACGTTTAATTATGCTTATAAACTTGTTAATTCATTACGATACGCGCGCGCTCCAGGTATATTGTGTATAATGTTTCAGAAAGTACAAATTAATTAAACATTTCGTTTAAAACCAACGCGTAACGCGCGAGCAACAGCAGCAGCAGCAGCAGCAGCAGCAGCAGCAGTAGTAGTAGTAGTAGCGAATAGCTCCGTTTTAATATTTAAACGGTTCGTTTTTACTCTTCTAAATCTCCGAAGCTAATTTTTAAACAAAATCCACTATTTAATATTAAACTCGCGCGGCGCACGCTCTCGGTTAGAACGTCTGCGCGAAATAATAAAATACAAAAAAAATACTGTCCGGTGTTTTTTTTTTTTACATCGAAAATAATGATAATAGGTAAAACGACACGAAAACAACAACAACAACGATGAAAAAAAAAAATATTAAAACATATTAATATTATAGTTCCCGGGTGTTGTGGGCGATAAAACCGAAGAATTCCGTCGCAAACTCGACGGGAAAAGTTTGAATTTTCGTTCGATCGTTTTATTATTATCGTTTGTTTTCGCCGCCGCCGTCGCGCACAAACTCGTCGCGTTCATACCGAAAGCGAGTAAACGGACGGTGAAAATTCGTCGCCGCTGACTCTTTGTTCGCTCCGTCGTTTAGAATGCGAATATTGTTGATTGTTTATCCAATAGAGATAGCGTTAAAGTATGGCATTATCGATACGTCGTCGTGTTTTATTTTTTTATCTTTCATGTGTATGTTTTAGTAAAATATTCAATCAATTTCAACTACTCGTTATCAATATTTATGTTCAATTTTAACTATAATAATATAATATTATAACGACACGGATTAAAACGAAAAATATAAATACAAACTTGACCGTTATTATCTCTTATTTTAGTGCACGTGTAATGGAGTTTGAAAATATTGAAAAAAAAAGAAAAGAAAATCGCGCGTACTCGAATAGTTTTGGAAAACAAAAGAAGAATTCAAGAAGATATTTTAGCACTAAATTAGGACTACCGGTTGACGTTCCAAACAACTGTGGAAAATTCGAACATAGCGGAAACACGGCCGGGCGGTTTTTTTTTTTTGAAAATACAGAAATGTCATATTATTGTTATCATCTATCGCCGGACTAGAACGGTTTTACCGACAATTCTATCTAGTAGGATAGCCATATGGAAACAACAATAGAACGTAGAATTTTTTCGCGGTGGACCTCGACGAACAATAATTTATTATTATTGAAAAAAATATGACCCCTGCTGTATTATATTATGCGCAAATATAATGAAAAATCAAAAAAATAACGTTTTTGGTTTTTAAATAAGTTTAAGATTTCAGAGTATGCATAGTAAAAGTCTCAACGAGAAATCCAACCGAAAAATAATCATGTCCGTCAAATTACGTGTTGTTTGATATCGGCGTTTAGATACGAGTATATAGAACGAATTGTTCCGAGAACTTTATCGATAAAAAAAATAATCCGAAGAAAGGATATTAGAAAAAAAAGGATCGTTTGAGGACGATGAAATGAAACAAAACGAAATATACCCTAACCGATGTGTTATTATATTATCGATACGAGTATGATAAAAAGAGACTCACCTTTTGCATCGCGTCAGCACGTTCGAAATTCGTTTCCATTCCATCGTCTTCGTTCGATTTCGCTGGTTTCGACCGGCACTTGAGCGTTTTTGAAACATACGTCGTCCGTATTATTATTATTATTATTACACGAGATCAAAGAAATTAAACTATAATATATTATGAGAAATTAAAAATTAAAAAAAATAAAACCGATTCACGGCGACGCTATAAACTCGTTTCCTCTCTTCGTAAACGACCGACCAACGACTGCGATCGCGTCCGGCGGTCCAATGAAAAAAACGTTCTATTGTTCGTCGCACGCACGCGATAAAAGTTATGTAATAATAAGACATTGCATAATCGATACAACTTTCGGTTTTTTTTTTTTTAATGACATAAATAGATAAAATGCAAAAATCACTCGCTCGCGTAAACTGCGCGACGACGCGCGGACTCGAAATTTCGAACGGCGGCGATTTGTCCAATGCTCCCGGGAGCGTGCTTAGAGCAGGATTTTTGAAAATTCCGAACCCCTAGGGGGGTCGGGAAAAGGGGTGAAAAAGATGTTCCATAATATTTAAGCTCTAAGAGGGTTGAAAGGGGGGTGGAAACGTGTTGGTAAAATAGGAAAACGTTATTTGTCGGTCGGAAATCTTCCGTAACTCGGCACGCGTATAATAAACGTCCATAACCCGATATTCCAAAATTCAACCCCTGACGGTGGAAGGGGTGGAAGGGTAGGTAAAATGTGGTGAAAAATTGAAAGTTCGACGCGGTTTTCGAGAGTCGTCTAACCTCCTCGTTTTCGCGTTTGGAAATTCTATACGATTCGATGTCGTCATATCGTATATTCGTGAAATGGTTTTTTTAATAAACGACGACGACGACGACGACGGTTGTTAAAACACGCGTCGAGCGTCATTCGGGTCTATTTGATCGTCGCGTCGCGAATAAATCGCGGAAAGTGTTATTGCGGCGCGCAGAGCACGCCATAAATCGTTTCTCGCTCGACGTAAAAATAATAATAATAAAACACGTATTGTTGCACTCGTACGGCGGATGATATCGATCGACTCGACGAGCGTGACGCGTAATATACAGCACGGCGTTTATAGGTATTTTATTTCGACGACGATAATAATACATTACGAAACAATAATCCGTTTTGCGAACGCGTTTACGGCCGAATCGAGTGTGGCGGCAGTACGTGTCCATTATTATTGTTGGCACATTCTCTACCGAAGAACCGCACTCTGTTTCGCCGCCGCCGCCGCCGCGCCGGGATATCGAAAAAGAAATCAGCGGCGGCTTATTAAATTATCAACCGGGACGGTTAGGTATAGGTAGGAAGAGGAGGAGCAGCAGGACCTGTATAGTGTGCGCAATCTGTCGCCAGGATTATTTTATTACTACCACCAGGAGCCCCGGGCACGCGTGCTCGCGTGTTTTCGTAGGGTCGTCGAGAACTGGGCGGGCTGAAACGGAATTATTATGAAGCCGCAGCAGCGGGTTAGGACGCGAAAGGGGGCCGAGAGAGAGAGAGAGAGAGACATCTGGACGGTCGCCAACGCCGACAGACAGGTTATTACCAGAGTGACTAGTACAGCGGTACTACTACTACTACTATATAGCACACTATATAATATAATAGCTGCTGATACTACAAAACGCGCGCGGGTCCGGTGAAAACGTCCGATCGTTATGCGTATTTACAGGATGGGCCGCGAGACCGCGGACTCGCGATACTATAGTCATCCTTTCCAAGTGTCGCGTAATTCGCGATAAATCGATACCGATCGCCAATACTGCCAGTCTTATCGCGGACATAGAAGCGATTGTTTTCCACTTACACCGCGGCGTCCTGCGTCTCGGCCCTCTTCGAACGCGCGATAGTAAATTCGTTTCGAATTTTCCGTCCTGTCGAACTCGATGCGAGAACCACACCCTGTACACGTCCTTTCCACGTGATGCCGTCGCAGATGGCTCCCGCTAATGCCCCCGGGGGGGACGGGGACGGGCCGGTAAGGTCGTTCTGGGCGCGGCGGCGGCGGCGGCTGAGTGAACGCGCGGGGCTGGCGATAAATTCGATTTCGACGGCGAAATGACATTTTCCAACGGTTTCGCATTTCTATATACGAGTATACGTATAAAATGTAGCTGGTAGTGTAGGTACACACGTACGTGCGAGCCGCGCGCACGTCATCCGAGCGCGCGACACGAGCAGGTGGTTTCGAAAGCTCCGGCCCGCGTCAGTTTTCGACCGATTTATTTATTAATATTCTCCGAAACGTTGTTACGCGCGCGGTAGAAAGCGAGAGACGGACAGACCGAGAGAGGGGGACAATGAAACCGTGTGCCGTCTCTGTCCGACGGTAATCACTGCGATGATTTCGGTTAAAAATACGAAATATCGATTTTCGTTTAGAGTACTAAACGGCTTGGTTTGGTAATACTTACGTAGAAAAATTCGACTGGAAACGAAAAACACGTATGTCGAACAAGAGTGTAACAGAACTTTTTCGTCGTCGTCATCAAATTTTGTCTATTGGTTACGACCTTATTTTGTTAGAGACGCGATTCGATTATTGTCGCACACATTAATTATAGTAGGTAATTGTAGTTAAATAAAACGAATTGACCAGATCGAATTAATATTCGCGACAAAACGTTTGATCCGTAAGTATCAAACACTATGTAGTTTTTACAATCGATTTATGGTCGTATCGACTGGTTATCGTTTAACAAATCGATTCCAAACTAGTAACCTAACGCCGATTTTTGTTTCAGCTTACGTGTTTTACTATTTACCTAACCTAACGAGAGCTCCTGGCGAGATGAGTCGCGTAAGAAAATCGAAAACCTACCCCCGTTTTTCCGTTCGCCGCCGCCCGTCCGACGATTAGAAACGACTAAAAAGATCGGTGCGATCGAAATGAGTCGTCCAGTTGTTTTTTATCGATATTGGAAATCAAACGATCGTTCGACAATAATTATTATCATTTCACAAGCTCGAAATAAAAACATTTAGACGACTTGTAAAAATGCAAATTTCGGATGAAGGATAAAAGGAAATAACAATCAATCTAGATGAGCGCCAACCTGACTGGGCGATGAAAAAAAAAAGAGAATATTATACATGATGTTATTATCATACCGACACAGGATCTCGCGGAGGATATTATATTTTCGACCGTTCCTGCGATTCTTTTTTCGCGCCATAATGTTTTTACGGTCGAGTCGTGTGATAAAATCGTTGATTTCCACAGTAAAAGCTAAATGTTTTTCTTCCTCGCTCTCTCTCTCTCTCTCTCTCTCGCCCGGCGATTATCGCGCTGCGTTGTTTTTCATTTTCCAGCGACGGCTATAAAAAAAAAAAAAAACAATAATATACTCCGCGTCGTCGTCGTCGTCGTCGTCGTGTCGTGTGTTTGTTCGCTAAAGAATTATCTCTCGTCGCCGCCGCCGCCGTGTAATATTATACGTGTGTGTTTCGGCGGCTCGAAATAATAATAATATTAAACCGAATGCGAGTGCGATTTCGCGTCTAAACGACCGTCGTCGTCGCGGTCGTCGTCGTCCGAGCGTAGCAAAAGGAGGAGGAGAGAGAGATATAATAACCGCTCGCATACATACGTATAATATCGTATTTTTCGCGCCGCGACAAATTAAATTTGAATTTCCTCCGCATTCTCGAGTGTGTTCGGGGCGGCGGCGGCGGCGGCGACGACGTTTTTATTTCTCGTCGAGTATACACGTATACGGAGACCGTTAAACGATTTTTTTTTTTTTTTTTCATTTCATTTTCGGGCGTGGCCGGCGTCGCGCGCGATTTAATCAGAAAGAAAAGAGAAAAACGCGCGCGGCCATCGCGTTTTACGACGCGACCGAACGCGACGATAGCGCACAACAATACGTAATAATGCGTAATAATACGGAAATCTCCGATACAACGAGGCGTCGTCGTCGTCGGGCCCGTAAACATTTTTTCGTCTACCGGTCGAAAGAAGAAGAAAAAGAAGAAGAGATCCGATTGAATTAATATAAAACCAGGCTCTTAAATCAGCGTTTCGCGCGGCTCTTGAACCAGATTTTTAGACTAAAACATTAGACAAAATGTATAAAATACACGAGAAAATCCTTCGGCACAAAAAATGTTGCCCACACTATTTATTAGGTCTGTCTGCAGGTTAGGTTAGTTTTGAATTTTAACATAATATAATATTCCGTTTCGAAAACGCGTCGATTGAAAATATTATTATTAAATAATACGACGATATCATTAGATCCTGCGCGCGACGGTACTCGAAATTGCCTACCGCCAATGCCGTGACAAAACGTCTGTTTTTTTTTAACGTTTCGCGCGCTCGCGCGCTCGCGCGCTAATAATAATTGTGCTCGGTTTTTACGACAATTTCAACGAGAAGAATAATATAATATGAACTAATTCAATGTCGATGACGTGAACGAAAAAATGGATCTAACGCGTTCGACGCCAAGTCGACAAATGTTATCTTTTTATTATTCGATCGGTCGTAGACGTTTTAAAATTTACATACGCGTGGTTCATATTCAGTAGGACCTCGCGAATTTGTTAATTATCTTTTCCCGAAATACGGCGACAACGCGCTTTTCCGGACAATATCGCTTTCGTTGTTTGAGATTGTCTGACCAAACAAATTCATATGTTTGTACACGTCGTTTATTGCGTTTTATTGTTTTTGTACGCCTTTTTTAAATTACACGACGACGTACGAAATGGAAAAATAATAAAAACGAGTAAAATTATTAAACCGTCGCGCGTCGTGATCGCGATCACAAAGAAGCGAATTTTTACCGCGACAACTAACGACCCAGAGCGAAGAGACTTTCCAGAGTAAAACTCGTAGACGAACGCTCGTTCTTTTTGAATCCGCGGGCAGAGTGAAAAAAAAAAACCACGGGGCCCGCACCCGAGAAAAGGTCGGTCGGTAAAATGCCGGCGGACGAAAAATAAAAAATAAAAATCGTTTTCAGATCGTAACAGGTGCGCCCGGCGGCGGCGCTCGGGGTTCCTAACGACGATAATATGATATCATTTAAATCCGCTCTCCGAAACATAATTTTTAAAGCCGACGATAAATTTCGGGCGTTTCTTTTTTTTTTTTTCGTTCGCGAGAACCGTCCGATTTAATCCCGCGCGTTCTGCTCTTCGCGCGGCGCGCCCGCTCGAATAACGTCCGGTTTTTATTTTTTATTTTATTTTTTTTTTTTTTTTCACCGCCGCCGCAATCGGCAAGCGAACGCCCGCCCGTGATTTACTGTTATCGTCGTTTTTAATTAGACGCCGCGATTTTATTAGGCACCGCCGCCGCCGCCGCCGGAAACCCTACGCTGCGGCGGCGCCGATTTATAAACGACCGACGAAAACGCGAATTGCTGCCCGTCTCTACCGCGCGCGCCGAAACCTCCGAATTTTCGTTTGCCTTTTCGTTCTTAAAATAACATACTAAAATAATATTATTACCGCAGTAAGTTGTCTTGTGGGAGGAACCGCGAGAGTGGTACGTATACTTGCACCGCACAAAACAAAATCGGTCCGTAACGAAAACACACCCGTTTTTTATTCGATTATATAAAAATTATATAGTCGGTTAGAACATGGTGGGATATTTTCATAAAAACCTCCGAAATATAAAATATTGACGAGAAAAAATCGATTTTCTCGAGTTATTATATTATCGACATGTGGCGTCTTCGAATCGGTTCTATATTGTTGTTTCTATGGTTATCCTCCGCTAGATCAGTGGTTCCCAACCTTTTTTATTCTACGCCACCCTTTGTATATTTTCGAAACTCTCGCGCGCCCCCCCCCCACCTTCTATAACGTGGAAAATATATCACTTTTTTGTGTACTTTACGAAGAAATTATAAAATATCCTGGATGAATTCAATTTCGTCGATGACAATAATTATAATTTTTCATATTTTCCCTACATTTTAAAATAAAAAAATTTAATCAATAAAAATTGTATTTCGTAATAACTGCTTGCGCCTCCCCGGCAATGTGTACACGCCCCAGTTTGGGAACCAGTGCGCTAGATAATATTTGCAGTGAAACTGTTTTAAAACGATTGATTTCAATATCCTATAGTCCTGTGATAGATTATGACACACATTTAGAATTAATGTAGTCCTGAAATCTTTTTTTTGTTTTCCAAAACTATTCTTACCACTTTGCTTACCGAGCGTTTTTTTTTCTGTAAATACCCTCCGCGTCCGTCCAAGCCCGTTTTATACGTTATTTTCCAAAGCCGCTCGAAGCTAGCGAATAAATGCTTCCCTGATTCGGCTCGGTCGAATATTATAATAACAATGCGCAAATGGGAATTAAAAAAAGCGCGTATTATATCGACTCTCGATTTGGAATTCGACACGCGAATATTATTAAAAGTGTCGGACGCGCTATTTTTATTTTTTTTTTCCTGTTCTTTATTCTTCCTCTTTCCCCGAAACGAATGTATAATTTATTACAATTATTTCCTTTGATTTACGCGCGGCACGTGCAAAGTTTACGATTAATTCGCGAGAGCTCGGGAAATAAAAACGCGCCCGCGGCGAAAAGTGATTTTCCGTGTAAGACGCCTTCGTCGAATCGCGTTTGGTCGACGTATATTCCGTTGCTGCGGTTCATTGCTTTCGTTTCGCCAACTAATCTGAAAACGGCGGCGGTGCATTTACATCGTGTTCGTTTACACTCCGGCGGACTTCAAACCGAAACTTTTGCGGTTAGCGATAACGACGATTTCGATAACCGACGAAAACCTAATAGGTTTCCTCCCCATTCCTTACAACCCCCGTCTCGCCCGGCTCTTTTTTCCGAACCTTTTTAACCGAGTGAGTCGGATTTTCAGTTTCGATCGTTTGACCGTAAATAATAATAATCATTTCTTCATCGGTTTCGAATAAACAAAAATACCGAACGGAATTCAAATCTCGTCGCAAAACAAAAACAAACCTAATTATATTTTCACGAATCTGCAGCGAGCCCCCACCCGTTTATATACAACTTCTTCGAATCGGTCGACTCGGCGGCGGCGGCGGATATCATGTTTGACCTACTCGTCGCGCGCGCGACTCTCGCGAAAAGTTATTCGAAGCGTTTCGAAAGTTTCGGTTTTGGGATTCGCGCGCGTCGAGTTTGAAACAAAACTTGTGACGCAAATATTCTCTCTCTCCGTCCGTCCGTTTAGTTTTGTTTGCCCGCGTGATGAGCACGAACGATCTGCAGGATTATCGTCGTCCCCCACCCCTGCTGCCCGACGTGGGGCGAGGGCGTTCGCAGCAGCAGCAGCAGACGTTTTTCCGCGTACGTTTCACGTCGTCGTCGTTTAGACTTTTGAAATTACTTATTCGCAAAACGAAGAGAGAAAAAAAAACCGAATTCGCACGCGGCGGCGTCTTCTTTATACGGTTCACAACGTCCTTTGGAAATACGTGATTTTAAACGGAAATTTCCGTGTTTTTTTTTTCGGGAAACGATGAAATTGAAAATCTATTTAGAAATCGATCGATCGGTTGTTTCGATTACTTTCATAGTTTTCTAGAAGAATATTTTCGTTTTAGAAATGTCAGTTGTTTTAATAATTTATTATTATTAGCGGTTTATTATACCGATAGTTTGCTTGGAAAATGTGGAATTTTTTTTTCACCGCCGCCGTCATCGGTCATTGATTATATTATTATATTTACTCGTAAAAAAATACGTCGAAATGATTAGCGAGAATAACGTAGTAATTAAATTTCCAACAAACTTTAAAACGAAAACGAACGACGACGTAACCTAATTAAAAGTTTTAAACGCCGAAATATTGTTTTTAAACGTTACGTTTAAAAAAACATTATGTTTGTCATTACGTAAAATTATTATTATTCAAAAAAAAAATAATAAAAGAAAACTTGAGGGCGAAATGAGTTTTATTGCGTTCGCGGAACACCCTGTATGCTTTTAATTCTAGTTTCCCCCCCCCCCCCCCCGTTCGTCTGGAAAACATAACATAAATATATTGAACGAGAAACACTACGCGAACAATGCGAAACGGAGGCGGAGAAATTCGTCGATTCGTTCGAGAGATGTTATTGTTGAGGTTAAAAATCGTGTACCTACTCGTTTCCCGGCGCGATAAATAAAAAAAAATGAATGTATTTATTTTTTTCAATTCCGCGCGGTGAATGGCGAACGCGAGAAATCGTAATCCGGAAATAATATTGTATCGAGTTCGAAGAACACGCTCGTCGGCGCTGCTGTTCAAATATAGAGATTCGTAATGAAAAAAAACGATCGTACTTTTCGACCGATAATGTTTAAATATCGCGCGCGCCCATTGTCCGACGATGACGACAATATTCGATCAAACGTCCTCGTATTATGCGGAGCGAATCCGATCCAAAACGAAACGGGTACCTAGTTAATTAAAAATACCGAAATTTGTCGCAGTTCCGTGTTTACACTACTACATCATCGTGTGAATCGTGTAAATTCTGACGAATTCTCTTCTTTCCGCAGATTCTGTGAACACGACCACGTAAAAGCATACGAGATTTTCGCCGTTTTTGTGTTTTTTTTTATTTTTTCTAAAATTCGATCGACCTGATCCCACCGCATAGTATAACCAGTTTGAAGAACAAAACGTAGAGGTAGTTTATTTACTCGATATTGTCGTTGGTTTTCCGAGTACGCGTGTATTTTTTAGTCGGCAAAAAAACGACTCACCCGGTGCTAAAAAAATAAATAATAACAATACGATAACGACACGACGACGCACAGTGGTCTGAAACGTAAATTAGCAGGCCTAAAGTCAAATTATGGACTATAATAAAAATGTGCAATTTATAAATCTATTGATAGAAGGTAATATTATCTACGTCTAGATTATATTGTTTAACACATAGTGTAAGTACTTAATTTTATTTTTTTATAATTTTTGTTTGCCTTTACTCGCCCCTAATTAGTATATATTATGTTTTATAGCTGAATGTAGTAGTGTCGGTAAAAAAATAAAAATCACTGATTTTGATTTATTTGAATTTTTACGAGGAAAAGGACCCCTTAACCCTCAAAGTATTATATCTCGAAAATCTTTATTACTCTACATTAATAGTATCTATAATGAGGAACTTTGGAAAGATGAGTATGAAAATAAAATATGCAGTTTTTCAATAATGCTGTCTAAAAAGTGGGCACAAAGTAATCGAACATATTCAAAATTTACTAATAATAATGAAGTCTGGCTAAAAACAGAGTTTATACTACCTGAAAAAATAATTATGTCTACTAATTCTTTTAGAATAGGACGACCTATTACTAATTTTAACGAATGTGTGGATAGAACTAAAAACAAAAAAATCCAACCATTAATAAAATCATACACTTCTCCTGAGCTGACACACGCAGTATCTACTAAATTCAAAAAATCTGGTAATAGAAGCATGGCTAAGTTGTTAAAACAAATGCAAACTATATATATTTAGTAGTCTCAAAATAGGTAGTATTTTTACAATTATATTAACGTAATTTTAGTTTTTATTAATTTAGATACACAGAAAAGTATGTAACTAAGGTAACATTTTATTAAAAATATGTTACAAAAATACAATACCTGCTGTAACTTCATCAATTTTTACTCAATTTGAATAATTTTTTTTTTAAACGAAATAGAAAAATAAGGGAAATAAAATGAGTGTTTCAAATTTTTCAAAAATGAAATTCAATAAAAAATTTTTTTTTTGATTTCTGATTTTTTTTTTAAAAATAAAAAAATTATATATTTTCAAATTGAGCTTTTTACACAGATTATTTTAAAAAAAAACCGCATTTAAAAATATTGATTTACAGGGGAGATATTAATTTATGTAAGCTAATTTACGTTTCAGACCACTGTGCGACGGCGGCGCGCCGTATCGTAGTTTAACGATGAGAAACGCGAATCGAATAATAGAGCCGACGACGAGGAAACGAGTTCGCAAAACGGGTGTCGAAATAACAACAGTAATAACGATGGAAAAAAGAGTGAAATGGTTTACTTTGAAGTAGAAAAAAAAAAAAAGCGAAATAGCGTGTAATATTATTATTATCGTTGTGTAGAAATACGAATATCCGGGGCGAACGCAAAAGAAATGCCGCCCGTTAGTTCTCTTTTCTTTCTAATTCCGCCGACATAAAACATTCGGTTTTACGCCCGGACAATCGATTGATGGCGATCTGCGATGGCCCCCGCCAAACGCCTTTCGGTCGTTTTTCGTCCCGGAAATTCGCACCCCGAACACGTCCGCGCCAGATTGTATACTATCGTTGTGCCATACCCGCTCGTCGGTGCGCGCGGAAAAATTAAAGATAAAGTATAGTCCGAACAAACGGTCTGCGCGAATAATAATAATAAAATCGCGCGCCCCCCGGAAAAAAGAGAATAAAATTTAATCGTCACGCCGCCGCGGGGAAACTCGCGACGATTTATGTGATCGACGATCCGCGGCGAATGACAATAATATAAATAAGAATTTTCGACCCGGAGCCGCGGAGCGAATTCGTATTTACCTCGTCGAATCGTCGTTATTATTATTACTGCTGGCCTAATTATTGATACTCAAAGCAGTCAAAGCTCCCCGGCGGTTCCGGCCACGCGAATTTTTCTAGTTTCACCCCCTTTGTCACCCCTTTTCACCCCCCTCAGGGGTCGAATTTCACAAAACAAAGTTTATAGACAATGTTTATTCGTGTTATGGAGAGTATGTAAACTTGATTTCAAAAAAAACAACGTGTTTTTGTACCCCGGCGAACGCTTTTGAAATCGCGACCGTGTGTCGGCCCCACTGGGAGCGATTCTGCGATTTTACACGCGCGATGTCCTCTAGCGATTTTGGTGAGGACACTTTAGCGATTTTACATGCGTTTCTGCGTTTTTAGTCGCGCGTGTTCGTGTATTTTCCATTTGTTTATTCGACCAAGACGACGTCTAGAAAAACGTTGCTGGCTGAAAGTGTGCTGCTTTAATAGAAATATTAAAGTAAATTTGGTTACGGGTTCACGAAACAAATAAACATAGGCTATCTGAAGGGGAATTTCATACGCTTTTCAGTAAATTAGAAAATCGTCCAGTTAAGTTTGTGTCTCGGATTCCAAACAGCTTCCTGTACGAAGACAGCGGCAGCTATTTGTTCGGACACAACCGACGCGGAAGACATTTTGACAGCGATTAATCGCCGAATATCAAACTATTTTGTTCTCTCGGCGATTATCGCGCGTCTCCGTCATAACAGCTATATGTTACGTGCCGAATATTTCAACCCGATCCGTCCTGCGGTTTGAGCCGTGGCAGGATATTTCAAGAAAAAGCACGTTAGTATAGCACGATATTTCTGATTTTCTCGGCGGTGTTTTTTGTCGTCGAATTTATCAAATAAATACATAAAAATGATCAATTCGCAACGAGCGCTTTTCACGTATCTCCGGCTGCGATCGTTTTCGCGAGCTCCGGCGAAACGATTAATAATTACGAAACGTATCTGTTTCCAATGAGACATTGTCGTTATTATTACTTAACCGCGCGCGTCGAGTTGTTCCAAGTCGAGTATCTTTAAATCCGCCGCGCATTACGGGATTAATAATATAATAATTTAAACTCGAGACGCGAGACGACGATTTACAAGTACAATATATGACGTATAATTACAATGTAATATCGCGCGATCGAATCTCAGTCGTCGTGGGTTTCGGTAAAACGGTTAGCGGTTGGATTTTAATTTTCAAAATTAAAAATGAAAAAAAAAGCGAAATTTCGCGATGATAACGCAAAAAAAAAGTCGGCGCGGCAAATTCAATAACAGCACGCCGCGCCGTTCGGACCGCTCATCTTAACCAACGGCATAAACTATAAATTTAGAGTCCGGATTTGTATGCATTTTCATATTTTGTAATGAGTGTATGCATTTCGATGGGAGTAAGAAACGTGGAGGATTTGTGTGTCACAGATAATGCATAGAAAAAAGTTTATTTTGCATATAAATGCATATTTTAGAGACGACTGCATGTTTGAACATTTTTCCATATTCAAGCATATTTTGTATATAAAAGTTTATAAAGCCTATTATTTTGTTTCAATTTCATCGTAGAAATTATTAGTTCATTACGACGTATTGTTGGGAAATAAAAATGTTATTCTCCGTATGTTATAATATATTTGGACAGTTTATATTTTGTAAAGCATTTGTTTTATTTGTTGAATATATTTTAAAATATTTAGTAGTTCTTTAATAAAATATGTTTAAAGTCGATGTGTATAATTAAAAAATTAAGTTTTTCAACAATTTCGAATTATAATTTACGGAAGAAATTAAAAAAAATAAATATTAAAATGCATATACGAGTATTGTGGGTATAAGAGCATATTTTTGCATATTAGTGCATGTTTTGAAGTTTTTCGATGCATAAACGCATATTATTTTGGCCTTTTTGAGTGCATACAAATCCGGACTGTAACTATAATATTATATTAAATGCGCGACAAATGAAAATTCTATTGTAAATCTAAAAACAGCTGTGAGATAAGAGGCATTACTCTTATCATGTGCGCGTTCGTCCCGAGGAAAATCAAATCAAATATTCGATCGGTTTTTTTTTTTTTCACCGCTTTTAAATACTCGCACACATATTTTATCGTTATTATTATTGCGCGAGAGAATAACGTTTAAATAATATATGCGTTCGCTCGTACGCGCTAATGGAATTCCGCAAACGCTCGCATTGTGTGCAGTATAGGTAACGCGTAGTATATAGTGCGTAGTATTGTCGTCGCAGCCGCCTCGCGATGTTTGCGCTCGCCGACGACGACGACGACGACGACGACGCGAGAAGGAGAGTGATGGTATTAACGTTATTGCTTTTCGAATTTGAATACGACAGACTAACAAGTCCCAAATTGAAATATACCGTCTGATGTGTGCGCGCGCGAGACTCTAAACCCGAGCAATATCCGGGACGATTTATTACACGGGCGCATTATGTCTGTGTGTGTGTGTACGATAAATATCGTTTCGTCGTCGCCCAACGCGAATTTAAACGGTAACCGCGTTTTTATTTATTCTCCCCCGCCGCCGCCGTCCTCGTATGATTTTTAATTTATTTTTCTTTTCCAAACGTCGTCGTCGTCGTCGTCGTGTACGAAATTGCGCGAAATAAAATGATGCAAAATTTAAAAACGTTTCGCACCCCGGCGACTTTTGACGAGTTGAGAAACGATAATATGTTTTCATCATTTCCTCGATCGTTACCAGGGTTAGGATGTGGATAACCTAAAAAAAACTAATTAACTAAGTGAAATCGATGTGCGATCGGCGTATGTTTGAAAGAGCACGTCTTGTTTTATCAATTATATTATAAAACACTCAAAGTCTCAAACAGTAAATCCAAATGATGCAAAGTTAGATTTTAAAATATAAATTAAATTTGTTTCCAAACTCGGGTTTAGCACTTGTGCTGTAGGTAATCTAAAATTTGAGAAAAATGCCCCGCTTTGTGCGAAAACTACGAAAAATGGCTTGAAAAAACACAAAAAAATGCATTCATAGCTGAAAACGCCTGAAAACGCTTAAAAATGCGAAATAAAATTAGAATATTCCGCGTCGAGGGAGCGTGAAACAAATTTTTAGCTAGGGCAGCGTTGTATAGGGTCAAAGGGGGAAAAATGCAAAAGTCATCGACATACGATTACACACATATAAATACTGTTTAGATTTGTGTCGGTTTTGTTGTGTGAAAAAGTGTCTA
Source organism: Drepanosiphum platanoidis (assembly GCA_948098885.1). Lineage (NCBI taxonomy): Eukaryota > Metazoa > Arthropoda > Insecta > Hemiptera > Aphididae > Drepanosiphum > Drepanosiphum platanoidis. The sequence continues at coordinate 8,868,774 of OX402541.1, forward strand.
TTTTTCGACTCGCATACGAAAGCCGGTCGAATCGATCGGTATAGAAGACGTGTTTGAAAATATTTTCAAAAAAAAAACAAAAAAAAAAACGTCGGATTATGCGGGATACTTGCGCCTCGTTTGTATTGTTAATTTATTGCTTCGTATGAGGAGTAATCGGGGGAGGGGGCAGAAAAACCGTAATCGACGGCGAAATAATAATAATAATAAATCGTCGTGTTTGAAATACTTTGTCGGATGCTCGAGATGGATAAAAATATAAACGCCGGCACCCCGATACACATTTTACCCGAACACAATTATTACAACAACGCATACCGATACCTGCAATACGACGGATAAAACCGAGTGCGTAACACACGCGCGCGCGCGCGCTCACACGATATCGATTGTAAAATACTAAAACACGTATGCACGACGACGAGACGACATAACGATGGTCATTCGACGCGCGTTCGCGTACGAGTTTAGTATGGGGCGACGGACGGAAATCGTATTAAATATCGTCGAGTTTTTATTGTTGTTTTTTTTTTTTTTTTTTTGCGCCCGACACGACGGTAAATCGATTTTCGAAACGGAAAACATACGCTCTTTTTCGCCTCTCCTCTCCGGCCCCCCCCCCCCCGGATAGCCGCGGGGGCGCGAAAAACGTCCGCGCCGCCATATTCGCGTCCGTAGCGATTTTCCGTCTATTTTCCTGCGGCCGGTTCTTCTTATGACAACCGTTTACTCAGACGTTCTACGACTTTTCTAAATTTTCGAAGCCGACGATGTTTTCGGCTTCTGAGCGGAGAACGCGAATTCATACCGTCGCGGCGGCGCGCCGGTATAACTTAATTTACGGCGGTCAAACGCCGAAGCAGTAGTACGCAGTAGTGTAATAATATCCCCTCTGGAATATCTCAAACGTTCGCGTGCGTATACGTAATCCTGTACGACGACGATATGACGATATTTATATAAAATGCAAATCACCACGCACTCGCCGACAATTTTACCCCCTTCTAACCGCCTTAGGGGTTGAATTTTTGGAAAAATCCTTTCTCCGGGGGCCTCTGCTATGTAAAACGAAACTATTGACCAGATTTCATTTTCACCCCTCCTGTAAGATCCTTCTCTCCTGGCAATTACAACGACAACAAAAATCGGTGTAAATCGTTCAAGCCGTTCACGCTTAAATTATTTATCTAGCCAGGTGGAATATCTATAGACGAATTTCGCGCGTCTGCGGAAAGTCTCTGCGGACTCGATGGACGATTATAAAAATCGCAAATTCGTCAAAACCCGTCTCGGATATAATATATTATGTGTAAGTAACGATTCGATTTTCCACCAGACGTTTGTGATTGTGTATCGACTGTGAAAAAATAACCGTTGGAGATTTCGGTCGCGCCATTACGACGTGTGCGCGAGATACGCGCGCTCGAGCAGAAATATTATTCGAAAACACAGAATAAATACACCTCTCTTCTCAACCTGTAACGGAGCAGACGTAATAGCGAACAATTTACCAACAAATCAAACACCATAAACACGCCCGTATACGGAGCGTATACGCGACGACGTTTTCCTTCTCGTCGCGCGTTCGTCGCATATTCAATTGGCCGTGTGCCGTCATGACCGTGCAATTTTGAAAATTGCAAAAGGGATGCAAATGACACGCGCGCCGAGAAAGAGAACTTTCTCAAACACGAAATTAACCTCTTCAATCATTCCAATTGGCCTCGCCGTCGCCTGAACGTAATTTTAAGTTGATTCGAAACGAAAATTACCATACACTCGTTTGAATGCGACGCGTGTTTTTTTTTTTATTATTATTATACGCTATATTTTTCGCGTATTATTATATCGCGACGTTTGATCATATTACTATCGTTTCACAATATATATCTCTCCCCGCGACGACGACGACGTGAAAAAAAAACAAAATCAATTGCCCCGCCGCCGCCGCCGCCGCGCCGCTACAAAGATTACAGTGTACTTGGATTACACGGCGTGTTCGCAAACAAACGAGACGAAATCGTCGTCGTAGATTCGTTATTCACATTGTCAAACGCGGCCTGTTATTATTTCGTACTTTTGAATTCGTTTGAAAAGTCAGCCTCGACGACTATATTTATAATATCGACGGGCTTGGTTTAATGCGCTCGGCTTTGCACGTTTTCCCGGTCATTCGTTATAGTTTCGGAAACCCATTTGTTCGTAAGATTCTCGAAAACGGTATTATTCAATCGAGAACAAGCCAATCTGTCGATTTGGACCGAAGGACACGTAAATCCCATACATAATACGTACAGACCGTCTGATATCCTTCGAAATCCAAATTCGTTTCCGGTTTATTATAATAATTTATAATAATAATTGTCGTCGTCGTTTTGCTTCCGAGTTATTATTTCTTCGCGACGACGACGCTCCGGCCGTTCCGAGTAAACAGCAAACTATTAATCAACAAGTCGCGTCGCGTCGCGTCGAAATCGTTTAATAACGATACATAATAATAATCACGTTTAGCGAACGGAGAGGATCGCGTTAAAGTCATTCGACTGTCGTCGTGTTTTCGTTTGACACCGAATAATCGAATATCGTCATAATACGCGGCCATAATAATTATTATTATTACTATTATTCTCGTCGGTCGGTGTTTATTCGTACAATCGAGCGATTGCAAACGAATATTATTTTAATGGATTTTCGTTTTCAATCTCGAGCTTATTATCTACGGTACGTCGTCGCCGACGTTTTATCCTTATATTAATTCGATTTTTTCGTTCCCGTCGATTGGTTTTTTTTCTTGAAACGTAGTCGTTTTGAATAATAATAATATCGTCGATCACCATAATATTCATTATTCATGTCGTAATACGTAATAATAATAATCTACAGACTAAAACGCTCGCGTCCCAATTATTATAATATTATAAACAGTCGAGTTCACTACACTACTCATTAACATAATTTTACAATACCTTTCGGCGTGTGCATAATATATATATACAGTACTTAATAATCAACTTGACTAATGTGATTGAAAATGCAACGCGAACGTGACGATTTAGTTTATTATTGACGTAGGAAATTTTTCGATTTCCGTTACGGTTACCGATTTTATTTAAACGCTCTCGACCGCGAGGTTTTGTACAAAACGAAAATATTATCGCGGGCGTATTTTGTTTTTGTTTTTTTTTTTTTCCGACGTGCGTTCGAAAGTCAGTCGACTGTTCGAGAAAAAGGTTCGTTTCGCAGTCGCCGTTCTACCGTCCGTCCGTCCGCGAGCCAAACCGTTTTGTTCTGCGGGCACCGGCGCCGAACGTGTAATTGCCACGTTAATATTTAAAACTCGAAACGCGCCGCTGTTGCGGTTAGCCCATACTCTATTTGTAACGATTAGTCCGATACGCATCACGTAACCTAACAAAGGAGTTTCGGAGGAAAAAGAAAGTAATTTTCTCATTAGTATAGATTTGACCGCAGCGAGTCGTCTGATATTCATGGAATTTAAGAGAAACGCGCCGGATTCGGGTTGATAGAGTACGCGAACACTTTAGGGGAAGGTGTTTTCGAAACGGGAGAGGCACGAATTCGGTGTAAACTCAAAATCATCGCGAGCCCGACAATGTTTCACGAAAACGTGTGTGTGTGTGTGTTGATAAGTTACAATGAAAACATTTCATTTCACAATTTCAAAGTTATTTTTCTACTTCTGGGGCTAAATATAATATGCAGATATACGTAAAGATCCAAGTTTCATAATAGAAAGTATAATATTATACGACATACGAATCATGAGCCCAAGTAGATAACGATACGTTCTTCTATCGCGTTTCGATATACTTTTATAAAGCAAAAACTATTTTCCCAAATAAACTTTTTTTTGTTTTCTAGTTTTATCCGACTACGGGGGTTTTTTTTTTTCCTAGGTAAAATATGGCGCGAGGGACTCGCCAAAAAAGCCAAAAATCCGACTACGTTTTTTTTTTTACTTTCGAGGGGGGCGGGGTAGAGAATTATTACGTCGTCGTCGTCGTCGTCGGAGAGACGTAAAATCGAAATTCAAATGACTCGTATATATACGCGGCGAAAGATTAATTTCATCCCGATACAGAACAAACAACTGCTGCGGCCCCTCGTGCCGCTTTGAAGATTGCGGGAAAAAAGTTATTTAGACGGCGCGGCGCGGCAAGGGCGAACGAGTCGTTTCGACTTTTATAAATAAAAATCAACTTTTCAAACTCCATTTATTTCTACCGCAGCAATCACTCGGCGCGCGTCTCGCCGCCGCCGTAGCGCGCAGGAGACTTACAAATATTCCCCCGGCCGAGAGTGTTTATTTATGAAGAAATCTTTCTTTTTCTCTCGCCGCACCACACACACACACACACACATTTCGACCCGTCCGACATTGATTTATACGAATTTATAATAACGTCGCGGCGGCGGAAACGCGAGATAGAAAACCAACATTTCGGCAAGTTTTTTGGTAAATCACGCGACAAAAACAATACCCACTGTATTGGCCGATTGTGCGTATTTTTCGACTCTGAGCGCGCGAAAACGTTTTTCGCAGTAGGAGAATTTATTTTTTTTTAGTTTTTTTTGTTTTTCGTTTCGACTATACGACGGAGTTAAATAATAATATTCTAATTTTTTTTTTTTTTTTTTACTGTACGTTACTATACGCGTACGCGCGCGAACTGTAATAAATCACATTGTTCTCTCGAGATATTTACTAAATCTCTCACGTAATAAAAACAAAATTATCATAATACGCGTTTCGTACGGTGCTCGCGTTTCCCGGCGGAATAAATAACCGTCGTCGTCGTCGTGAAATATAGTCGATAAATAATAATATTACTATCGTTTTTCCTTTGCATTGCTCGCGATCGATGTTGAGAAATCGTTGTATTCGCGGGCCAAAAGCTGTCTTTCGAAGCGATTCCGAAATATTGAAATCTCGATCCTGCGTTTTTCATTTTCTATCGTGTTTTATTTTATTTCACGACAAAGGTCACAATATATTATAAATTGATCATGATTTTAGCGCCGCTGACGATTTAATATGTACGTGTGGTCACGCCTTCGGCCTACTGCGAACAATCTAAATATTATATTTAATTTTATTTGTCTTGCAACGAAATCGTTTCGACGAAGCCAATCGAGAATCGTTCGCGGACGTGAAAATCGATCGGAATACGATTATGATTTCTCTCTCTCTCTCTTTTATTTATTTATTTATTCTCCGAAAAATATTTACGCGCAAACAAGTAAAACGAGCGTTTCGTATAAATCATCTATACGTAACACGTGCCCCTGCCGTCAGGGAGGATTCGTTTTATTGGCACCTGTCCATCACGAGGGATCGTCCGGAAATACCGGTTTAATGCCGGACCACTGCGTGTTTCCGTTTGATTTTTGGATTTCAGTAGGATTCGCGATGGGATAAAAAAAAAAAAAAAAACAGATTTATCCGTACTTTCGATTGTAAAAACGGCGAAATTCGGGAAAACGTGTCGTCCGCCGCCGCCGCCGCCGTTCAAACGCGTGTAGAGAATAATATTGTTCGGTACTTTTTCGTCGTCTGCGTTGTTATTACTCGTATTATTATTTCCATAACGGCGGAAATCGAATTTTTTTTATTCTCCGCCGCGATCGTTATTTATCTTTATTAGTGTTTGTTGTTGTTCTTGTTCTTGTTATAGTTGCGGCCATACTTTGTACAGTTTATTCTTTATGGCGCGGCGCCGGCGCTTTAATATTTATGACCCGGAGAGTCGGTATATACGACGACTACTTGTACGACGAGGAGTACAAGAATAAATATTATTTTTCTCGACGTGAACGTTATTCGCGTCGTTTTATCATGACAACAGTTGCGTTTCCTGACGCGCGCCGCGCCGTGTATCCTTTTCGTCCTTTCGCAAACGCCGTTCCTAAAACAAAAAAAACGAGGACCACGTCCGTCCCTTCGAACGCGATCGGGGGGGCGCCGTGTCCTTCGACATCGACTTTGTATCGTCCTGGGCGACGACGTCGATAGTCGTTTTCCGGCCGATATGACTGCGCAGATCGGCGATGACCGCGGTGGCCGTATATTCTTCTAAACGCTTTCGAAAACCGGACCGATCCCCCGGGGGGTCCTGCGCTTGCGATACCATAAATCTAATCCGCTCGGTCGTCCTTTTCGGTCGCTACTCGTCGACCGTATGTGTGTGTGTGTGTGTGTATTGTGCTCGAGCGTGTTGTCGTTTTAGAAAACGCTCTGCGCGCGTCGCGATAGCATCTTTTCAATTTGACCGCACGACGACGTACGTATTACATAATAAAGGGTCGGATATTGTTTGGATCGCGGTCGCGAATCGTTTGCGGAAATCGTATATTTATCGTATCGAAAAGCGAGAAATTATTAATCGACCGGGACGATACGATAGAGACGGCGCGGCGTATAACTTTTTTTCTAAATCGATTTTTCCACTAGATATCCTCTCGGAAAAGCGACGACGTGGCAAAATCCTCGATCGTTCAATCAAATCGGACCGGACTCGCGTCGGACACAATACGACGACGTCCCTGTCGGTCTTATCCAAGTCTTTATACACGACGACGTATAAACGATAATGGTCGTCCGACGACGCTACTCTCTCTCTATACGTTATTATTACGTAGGTCAGCCGGAGAGGAGTATATTATTATATATTATTTAATATAATATAGCGAACTCGATTAGTGTCGCCGCCGCCGTTGTTTCCCGCGATCCGGGCGGCGGCGGCGGCGGCGGCGCAATATTTTTCACGATTATCGGCCGTTGATAAGGAGACGACAGCGAGAGAGAGAGCGTAATTTAAAAACAATATATTTCCGTGGCGCGCGAAAACGGGCGTGGTGTGTCCGACCGTGGCGCTTATCTCGGCCGTCGTAGCGGTAAAAGTAATAGCGGCGAACCGGAATTACACGGCCCGGGCAAACCGGCAGTAGATAACCGCGAAAATATATTATATAAATAATAACAGCGGCGGGGAAAAAATAAAAAATAACGATGCCGCCGCCGCCGCCGCCGCGCGGAGTTAAAAAAATATTCTCGGGGACGCGGCGGCGGGGAAAGCGACCGAGTGGGAAACGCGTTGGAAACGGTTTGTTTTTTAATAAAATATATTGCGAAGTTCGAGTCCGTTCTGTGGGTGAAGATTTTGTCGAATTTCCGGTGACAATTGGTTTTTTTTCCCGACCAAACCATTCGAGTGGACGCGGTTTTGTCGACTATCGAAATAGAGTCTAATCACCGCGTGATTTTAAAATAATTACCATTAGTCGTTCTTCTTGCCTACACAAATCGCTCGTAAATCTATTATTTATTATTACTCGCGTGATACGAACTGTTTGATTCGTCGCGTCTAAATACGAGTAGATTGCAAATGTATTTCGCATAATATAATGATCGCACATTTTACGGTTTGAAAAACTAACTATAGATTTGCATAGTTTAATAATTTTTTTTCTTTCTTTCGGCGCGTTATTCGGATAAAAGACAACGAAAATTAGAAAAACCATACAGATAATCGACTTTGTATAACAGTTTTATCGAAATAAACGGGCAATAAAAATGCTAATATTTTCAATTATTATATTATATATTTTCATAACACGGTAAACTCTGCGAATTAAATTTCGTTTCCAACGGTTTATACGTTATGAAATGAATATTTATTTAATTTCTTAAACGCCGATTTAAAATGTAACTTTATCGAGATGATGATTCGACTTTCTAATACTCGAGACGGTTACGGCGAATAACGATTTTTCACAAAGTAAAATACGTTTCGAACTTCGCTCATAATCTCAATGAAAATAAGTCTGCCGTCATGAGTTGCGGGCGGAAAAACAATGTAAAATTGATTTGTTTGAATTTCCAACTAAACTAGAGTGTGTTAATTATTAGTATAGTTAATTTTTAAATCGCATTATGTAAATATATCGAACGGTTTGAAGTTTAGCTGCAAAATCACAGCACTGCGACGCGGCGGCGCGGCGGCACTTTGAACTTTCCGTTTTCGCGAACGAACGAACGTGTGGCCGCTGTCGCCGTGTGGCCGCGTGGCCGCCGCGACGGGACGACGACGACGACGACGCGGTCGCGCGCCGTGGCCGGGACACTGGATACCGCGGTCGCGGTCGAAAAAACGACCGTTAAAAAAAAACAATTACTTTCCATGAACGCGCGAACGTTTTCATTGGCCGTTGGTTTTTTTAACGGTTTTTAACCGCCGCCGCCGCCGCCGCCGCCGCGGGGAGGAGGCTGGGATTTTCCGCTTCAGTCTTCGTCGGTTCGCGTACATTTCGGATGGTGCTCCGCGCGCGTTTCGAGAATTTCATGCCGACCGCCATGGTCTCGTTTCGCGGTTTCAAATATTTCATCTCGCGACGATGGTAATAGTAATTATCGACGGATAATCGCACGTCTCACGACGGTCGCGTGGGCGCAACCAAATTATTCCGTCGCTTAACGACTACCGTACCGTCGACATTCGGTTTCTCACGTATTTTTCGCATCGCGTTCGCCGCCGCCGCCGTGTCCGGCAGCGCGCGTGCCATTACGCGCGAGTGTAATGGCCGCCGCCGTCGCCTCCGGATTCACAGCGATTCCGTCGAGGCTCGGACGACGTCTAATTCAAGCCGGTTAGGTAAAGGCTTCGAGTGTGCGTTTTTTTAGACGTCGTCGTTTCGTATCGCGTTCGCCGCCGCCGCCGCCGCCGCCGCGTCCGGCGGCGCGCGTGCCGTTACGCGCGAGTGTAATGGCCGCCGCCGCCGCCGCCTCCGGATTCACAGCGATTCCGTCGAGGCTCGGACGACGTCTGACCCGAGCCGGTGGTAAAGGCTTGGGGGAGTGCGTTTTTCGGACGTCGTCGTTAAAAGTGAACGTTTTATTTTCATCGGTCGAGCGTGTGCGCGAGTGCGTCGTAGTAGTGTTTCGCGTCGTCGAGAAGTCATCGAACCCGAACACGGCGGGCGTCTAAAACCAGGTAAGATTTAACTTTTGAAATTAAACGTTTCACAGATAGTAATAATAATAATAATGGTCGATCGAGTTTGTCTTCCGAGTTCTTGGAAAATCGTGTATTTTCGCGACGACTGCGACGGCCGCCCGTCGTACCCGTTGACTAATATTATTGGAATTTTAAAACGATAATATCGTTATCGATAAGTTCAACGAACCGCCGCGGCGTACGAAATACACGGGAATTACCCGGCTCGCCGACGAATTTCGCACCTGGCCTCTTATCGTTCGGGAACCCCCCCCCGCTCTCTCATCTGTACATCGGCCGTTGACGAGACCCCGACCCGGACTCGGCTGTACCGAGTCAGTTGGTTGTCGCACGCGTCCGGATTATTGCGTCGTCGTCGTTTTTTTCGCGAGTCGTTGTGATTGTGCGTCCGTGTTTTATTATTGGCCGCCGCGACGGGACGACGACGACGACGCGGTCGCGCGCCGTGGCCGGGACACTGGATACCGCGGTCGCGGTCGAAAAAACGACCGTTAAAAAAAACAATTACTTTCCATGAACGCGCGAACGTTTTCATTGGCCGTTGGTTTTTTTAACGGTTTTTAACCGCCGCCGACGCCGCCGCCGCCGCCGCGGGGAGGAGGCTGGGATTTTCCGCTTCAGTCTTCGTCGGTTCGCGTTCATTTCGGATGGTGCTCCGCGCGCGTTTCGAGAATTTCATGCCGACCGCCATGGTCTCGTTTCGCGGTTTCAAAAATTTCATCTCGCGACGATGGTAATAGTAATTATCGACGGATAATCGCACGTCTCACGACGGTCGCGTGGGCGCAACCAAATTATTCCGTCGCTTAACGACTACCGTACCGTCGGCATTCGGTTTCTCACGTATTTTTCGCATCGCGTTCGCCGCCGCCGCCGTGTCCGGCAGCGCGCGTGCCGTTACGCGCGAGTGTAATGGCCGCCGCCGCCACCGCCTCCGGATTCACAGCGATTCCGTCGAGGCTCGGACGACGTCTAATTCAAGCCGGTTAGGTAAAGGCTTCGAGTGTGCGTTTTTTTAGACGTCGTCGTTTCGTATCGCGTTCGCCGCCGCCGCCGCCGCCGCCGCCGCGTCCGGCGGCACGCGTGCTGTTACGCGCGAGTGTAATGGCCGCCGCCTCCGGATTCACAGCGATTCCGTCGAGGCTCGGACGACGTCCGACCCAAGCCGGTGGTAAAGGCTTGGGGGAGTGCGTTTTTCGGACGTCGTCGTTAAAAGTGAACGTTTTCTTTTCATCGGTCGAGCGTGTCCGCGAGTGCGTCGTAGTTGTGTTTCGCGTCGTCGAGAAGTCAGCGAACCCGAGCACGGCGGGCGTCTAAAACCAGGTCAGATTTTACTTTTGAAATTAAACGTTTCACAGATAGTAATAATAATAATAATAATGGTCGATCGAGTTTGTCTTCCGAGTTCTTGGAAAATCGTGTATTTTCGCGTGTACCACGGCCGTCCGTCGTACCCGTAGACCAATTATTGGAATTTTAAAACGATAATATCGTTATCGATAAGTTCAACGAACCGCCGCGGTACGAAATACACGGGATTTACCCGGCTCGCCGACGAATTTCGCACCTGGCCTCTTATCGTTCGGGAACCCCCCCCCCCGCTCTCTCATCTGTGCATCGGCCGTTGACGAGACCCCGACCCGGACTCGGCTCTACCGAGTCAGTTGGTTGTCGCACGCGTCCGGATTATTGCGTCGTCGTCGTTTTTTTCGCGAGTCGTTGTGATTGTGCGTCCGTATTTTATTATTCGCCATCACGTCCGTTGTACGTAGGGTTGCCAACCGTCCCGCGTGAGGCGGGACGTCCCGTATCCAGGGCTCAAATAACGCGTCCCGCGATACGTGTCCGCGGGACGCTGACTGTCCCGCTTCTTGGTAAACCTGTCCTAGTCCTATTAAAAATAACTATTACGTTCTTATTTTGCGCATTTGAAACTATTTCCCATCCGAAATTCCCGTCGACTCGATTGGAAGAAAAATTGCTCAACTGTGCTAAATCACAATACACAAGTAATCTTTCAAAAAGAAAAACTAATTATCTTGTGATAGAGTAGGTACTCTTAATTGAGCAAATTGCTTTATTTAATGATTAATTCTGTTAAAAAATAAACGACGATTCTACTGTTAATATTATTTCAAATTTTAAATAAAACTGATAATAAATGATTTGAATCGTTTTTCTTTCGTTTCTGTAAATTTTTTGGTATGTCCCGCTTTTTTTGTCGAGTCCCGCATATATTCGTAAATGAGAGTTGGCAACCTTAACTTGTACGTGAACGAGTGTCGCGCCGGTCCTTCGCGTCCGTCGTCCGTGTGCAGTGGCGTCCGCAGGTATGGGGTTCTAGGGCTTTATTCCCCCCCTCCCTCCACCGACCTTTCTTCCTCACAATATTAATTTTTTCAAATTCCAGCATTGACGTGCGTTAAACGGCTAATTTTAGTACAATTAACAATACGTCGGTTAGGTTTTTAACGCGTTCACTGTCCGTATGTTAAATTAAATCAAAATTCATCAGTCCTATGACCCTGCATTTATATGGGTCACGTTGAGCCTATTTCAGTAGTCCACATGATCCACATGTGACATGATTTCAAACATTTTTTTCCCCGTAGATTTATTTAAATGCTATGAAATGTATGATTACACAGTTGGACTGGGCAGTTGATAAGCTTTCTAATGATATATAGTTTATATAGGTTTATTATAAATTAATGATAGGTAATTTCTTAATGAGCTCAAATTCTAGTTAAATATAAATATATAAATAAAAACTAATGATCATTCATATATCTCACCCTTTTTTTCCTATTCGTTTTTCAATTTCAAAAGACTAGCACATTATATATAGTTTTAATTACTTGTAAATAATCGTTCAATATTTTTTTTTATACCCACTCATATTATTCCGGAGAGAGGATTCGATTCATAACATTTTATAATTCTTAAATATAAATCGATACTTATTCAATTTCTTTTAAATATAAGTCCAAAACGATTTGAGAAATAAAATTGTTTCCCCCGCCGTTAGTATAGGTACGTACACGTGCGCGCGACTCTATCGGATTGCCGTTCGATGGGAGAAAAAAAAACAAAAGAGTGAAATTAATTTAAACCGAGTCTCACAAATCACGTCGCGACGTGCGTCGTCGTCGTCGTCGACGTTATAACAATGTCAGGTAATGAAAAAGTAAAGCAGTAAAGCAGAGTAGAGCACAGGGGGTGAGTTAAAGCTCTAAAGTTTTTGTAGGATCGTAAAAACGACGGCCGAACGTTGCAATAATAATGTTAGGTAACCGAAGAATATACGATCCCGAGAAATTTCTTCAGCGAAGTATATTGTGTATATATATATAAAGCGCGACGGAGAAACGTAAGATTTTCTTCTCTTTTCGTCCCCGTCATCTCATACCGCGTAATATTGTCTAATGGATGACGTATTTAAAACTATATAATAGACTTTTCTACGCTCGACTTGTTCCGCCCGACCAGCAAAAGTGAAATCAACGTCAACTCTTTAAAATCGACGCGGTGGCGTCACGAAACCGCATGTCCTCTTGTAAACTCGTCGCGACGCACACCGCCTTTATTCCTGCAATCTGAGCTATAAAATTTACATAATACTAATATACGTAATACACCCGGTATCCCGTGGAGATTTCCGACAAACGTGTTTGTTAACTTTAGGGTTCGGATTCGAAGGCAACCTCTTTTTATTTTTCGGAAAAATATAATTCATATATAATTAAATTTTGTCAGCCTTAAAAGTCGTCGGTATTAATAACGTATTATAATTTACGAATAGCGAATAAAACCTTTAAATAATAAATATATAGTTGTGATTCATATTATTTGCATATCACATATTTGTGATTTGCTGTCCGTATCAATATCGTAGAATCGTTTAAATTTTTCCTTTTTTCGGTCCGTTTTGACATAAGATAATCGTTCTTCGTTACATTATATAAGTCCTTCTGTCCCATATGGGTACTTTTTGATGAAAAATTGAAATCGTGTCGAAAAAACAAAAAACGACGACAAGCGCAAAGGAGTTTTAGAGTTTAGACCCACTGTCGTGTGAGCCCCCCCCCCTCCTTTTTCCGTATTTTCCCCCGGGAGACTATTCAGCATGGGGCCGCCGAAAAGTTACGTTAACACGCCACCGACAGCGTTATCGCGTCCACGAAAAAAATAATGACGTTTTTTTTTTTTTTGGAAAAACTTTGATTTCGATATCCCGTCGTCGAAACTATGAGACGACGACGATAAAAACGAACGCCGCCGCCGCCACCGCCATATTTCACTCGACCTGTAAGTTACGAGTAGAAATTTAATTAAAAACATAGCGCGTGGTATATTATACACATATATTGCATCATAACATTATAATAAATACGCGAACAAAGTTTTTAGCGAGCGCGCGCGCGCGCGGGCCGGGGATAGATGGAGGATTTTATTTTTTGTCTCGCGCCGAACAATTTATTACGGTAATGGCATTGTTTACAAATTAGTTATATCCGCGCGCGCGCGCGCGTAGTATGATAATATTATATAATAAACGGGGGAAATATTAGAAGTGTCCGTTGCGTAAAGACACTGCGAAATTTTCATACATAATTCGTTTTTTGTTCAGCGACGCGTGTGCCGCCGTGTTGACAAGGGTCAACGTTATTTATTTCATTATTATATTGTTATTATCGTGCAGTTTTTTTTTTTTACGCTCGTACAGCACTACGGAACGCTATCGAATGTCCAGTAATTAAACACGCGATACTACTATACATTAAACGCTATTATGAATAACAAATATACACTCGTGTAGGGAGTAAATCGAGAGACGCGTGATAAATAAATCCGGACGACGCGCGTAAAAAACTAAAGTTTTTATCAATTTTTTTCATCAATAGAAAATGTCCACAATAATACGGTAAATCCCGACTCGACGGACACGATTTGTTTCGTCAAAAACGATAGTGTTTTTTTCTTTTTTTCGAAAGCATAGACTTTTTTAAGTTTTTTTTTTTTTTCAATTTTGTGGTGTGCAATCCTGACGATATTCGAAGCCTGTTATTGTTCCTTTCTTCTACGACCTTTCTAACAGTAGTTTGCCACTGTCGAATAGAAATGAAAAATGTTGAAGCTAAAACTCGTAAGAAAAATAATAACAGATTGATAAACCGATGACTTGTTATTGACGCGTTGCTATTAAATAACCAAAAATAAATGTGGATTCATCTTACAATAACAGTTTGTAATAAGAACGCTTTATATTCTCAGCGTGAAATTAACTATTTCGAAAAAGTCGATTCTTTCCGAAGAATCGATAAAAATGTAACCCCACCCTGTTCGTGAAAAAAAAAATCCGAGGCAGCTGCTGCGATACATCGTACGTTTTATGTTTTTGTAATATCATGCTGTATCCAAGTGATTTACATATCGAAAACCCTCTGTATACGATATTATTATTATTATTGTTACTTAATTTGTTTATTCGTTGTTAATTAAACGAAGAATATTAATAATTTCATACGATATAATATTATGTTATATCTCGGGATTTTTATTTATTTTTTGTCCGTTAAAAAAAAAGAAACAATGTATTTATTATTAATAATTATCAACAAACATCGTTAACCACGCTGACCCATTGCGCTGTACGAATAATTAATTAATACGTTACTTTTTTTCCCCTTTTTTTTTTTTAATAATAACTAAAAGGTTTCGTTTATAATTTTTAATCGAGCGCGAGAAATAATATGTTTTCAAATGGGTTACACCACCCGTTTTGCATAATAATAATATCGCCCATAGTCGTAACTATAATAATAATTAAATGTAATATCTTTTAGAAGAAATGTCCCGAAATTCCCTCTGTTTTTGAAGTCTTTTCGACGACGGTAAAAACACTTGACGAGAAAAAAAACACAAATATTATAATAACACGGAACATTATGCGCAATTTTTCCATGAACGTTATGACGCTTTGAGTTGTGTTTTTACAAGTGTAGTATGTGGGAGTCGCAAGTCTGGCGAAAGTTTTTGTTTAATATTTTACGTCACATAAATGCATAATCGACAAAAAGTAAAGAAAACATTAAATTCTAATAGACCAACGTAGTAAATTCAATTAACAAAAACAATAACCTTCGCGATTTTAATATTATAACGTCAACTGCAGTCTAGTAAGCGTACCATATTTTTTCTTCGAAATTCAAAACATGTCTATTAGCTCATTTTTTTGAAAAAAAATGTCTGTTTTTGGTGGCGAATACCGACCGAGGAGTTACCCTCTAGGCTCTCTTATTTTTCTCTGGATGAATTTTGTTATCATATTCCAATACTCCATTATTTTTTATGTCATTGCAATATTATTGTGAGTTAGTGGTGTTACAGAAAAATATTATAAGATATTCTTTTTCACAGGTTCAGTAAATAACAACAGAAAAGCGATCGACTCGAGTTCAATGTCCGAAAATAACTAAGGTAAGATTTTGAAAATCTTAAATCCACCCCTCCCCTCCACGAACAACAACTGATTCGCTCTTGTTTGTGTTGGAAATGTTTATTTTCACACGGTTATTTGTTGTCAATGTAGTGTTTTAATATTTCAAATATTTTTATTCAGTGGCCGTTTACTGCGCGTTATCATGTATGGTGTAAAATAATATAACTGCATCGGTATAGACTGTTTTTCCAAAAATCGTACTTAAATGTCTCGAAATGTAGCGAACAATTTTTACGAGCTTCCCGTAGGCAATAATTAAAAACGTGTCAATACTGTGACGCGAAAGTATTATTATATCGAATAAATTATTTATAAGGAAACTTAAAAAATTCGTCGAATGGCGCGTATTATATTAATAAAGTCATCGCGTTCGTCGGATCTGCGCCGTCGATCACCCGGTACGATATGAAATTCATTAATCATCACGGCGAAAGACGGTAAAAATGTATACTGACTGGTATGGTGGGTAGAGGTGTATACATCCATCCGCATTATAATAAATCACTAGAAGCGCGCGCGTATGTATGTATAAAAAAAAAAAAAAAAACAAAACGAGAATCGCGTGAAAAACGAGCGTAACGCGTATTAAATAATATATCAACCGCGCGGTACACAATACGCGCGTGTAATACACGGAGCCATTGACGTTTCGTACAAAAAGGAGTCTGAGGAGAACGTGATAAATTCGGACACGTCGCCGAGACCGTAGTGCGCGTTATATTATTGGATCGGACGCGAACGGATCATTGAAAACGGTCGTGTGACAAAAAGGGGGATGTTTGCGACTTTGCATGGTAATTTCCACGCTATCCCGCGGCGTGTCCGGCCGAGCTGTGATCCCATTTTCGCGATTTCGCAGGGTTTCTATAAGTACGCGTGTACTTTTTGTATCGGGGGGAAAAAAACTGAAAAAAAAAAATTATCGACGAATTCGTTGGTTTTACCGCCTCGTGATTGGGGTTCTACGACGTTTCAGGGCATTTTCGTGCACTGGTTTCACTTTTTTTACCAATTAAATTTCAACTCGACTTATTTGCCGCTTTGATGACTCGCGTTACGTAACGTAACGTTTCTCCAACGGTTCCGTTTATTTAATTTTGAATTTTCGTTGCTATGAAATTATATTTTTATTCGCTCGTTGTAAGATTATATTATAACATTCGTTTTTGACGTTATTATTTTATAGTAACAATAAAAAATGTTCCACTATAATATTTATTTTTTAAAAGAAAAATTAAATGTCGTATAGAAAAAATTAATTGAAGTCGAATCAATGTTTTATATTGTTTAATGATGTCGGGAAAATTTCTTCTAGTTTTAACCGTCGTGTCGTCGACTCGATCGAAAAAAAGAAAAAAATTACGAGCTCGCCCCGCGTTCACATGTTTTCTCGTGATTCATACCTGCGTACGTTTTCCCGGTTGGTCCAAAAAATAGCAAATAATCAATTCGCGTTATTTTATTTCATTCCGCCTCTTGACTGCAGCCAGTGCACAATAGTAGTTCGTCGAAATGATATCGCCGTCTCGGAATAAAAGTCTCGGGGGAATCGCAGATGTTATTCCTTCCAAAACTTTCTATCCTCCGGACGCGCGCGCGGCGTTCCGTATTAATACAAAAATATCTGTTGAAATCCGACTGTAAAACGGGTTTCGATATTTATAAGTCTACGTGTATATTTACATACATACTAGGTAGGTAAGAAAAAAAATGGCTTACTGCGGCGTCGGAAAAAATATAATAAATATAAGTATATTTTTATACTTAGAGCCGCGCGCTGTTTTCCGGCTAACGCGAGCGACGTGAGTTTATCATAATATTCTGTTACGTAATATGTAAAAATATTGTCCTCTCATCCGTTTTTCTCAAAAATAAAAAATTAATAATTATAATAAATCTTGGCCGTTGTCTTCCGATATGAAAATACGAAATTATCATTATTGTATTAATAATTAAAACAAATTGAATATTATATAATGATTCGTGAATTTCTGTCTCCCTCGCTCTTATTTTTATCGTATTATTTTTTAACTTCATAATAGCTTCCAGAAATTAATTTTCAAAATTACCGTCAGTTTTTAAATTATATATGATATGACATAATTTAAATTATAATGTCCAAATTGATTTTCAAAATTAAGTATTCGAATAAATTTCAAATTTCAAACATTAGAAGTTTTATATCATTTATGAGTACAAATCAAATTATTTTTGCCATCAGTATGACGAATTAAATAATACGAGCCGATTGATTGACGTAAAAACGTAGTGTTTCGACTAGGTACAATTTTATTAAAATTAAATAATTTTATTAATTTAAGTACGGGATGTGACAAGAAAGTCTGACGTAATGACTAATGACTTATGTTCTATTATTACAAATTACAATATATTTGTATTATTCTTTTTTCTAAATCATAGGTATTAAATAAATAAATAAAACTAAAATTTTCGAATAGTCAGAAGAAAAATGTATTTCAATGTTTGAAGGAAAACAGTATCTCATTTTTGGTGGACGAGTTGAATTGAAAACAACTCGTATAGTCGTTTCTGAAACAAAAAAAAAAAAAAAAACCCTGCGAAGAAAATATTGTTTCTCTCGTTATTTGTATAAAAATTATTACTCACTATTATTATTTATACGTTTTCGATCTATACTTTTCGCGAACGATAAAACCATGTACTCGTATTCTCCTCCGCGTCATTACGACGTCACTCGCGCTCGGCCCCGTCGGTTTTGTATACACACGCATGCGTGCGCGCGCGCGTACAAATGTCAATATGAATTTTGTAAAATATATTTTCAAAACAAACATTGCGTCTGACAATCTAAATATTTGTTCGCCCGCCGTCCAATTAGATTACTGTTTGAGTTCGACGCTTCGTCCGAGTATAACGCGTTTTGTAATACGCGTTCGGTCCACTAGAACAACTTACCGAGAGGAGAGACAGGCACTGTACGCCGGACCTTCAATATCCATTCCCTCCTAGGGCCGCGTCTAAAAGATTTAAAATGTTTTGCCATCGTACAATAATTTATCGCCGTTTTAAAAATTCTTTAGATAACGATTACTAATTTGCGACTCTCAAATAACGTGTTTATTTTTTTGAGTTTTTTCGGAGTACAAATTTCTGACGCGAAAGTAATCATTACTGTCGATACGAATATGTACTTAAAAATCCTGAATTTTTAGATATTCTGTCACCGGGCGTGGGCTCTATACGAGCAATTTTAACGGCGCGGCGGCCGCCTCTACGGTCACTAGCCGTCTGGTCGCGAACACACCACGGCGGCTATCGTCGTCGGTCGACCCCTTTGCAGAACGCTTTTCCGCTCTCCGCCGCGTTGTTTTTATCTCGTTTATTCGATTTAACAGTCCCGCGACGACGGTCCTCGCAGTTAATTATTCGCCCCGACGAGATATGACGTTGTTTTTTCTTTCCTCTTATGAATTACGACGACGTCGTTGTTCGCATCGTTTTCCAGCCTCCCCCGGGACGACTCGCTTTTGGCATGCACATGAAATAATTAGGTCTCGGAAACTGTAATAGTCCCATATTTTTCCGCACGCTATCGATTTATAGCGCAGACAGAAGCACCGAAACCGTATTCTCTAAACGACGACGACGAGCTTCAAAACGATAATTTAAAACGCATGTTTATTATTGTATTTTTTTCGCGCGTTTCGACCGAAATCCCAGTGCGGAAGAGTCCATTGTTCATAATTCTTCTCTTTTATGTAAATATTTTCAAATGCAAATGCCAACAAAAAAAATCAATAGGACGTGTCTTTCATTAACTAGCAAAATATGCGTTACGCGGTGTAATATGCGTACACATTTTTGATTATTTTAAGAATATCGAATTTAGCGATTTTCAAACAATCACGAAAATATCGCCCTCCTCACCTCGAAAATAACGAACAATTATAACGTGGTTTTTTTTTCATAATTTCGTCGGAACGACGCATGTTTCACACGATTTCGAGACGTATATATTAAAACGGCGGAGATACACACGCTGCACGCCGAATTATCCGTACGTTCGACGGCGGTGGTGTTCGGTTTCAGCTGCGGCGGCCGACGTATAGAGATTAGAGATGTCCCATAGATAATCCAAGCGATTGTCAACTCGACCCGAGGAAAAAAAACTGTTCGAAAGTCTATTGTCTACTCGGCTCCGATTATTTTCCTGTGAAAATTATTGATACTGTCTACTCGGTTCTAGTAAAAAAAAAAATTCAACATAATTGTATCTCATATTTCTTGAGAACCGTTAAGCACTATATCCGGATGTCATCGCGAGGCATCGGTTCTCGTCCAATGGCGCCGTTTAAGTTTTTTTCAAAGGGCGTCAACGTCCGAGTAAATCAATTTTTTTTCATTGTTGGAAATAGTATTTTCGTATAACATTTAACGATTTAATGAATTAAAATTATTAATTGTTGCTAAATCTTATGCTCTACTTTATTATAAAAATAAAACCAATACAATTCGTCGACGGTATACGCCCTGCCGCTCTCCAAATGGCGTTCCTGTGTTCGTGTTCGTCTTCATCGAAAACTAATTTCGTTCAATTTGTTCACTTTTATTTTAATAAAACGTATGAAAATTCATCGCACAACCGACTCATTATATTACAATATAGCGGCGTAAGACTTTTTTTATCGTTTTAAAATTCGTATTTTGATATATATACGTACGTTTCCGTGTACGTATACCTACAGTTATGTAAAATGTATCTTTCAAGTAGTCGCAGATGCAATACTAAACAATACTGACATAGACTGGTCGGTCAGAGTTATCAGGCCGAATGTACAATCGACCATTTCTATTAACCCCACAATTGCCGGGCCGAGTTTACAACAAATAATAAGGTGATGGCGGACCGAGTTTACATCTGCCCGTCGCGACGTCTTATTAATTTCCGTTTTCGGTCCCGACATCGTCCCTTATAGCGTCGTTTCGTTCGCGTCTCATGTATAATATATATATACATGTATACTAACAAGTCGTATTTGGAAATCGATATCGTCGTTCCACGTCTGTGCTTTGTATGTCCCTTTTGCGGACAACTGCTAACGACCGAGCGCGGACAGCTGCAGCAGACGTCGTCCGCCTTTGCCGGCCGTTTCCTTTTCTTCTGCCGTCAGTCTCTCGCAGCGAAACTTCGACCTCTCGACAAATAACAGGCCCTCGCGCTTTAGCACACGCTCATTTCTAATTCCGATCTCGTCGCGCACTTTCTATAATAATATAATATTATATATCATCGTCGTCCGTCTCGTGTCGTTTTCATTTTTACCCCCGTGCCGCCGCATTTTAGAGTCCGACCGAACCGAGGAACGTATTGATTTTATACTTAAGCGGCGTCTGTTGTCACCGCGTTTTCGTTCGAAACACACTCGGCCCTGTCGTCGACGGTTTATGATGATCTTTTTTGTCGGGCCAAAAAAACAAAACCTTGAAAATTCAATACAAAGATAAGTGTCATAAGCGTTTGAATTCAACTCGACGAAATCACAAAAATCTGCAACGTTTCTATAATTCAAAAAACTTATAATTTCAATATCAGATGCTTGAACATTTAATACTAGATTCTACTACTATTCGCTCATATACGTTTTTCTAAAACAGTGACACCGGTCAGTTTCTAATTAAAAAGACCGATTCACCGATTTTATAACTATCCGTCACTCGTATCTCGTCCGTTTTTCATCCCTATTTTAATCTCCGTCACCACCGCTGTCTCTCTCTCTCTCTCTCTCTCTCTCTAGTCCTGAATTTCACAGTCACGCGGCGTCGTAACGCCGACCGCACGAAATATTTTATCCTTTCGACCTAATTGGGATCCCTTTATCGGCGAAATACCCTCGGCGGCGGCGCTTTCTTCTTCCACTTCATACGCACTCATATTTTACATTCCACACCGCCCGTCCTCTTCAAAACCTGCACCGTTCTTCGACTCCGCGACCGCCTACCTTTTTACTTATCGTTCTTTCCCCTACATTCGTTCTAAATCTAATCTGGATAATACGCCCGCGGTTTCCGTCCGGGTTCTAAATCACGCGCGTCCTTTGTACACTGCTCGGTATATACTGCAGATACCTATAACTCCGTCTCGTTGTTACGGTTTTTTTTTTTCACCCCGCGTTCTTAAATTACCGCTACCAATCAATATCGTATCGCTGCCGCTCATGGTTCCGGTAACGTGAAAACCGGGTGGGCGAGGTGAGCGAACGCCGCGCGGCCACGAGCCCGTTCAGACTATATACGTATATATTATACAAAGGGGCCCACGGAGATGGATCGCAATTTTTTTCAAACGTTACCAGGTCGTAATTTTGTTTTTTAATTTGTTTGAGTACCATTGAATAAACAATGTTGAAAAAAAAACGTGCTCCTCCTCCCCGCTTATCGAAAGGGTCTAGTCTCGGGCGAGGTTTGTAAAAACAAATATTTTAAACTCCCTCCCCAACAAATTAAAATCTTGGTCAAGTGCCGGGTCAAAGATTTAATTTAGTATTATTTCAGTGAATGCGTAGTTTACATTATTGTACGTATACGTTATTTATACAGGGACGAAACCATATAATTATAGGATCGTAGAAAAATCAAAAAGTTATCGACGTCGCGTCGGGTTTTGTCCTTTGTCGTTATTAGCTTCTCGGGATAAATCCACGTGTACTAGGGACGTAGTTTAGTTCAAAAGCGGTACACACTCGCAACCGTCGTCGTTGTCGTATATTATCGGCCGCACGAAAGCTTTGACGAATTATTGAATTCGGAAAAGTTTATGCACTCGAGTCGCGGACGGAAGAAGAATAATGACAATATTATTAGATATACGTCGCGCGCTGAACTTATTTCGTCGACAAAGCGAAGCCGCCGATCGCGACTGCTTTTGAAGTTTTCAAACTACCGTTGAAATTTTTTCATACCGTGTACATTGTGTCGGATTCTACAATGCGTTTACGAGTATATTATACAAATTGTGTAAATAATAGTTATTACTAGAGGTCGGAATAATATTCTCTTGAAATAGCCAAAATAAGACGCTAATATTCTGTTAAAAATTCAAAATATTCTTCTAATATTCTTTAAAAATCGTAATAAAATATGCAAAAAATATGCATTTAGATATTAGTATAATATTCTATTACCTGGAATCGGAAATCAAATTTGAGAATTTTTAAAGACGCGCTGTAACCGAAAAGCTAACAAACGTAACCGTTTATAGAATATGACCCCGTTCGTGTAAACAACGATATATTATATTTCAGCGTATTAACAAGTCGCGGTCGTCCACAGATCCGAACGCGTAGAACGCGTTTGTAGAAACGAAAAATTAGAAAACTTTTTCTCAACCAGCGGGGAAACGCCGCGCTAGGGTCGGTACGAAACACGAGTTTTCGCAAAATATTTCCACGTCGTTTGGCTCTACCTGCTACGATATTAATAATAATAATAATAATAATAATCTCATATTTAATATTTCGTTGTTCCCGGGGTTACGGGCTGCGACGAAAATACGTTATTCTGCGAGCGCGTCCTCGGGGCCGCGGCGATGTTGATCGAAACGATTAGACCGCAAAGCTCCGCCGAGTCGATTCGAAATCTTCTTATCGAGTCGAGAATTCGACTTATTTATTGCCGAGCGTTCGTTTTAACAAAGAACGGCGGCTGACGTCTCGTCGCAATAAGTAAGAATTCAAACATTACACGAGTTTACAGTCGCCGTATAGTTTCATATTATTAATAATTATTACGATTAAATCTCTGTCGCGAGAAGTAATATTTTTTTCCCTTCTTCTGCGAATCACTCCGTCGAATCGGTTTTCACGTTTTTAACGTCTCGTCCATTATAATATTATTATTTTGGTCTCTCTTTTTTTTTTTCCAAAGCGCTCGTTATTACTATTATTATTATTATTATTATTATTATTATTATTATTATTATTATTATTATTACTATCGTATTTAATTTTTTATTCTCGGGATAATGTAACGAATTTCCATCGAAAAAAAGTCACTTTTTATCGCTTCTTTTATTGCGACTCTTACGGGTCAGTTGCTTTTCAAAGATTCATTTTTATATTAAATTCGACTTTCTTTTTGTTCGGCCGCGCGCATGTGTAACAATATACTCAAATAGTAAAATCACGCCGTAGAACAACGATACTAGAAATGAACAAATGTTCACGTTTAATAAAAATAATTTTTTTTTCTTTCATAATCGTCGTACATGCGTTCCAGGCGATTTCGAGTCTTGTAAACGGCGTCCGCTGTATTATGACGTGTGTTCCAATCTGATATTATTCAGTTCATAGTGCTCTGACCGATCCCTAAAATCTAATAATAATAATTATTATTATTATTATAATAGAGTAGTAGAGTACACGGGTTCGCGAAATCGACTCGTATAATGTAATATAATTATTATTATTATAATATGTCATAATGCGGTTTTACATTTGCTAAAACTGCGTAACAAATGCGCATAATATCGTTCGTATATAAACGCAGGTAACCCTGCGCTCGCGCGTATTTATATCCCGTTCGGTATTATTTGTTCTGGAACGAATAATAATAAATAATTTTCAAACGTGTTTAAACTGCAGCGGCAGCTCGGCGATACCGTATACACATACACATTATACACACACATATTATATACACACACGTAAATATCTAGGTACATATACGAGCATGTATATCGCATAGTTTATATTTTATAAAATATCGCCGTAAATCTCTCGATTCGTGGTAACTTTTTTGTACAGGGAACGACGCGCGTATATTTCGCTCGTTTGTAAAGTTTCCACGACGGACGCGTGTTGGTTGTGCACACGTACACATCGAGACCAGAAGTTTTTATTTATTATGACGCGTGATTTATAGAAAGTATATATACGTATATGTATGTATCGACCGCGACCGGTGGTCGGATCGAAACCGATTTTCGGATAAAACATTAAAAACGTCGTGTAAAATAACATCGTTTCGCAGCCAGCCGTGAAATAAAAATAAAAAATAAAAAATGCCTTTACGCCATTACATAACGTTCGAAACGATGCACTCGATATAAAACGCTTTGTTTTTTTTTTTTTCTGATAATTTATTTTCGTCGAAAAAATATTTAAATCGGAAGCGCATGAACGTTTATAATATGCAGGTGACGCGTACGTTTTACGAGGTACTCTGACGGGCCGTGATATCTTGAAAAAATATATTAAATAAATACTGCTTTCATTAAATATAATAACAATTTTATGTAGTCTCGTAAAAATCTCGTATTAAAATTAAAAAAAAAAACAAACCTCGAATTCCAGTGTGAAATGTCCTTAAAGTGCTATAAAAAAAAAACAAAAAAAAAATCGAATTAAAATGCCCTTTAAATTCGACGTGTACTCCTCGAACAATGCTAAATAAAATTCGGTCCCTCAGGTTAACGTGGTTGACGTACGTGCGAAACGGATTTGTAACAAAGAACGCGCATGGTTAAAGTTTTTTTTTTTTTTTTTTCAATTAATGCCAAGTGCGTTGAAATCTCAACCCTGACTTATTTTCGTTTTCGCTCAAAAGTTTTGCTTTTCTTCCGATCTGTGCTGGTCATACCGAAAACGTGCTTCTCGATTGTGTCACGGAGGTCAAAGTCGTCACGCGCTCGACGGAAAAACGAGAAAGACCTAAACGGTTTAGGAACTAAACAGTAGGTTTATCCGACAACGACCTAATAGCCTGCACCTGCGTCTCACCGCGTCGTCGTGAGAAAAACGTCATCGCGGGCGTATTATGCGGTAAAAAAAAAAATAAATATAAAATAAACGGGGAAAAAAAATTAAATTAAATTAAATTAAATAATAAAAATAAAACCGTGGTATTATTCGAATCGGCCGCCGCGATTATTATTATTATTATATTACTGTTACGAACGCGTCGTCGCGCGATCGGAACCGCTTTATCTCCCACGTCGTCGTTATCGCTCGTCTATATTATAATAAAATTATTTATTATTACGACTACCGGATTGTCACATCGATAAACGTCGTCGTCGTCGTCGTCGTGCCTACGCACCGAGAAATAATAATCGTTATGACGTTGCGGGATGAATCGTATTTGTACGGCTGCAAGCGACTTCGTCCTTATTATGGCGGACGGTTTTCTCTGTTCAAAATATGGTATTTCGACCGTATAAGGACAACTGTATTATAATATAGTGTCGCGGTAACCGCTGTCGTCCGACGAAACCGCTCGGTGAACAGTTATGATTTTTTCCGTCACTTGGCAAAGTAAAAAAATGTCAAAAATGCTACTTTTTTGACAAATTCCCAATACTTATACTTTAATAATTAAATTTTTTTTCTTCGAATTCGCGTGACCCGAATTTGGCTCGGGCTAAAACCGTTATCTTTCAACTTTAAAAAAAATAATATGTACTCGTAGTTTCAGTCTAATATTTGTTGTAAAACTATAACAGTGAATTTTTTCAACAGTATAATAAACCTTGTGCCTTATGACTATAAAATAGGTATATTATACGAAATGCGTTATCTTTGCTATCGTCATTATCTGGGCAACGCGCTAAAAAACCTTAGAAAAAATGCATTTAAACATGAACGAAAAATCCAATTTATGATAATTTGTTTTGTTTGTTTTTTTTTTTTGACTTTAACTCCGATTCCGTATGACCCGAATGCGGAATGGACCGAAACATGGGTGACATTACCACGGTTTTATTATTATTAACTCTCATCGAAATCAATTCGTTTATGCGACGACATAAAATACTGTCCCGTAACGCGTTATCGGTGTTATTATTGTTATTGTTGTAACCTTATCACATCTCGATGGCAACGATAAAAAAAAATATTAATTGGAAACACCGCTGCGGCGGCGGCCACCGTCACTACTTTATTATGCACACGTGTCGCAAACAACAAATTACACGACGAGTCATCGGTGGCGGCGGCGGCGCTAATTTCGCGCACGTCAACGTGTGACGTTTTTCCTATGGGCGTATGATTTATCGTCGTTACCGTTTTTCGTTTTTTCTATTTTCATACATTCTCCTATTGATTTTCGTCGTAGGTTTTCGGTCGGTACGCGCGTTCGTATATTATTATTATTATTATTATTATTACCGTAGCCAATATACCGAACGCGCTTCACAGCTGTGCTTTTGCTTTCTATATTATGGCGTTTTTCACGACTTTGAAAAAATCCGAATTTTTATCCAAAACCCATTGCAAAAACGCCGCGCTATGGGAAAATTTCTAAAATTTCCAACGCTTTCGGTGAGAG
Organism: Drepanosiphum platanoidis; assembly: GCA_948098885.1. Taxonomy (NCBI): domain Eukaryota; kingdom Metazoa; phylum Arthropoda; class Insecta; order Hemiptera; family Aphididae; genus Drepanosiphum; species Drepanosiphum platanoidis. The sequence goes on from OX402541.1 coordinate 8,895,615, forward strand.
CAAAACTTGACTTTATTTTTTGACCGGGGTTATTCTACTCGCAGCTCACTCAGTACGTTCCTATAACGCGGCCCCAATCGTTGAAGATTTTTATTTTTTTCCACTTGCTGTTCGTAGAATTAAAAATTTTTACCCCCTCCCCATCTTGTTCGGAACAAAAAAAAAAATCACCACATGGTTTCAATACAACATTACCCCGCGACCGTTTGTAACGATCATATACAATGTAATCTCTTAATAGGACCTCCAAAGAAGTCGTCTGTCTGACTCAAACACCGTGTCCGAATTCAGTTTCCGCGAAGACGACGACGATAAATCAAACGGCGGCGCGGACGTCATTGCATAATTACACCGCGATTATCGTCGTCGTTAGCGCGCTTTTTTACGACTGTGACAGACTTTGATCGGTAATATTTCAGTGCTTTCTACTCGTACACAATAATGCGTAATCGTTCGGCGTCACCTATCGGACGTGTGTCTCTGTGGACCTCTTTGGCGGATACGTTTAAAAACAATCTTTTAAGTCGTTTTTGAGTCTCGGCCACGGCTTACTAGAAACCCTTTGTTTCTTAAATTAGAAAAGTAAACTAATATAAATCTAAAACGGGTCGCGAAGACCACAACTTACTATTCTGCGTTACGGACGTGTCGTTGCCTACACGCTACGCCTCGTAGAAACCGAGGTTCGTTTTAGCTTTGGTTTTGACGATCGAGAACTGAGCAAAGTATATTCGATTTGGATTTTAGCTCTCCAAAAAAGCTATATTTGTTTTTCTTTAACACGGTCGATTTCTCTAGATGTGCGTGTACGCCTTCCCGTCAAAACAGAAATAATAACCATTTTGTACGCGTTTTTACCCCGAACGATCTCTCTCGAACTCGTAACGCGCATACGATATAATACGTCGAGAACGATAAATAAGCACGGGTAGTAGTATATTTGCTTGAAACGGAATTTGTTCGTCCGATCCCGCGAGATAGCGTGAAAAAATACTTGTTTTAAGAACACATTCGCGAATTCTTCGGTCTCTCTTTGAACTCCTTCGCGGGTCGCGTGTGCATGCGATGGAAAATAGACTTTCCGTAATATAAACTACTCAAACTTCACAGAGACGTTTGGAAAAAGTAAAAGTAAAAAAAAAAAAAATGTTCTCCTTGCGCGACGTTTAAAAAAGACGTTTAAAGGAATTCGAGTTATTTTGCGCGCTCGGACTGCGGCGTTGTAGGTAGTCGGCGATCGTCGTTTCGGGGGGGGCCATCGTTCGTCTAAACTTTGAACACTCGATAAACGATCGACCGTGCCGGTTCGACGTCAGACGTTTTGAAAATAAGAATCGATTCGTGTCGTATCTCTCTGTCGTATATCACTCTCTGAACCCGCACGTTATTAGTTTATTATTATCGAAATAATTAACCGAGGCGGCTGCGGCCCGTAAACATGACTAGAAGGGGGCTTGGAGGGGGGCCCTTTCGAAATCGTTTGAAGTCGACTTGGATTTGTCGGGTAAAAATTACGTATACCTGCATAATATCGGTAATTTTATTTAAATTTAATATCATTATAACCTAATGAGTCGCAATTATATTTAATAATAACGAAATAATAAATAAATACCGAGAGAGAGGCATTTCAAATATGTTTCAATCAGAAAATAATTTAATCAGACTCGCTTTGAAGAACATAATATTATTATATTCATACTATTACGAAGATAGACTCGTATTATTCATACTCGTTTTTTGTAAATATTCAATGTAGGTATTTGTTGTAAAACGTCATGATTATCAGGAGTTATGATTAAAATGTTCACTATCGTTTTTCACATCATATTATCGATGCGATTTAGGGAAAACAAAGTGATTTTGAAATACTGCAGGTATAAGTTATTAATTTTACATAATATCACGATAAACAACTTTTAGAAACGTTAAAATTAGTCTCCTAACCTTTTTTTCACTGCAGCCATCTTAAAATTCAGTAACTACTGAAGGTTTCGATAAACTGGTCAAATCCCATCTCCTCTAAAAACAAATTTACCATTCTACGTTTGTCCGATTGACATTGTATATATTTTATATGTAATTATTTTTGACCATCTCAATAATGAACAGTGACGTTACTAAATCACTCCTGTGTTTAGAAATTGCCGCGTCAACGTTTTAAGGCGGACGAATGAATTTCGAAAACGGGTGGGTAGAGAGCCCAGCGTCAAAAGTGTAGGCCGATTGCGACAGTTGTGTTATGGGTGATGGTAATATTATTAAATTCGTATATTTATAAAACCGATAAATCGATAAGGCACTTAATCGCGTGATGAATAACCTGAGCCCGGTGATCGATTTGTCACTTTTAAACGTATACGAATTTTCGGGTTCTCGCGCAAATATTTTTATCGGCTTTACGGGGTTATTAAAACACGTGGAAAATTTATCGACCACTATGCTCGTTGAAAACAATCTATTTCGCATTATGTAATTAATAATCAGAGTACGTTTTGGAGAATTTATTTATTTTTTCGATTTTCAGTACGCATCGACGGTTTTTAATGGAATGCTATATTATAATACTGTGTGGATATTTTACGATTCAAACACTTCAAACGATGCGCGTCATATTTTGAAATTTTTAAAACCTAAAAATCCGTTCTCTATTATAACCGACCGATTCGAACAATAAACGAAACAATGGGGTCGTTTAATTGATTAAAAGCAAAAAAAAAAAAAACATTCGTTTACGCGGAAAAGTGATTACACAATGTTTTATTGATTCTACCGCGTTTGTTTGATGTTAAAACGAATCGTGTGTTGTAAAAAGTAAATTAACAAACGATAAATTCGAACGCTATAAGTTTTCAAAATCGTACGCATTGTATTACACAATAATATCGACTGCAGTTGTGTCTCGTAATGATGTGTCAGTGCGGCGCTATTTCGCGTCGCAAATATTTTTCGGTTTTAATGATTGTTATATTATTTGAAATATTTCTGCGCGATAATGAAAAAAATGTTCTATGGATTATTATTATTAGAAACTCGAAATGAAAACTTCAGAGTTGTATTTCAATTTTTTTTGTTTGTTTTTTTTTCCGAAACTTTGTCGGTGTTTTTAACTACTACAGAAAATAATATAACGTATGGACGTTTTTGTATTTCAATAATTTCGCGGCGCCGCAGTTGAGAGAACCGTCGTCGGCCTAAGACGGTTCGAAAAAAAAAAAAATGCAAAAGTCATCAAAGCGTCCGGGTCCAAATGGTGATTAGTATACTTATATAAGTGATTACACATAGCAAACATTGATACTGAATGATTTATTGTCTTCGATCGCAGTGTGGTTTAGGAATTATCTTGTCAATGATTATTACCCTATCGGTTAAAACCATTATTAATCGGGTCTCTATTGTTCGTCGATCTCTGTGTCTTTTAGAGCCAAACTGCGACGTTATCGTTTTGTAATTATTTGTATAAATGCGTTGCACGTTTTACAAACTCGTACTTCACGTTTTCTCGCTCCGATCGATCTAGTAAGCACACACGAGACTGTTTAAATAGATAATATAAAAACAACAATTTTTTTTTCCGCATAAAAGGTAATCGTATTTTGTGAAATATTTCGTGAAAATAAAATTTTATGCACTTTTAAAACCCTAATTATATAACACGAAAATAGTAGTTTTATACTTACAAACAGTAATTACATGCATAAGCTCACGATTTTCCGGGGCAATTCGATAAAATATAATCGCCCGTTCGCCTAATGCGTGCACGTTACCGTAAGATTTACGAGTGTTTTTTTTCGCGAACGCCTTGTTATTAGAACACTCAATGTAACTTTTCATTTTTCATTTTAAAAACGACTAAATTATTATGAACTCACAGCGTGGCCGACCGTACGACATTAATTTATTTAACTCTGTGTGCAACGTCGTGGGGACAGTGTTTGTGTTTTGATATACTCACTTATATCATTAAATTAATCACCCCAACTCTTAGAGTAAATAGTGCTCGGCGAGTTGGCTCGTCGATAACACCGATTTTCAAATAATTAAAATCGTTTCACTTACTCGTGACTTTTTGGTTATCGCTGTGGTTTACATCATCAAACTCGTGGTCTACGTATCATTTAAAATTTTTTTTTCTTGTAACGCACAAAACCGTTTTATACTTACACATAATATTATATAAATTGCTATGACATTTTTTCGGTTTTAAAAATCGTCCTTTGCATAATCCGATCGATTAAATTCATATATTTATTTTCATTTTTGAAACCCAACAGTCGAATTAATATAATCCAACGCGATAGATTGCTTATAGATGACATTACTATTCGTCGAGAAAAATATTGAAATTTTAACTGACTTTGAAAAACATTTAAAATTCAACGACCTAACCTGATTAAATGATTTTAATGCCATTAATTTTTAAAACACAGTGTTAACAAATTAGGTATACTTTGTTTTCTTTCAATATCAGGAAAAAAAATCTTAAATTTGTTATTTCAAGTTCCTTGTAATTAAAATCCATTTAAAAGTATAATTTTTTTATAGCGCTGCATTATGATAATTTATTATTAAAAATTAAAAATTAAACCTTAAAATATATAATAAAACAAAAAATCTGAAATTACAACATTAACCTCAACTTCGTGGGATATGACCCGTTATAGTTATTTTTGAACTTTTTTCCCCCATAGTTTTCTATGCGTTCAAAATTTCATACTTTTATATTTTATTAGATACTATACGATATACGTATCGACTTTAATCAAAAATCAATTGAATAGGTAATGTCTTATTCTTGTACCGTCTAAAGTCGCCCTAAATAATAATGTACTTTGTGTTTTAACGTTTCGTTAGAAAGTCGAAATAAATTTTATAAACACACACGGGTATATATATATTATAACTGTGCCAAGAACAATAAAACATGTTACACGTGAACATTAATTAGAGTTTAGCGAATAGTTAGGTGACAAGTGAAATAAATGATTGTAAAGTCACGAAGACTGCTCGGGACGTACCTACCTAAAGCGACTCCCGAGGGAATACACGTATCCGGACTTGTCGTTTCGTTTCCGGTAGACGAAATTCACTATAGATCATTCGATAAAAGGAAATAATTCTCTAATACCTTCACGGTCTTATACTTTAAAAGCGTTGGAAAAAAAAAACTCCTATTAAAATAATTAAAACGGTAGAGGAGCATAGGGAATAGCATATAAATAATATAACATCATCGCGCGTGTCGTCGATAATAACAACTGTTATTGTCGTTCAATAGTCGCATAGTACGAGGATGGTGGGGTTACCGTTTGAAAAATAAAAGTCGGTCTTTAAGCAGTACGCGTATATTTTCCAAAAAGTCAGAATAATAATTTAAAGCGCGCTCAAAACTCCGCCCCGTATAATGACTGCGCCCCGCAGTAGATTTTCGCAGCGAAATGACTTTTCGTTTTTACTTAACGGTCGTTCGATATCACATTTATAATACTAATAATAATTTATCGCATAAACAATCGAATTACCTGCGCGGTGAAAAGTCGCGTACAGCTTTCGGATTCGCTCTCGGAAATAACAATAACGTTTGCGTATATATTTTATAGATAAAATAGTTTTATGTGTCACGTAGCCGCCCGCTATGATATGATATTAAGATGGCGATGATAATAATAATAAAGTGTACTGGCCGATATTCGCTCGTCACGCGATACATAAAACCACCACTACGCGATTGGTCAAATGCATAAAGACATCGACGGCGGCGTTTTCAAACAACCGCGTCTTGGCATGTTTTGTTTTTTTTTTTTTTTGTCTTCTTTATATTAAATTTTTATCATTTCTCGTCGGCGATAAATTCTCGCGATCCATCCGTCAGGTTAGTACTTGATTTCTAAAAATACAAAAATTTAAAACAAAACGCTTTAAAATTGTACGAAATCACTAAATGCTCTTACATTTAATAACGTTCTAAAAATGCAAAAACCTCCGAATCGGGCGGGAAATAAAAAATCGTCCCGGAACATATTAATTAATCTGTACCACATGTGATTAAAATATATTATTATATAGTTGTCATCTTTCTACGAGTCACATGCCGTTGGTAAATAACACGTCGCGTTTCTGTTCGTTTCTATCGATTGGGGAATTGTTATGGGTAGAAATAACGAAGTTTCTGAATTTCACTGAAAAATAATATTTCCACTTCGTTGGAGACATGCCGTGTCCTGGAATTTCAAGACAGGCTGCCGGTATTCTCCCGGTATCCCGGCGGGTCAGCAATTCGTAATAATATTGCAGGCGTTAGAAAATTATGTTTTATTCCATCAATTTTTCGACGCGGAAATTTGCTTCGGCAAATGAGGCGAGAATAAATTCTCAAACGAAAATAGATCAAATTACCGACTCATTTAAAAACGTTTTATTTCACAAAGTCTCGAAAATCTTAATCCGGTCTCGACCTAAATCATAGGGGTTCCCCCCCCCCCCCCGGAGTCCGACAAAAAGAAGCAAAACGCGGCGTCGTCGTGTGGACGGGGATTCGTCGTAGTCCGGTTGTTCGCACATGATATATTATGATATATTTTAAAACCGTTCCTCATCGTTTCCGACCGCGAGATCGAGTATAATAATATTGTAAATCATATAACGTTTGACTTTGACCACGAGCGTGGACGCGCGGTCGTATTCAATTAATCCGTCACGATAACAACATAATGAATCACTGTACATATGTTAATTGCGCCGCTATACGAGTCGTTAAAAACGTAAAATATTTCTTATTTTCGTTCGCGTACAGTTATCATTATCGAGACACCGTGTAGTCGCTTGAATCGATCGGACGTCGTCGACTGCAGTCGGATCTAACGAATCGGAACAGCGATTTGATTATGTCACTCGAATCGAACGAGCAGTCCACCGCGGTACAACGTTTTATCGCTACACGCGATTAACAACATAAACACGTCGATAGTACATATAATATTTTAATTTTATTTTTTTCTCCTGTCTCGGTTGTTCGCGAAGAACAAACGCGTTCGGTCAACAGCGTAAACACGTTATTTTCACGATATTAACTCGTAATAATAATGTTGATAATAATTATTATTATTTATCTATATTCCCTATTATTATATTTCTACTCCGCAACTTACTGTACTCGCTAGCCGACGGAAGAGTCCGAGCAAATTTAGTTTTTCTCGGTAAGTTACTCTCGAGTTATAAATAAACTCTCCACATCTCGTCAGTTGTATTAATTTCCAAGTTTCTTCTCCTTTTCTTCCCGAAATATGTCTATAATCCGATGTTTGCCACAAATGAGTCCACTTCAAGGACAATGCGGATTGCTAATACGGAATTATCCTTCTCTCCTTTCTCGTATAACATTATACTTACTGTCCATCCGTTCCATTATTTCAATTATTAACTATTTATGCTAACCGTTCTATGCTAACGCGTACAAATCTTATTGTAAATGCAATCCAATGTCCAGCCCGTACTTTTAATAATAAATAAATTATTGCCAGCCGATGTCGAGCGGCTGCTGGAGATAAATCTAACCGCCGCGCCGCCGCCGCCGCCGTTCGCAAGCTCATTCGCGTCGCACAGAATCCGTGTGGCCATTATCGAGACGATTATGTTATCGAAATTTTTATTTTTAATTTTTTTTTATCACGTAACGACGATCCGGTACTTTACACACAGACATAATTTATTGTACAATGTTAATTTATTCCGTTCGAGTCGGTCGAAAGTAATTACAGCGGCGCGCATAATAAAAACGGCACAAACTTTTTCCACAACGAACAGTGTCTATCGTCGGTAAATATATAACTTTGTCCGTAGAACATCGTATAATATTATCATTATCATTACGATGAAGACTATGAAATATAAAAATAAAAACTAATCGGAAGGTTTTGGAACGGGCTAAACAACCGATAATAATAGTATAATTTATATGAAAAATCGTCATCTAAATACATTTTATGTACCGAGATCTGACAAACTAAATTACTTTTGTTCTTTATAATTATAAGCATGACAATTTAAATTAAAATTTCATTTTTGACAAAAATGTTGCTGTTAGAAACGTTTATTGAAAATTAGTCGAACATACGAGTATATATATTATTTTTATTAATGACCGTCGATTATATTATTATAATGATTGATGAACATTGATGACACAAAATGATTAGCAAGATAAATATTTACATTTTACAAACTTTAGAAACTGTTTAAAATTCAATGACATTCAATACCTACCCAATTAATATAATATTTAATAGGTACGAGTAGTTTCTACGAACAATTTTTTTTTTTTTTTGTTCTTTTAATTGTACTTACTAATAATTACTTTATTGATTTTCTTTTTAAATTAAGATAACTTTGTTTAAATCATATACTTTATTTTATGTTCTTTATTTAATAAAATATAACTCGAAAATAAAGTGATTTTCACTATTTTTCATATAATTTATTAAATACGTAATAATTGCTCGCGAATTGAATTGAATAATTATTTCGCGACAATGACGCACGAAACTTTTTCGACCACTATTTAGCGTCTAGGACAAATCGACGCTGAGACGTTTCGATGGCTTCTCGACGTTTCTAGATTTATCGAAAGAAAATAAAACTCGTTAATAATTTCTAGTTTTCATAACGTATAAACGACTCGATAATAGCTTATATACGATGTGCCTTGAAAAATATTTGCCATACAGATTGAGCTTGATAACGTTGAAAAAATTACAAAACAAATTATTAAACGTTGGTCGGCAGGCAATGGGTATATTGTAAAGTAATATAATAACGATTGGTTGACAGAATCACGCATCGACCGTATTTTATCTCTTATCAATTCATCTTAATTGCAGCAACTACCTTGAGTATTCGATATTTCTTTGATAATATAGATAGGACGAATACAAAAGTAAATGTCCGTTAGCTATATTGCCCAAGTCAATAAATCCGACGGAGATAAAAACTCAATACTACGATATTTGCAATTAATGCAAGTTTAAAAAAAATAAATACCGCGCCGAAATGTCCGATTCCGCAAATCTGCAATCGAGTTTTCGATTTTCTCTCAATTTTTTCTTTTTTCGCAATATATTGTCTCGCTTATCTGTAAAAAAATACGACGAATACTTGGTTACATTTAATACATTTGATTTTTTCATCGTTAACGGTAAACGAATTGTTTTACTAGGCATTTACGTTGCTGTTTTCCATCGGCATCCTTTGGACGCGTTCGCATACTCGAAAAAACGTATTTCTAGACAACGAACAATGAAATATCACGCGTTATATTAGTTTAACTCCGTACTAACAATATAGGTAGCCCCTGCAGCTGCTTGCGAAGTCATGAGGTGAAATAAAATAATAACCACAACATATAGAGAACAGTATCACTCTTAAAACTCATTCGTCAAAAATATGGAGAATACCGCGCGGGTCAACGTCGTCGTCTCGTGTCGTATAGTTTACAGCGTCAGTGAAATTTATATCACTACTCGTATATTCGTACGCGCGATATTGTAAAACGATAATGTCAATTTATACCGCCAAACGATCGCGCAAAGTTGGCGGAGACGTTTAATAGATAATTTTAAACGGCTGACGTATTATAATACACACGCGCGCTTATGGTGGCTAGAAAGTTTGGTGACCTTCAAATTATGGTGAAAATCGCGCGCGATAAAACCGGGACGATCGGAAACTAATTTAAATTTACGGGTTACACGACCGCGTTATGACTTATAAATTACGATCTCCGACGTGAGGTCCCGCGAACGCGTTACTATTTATTATTACATAAAACGAAACGATCGAACATCGCGGATCGTTTTTTTTTTTTTTTTTTATTTTTCTTCGCGGTGTCGACACACTTTATAGATCACAACGACGGTTCGTCGCGAGGGTACTGTTTATTTGATTATGACTAGGGCAGGGGTTTCGATGCTCTTTGCGTTTTTTTTTTCCAAAGGTCATCGTGTGATGCTCTCGTACGGCCACAAATCCGTTACACGTAATTTCCAACGAGTATGAGACAATTTATTTCGCATTTTTTTTTAGGACATTTTAGAGTGTTTGGAGTTATTTGAAATATTGTATTTTAAGTTTTTTCACTCGCCGACACGATTTTTACCTACTCGTAATCACGTACTTTTATAGGTGCTCGTATTCGTATTATGCGTATTATCGGACACTAGTGATATTGCATGAGTTTTCAAGCGCTTTTGTCAGCGATTATTTTAACGATTTTAAGTGTTGCAAGTCTCGAACTTTGGCTATTTCGTATTAAGCGAGTAAACGCTGCAAAAAGTACACGTACGTGTCGTCGTCATATTATCAAAATTATAATAAACTCGTATTATACTTTCGGAAACCGATAAAAACTATAATACGAGTTTACATAATATTCAATTATATATCGAGTGGGCGTGTGTACGTGTGGCGTATCGATAGAGAACTTTTGAGTCGAATATTTTCGACTATACGTGTTATTATTATTATTTTGGTGCGTTCAAAAGAGGAAAGAATATGATATTATACGTTAAGGTTGAAACGTTTTTTCTCGAAATCATTTGATGTTTTATAAAATATCGTATTACGGTTTTTCGAATAAGAATTTTGAAAAAATAAAAAAAATCACTTTACCGCACCGCGACCGAATCGACCCTTGCAGAATCGATGTTTGTGCGCATAAAATCCCCATAGTGTTTTTATTATTATTATTGTTATTACTCGCTCGTAGAATGTCGTAATAATAATAATAATAATAATAATAATTAGAGAGCGGATTTTTGGGTTCTTATAAAAGTTTAAAATACGATGCTGTTATTATGCTCTTAAAAAAACCCTGCAAAACGTTCCCTAATAATGTTCCCGTGAAATATTGTTTGAAAATATGCTCGAAACTTTCTCGAGTCTGAAAAATGTGTCCCTCGAAATGTGAATTCGTTTTATGCTAATGATTTAATACTGTATTTATTGTACAGTTAATATTATTTCTCTGTGGATTATCCTTTGCACTCATAAACACCAGCGTTTCCTCGACAAATATAGTACTAACCTTGTGTAACGAAAAATGTAAAAACGTTCGACAATATTGTGTATCACACGTATACGTATAATTATTAAATTTCTAGCACTCGCTATTGTTTCTTCTACGAAAATTCGCCGCGGCGGCGAATCGTGTCTGCGCGCGTCGTCGTCGCGGTCGTTTTTCACCCCCGTGGAGAATCGATATTGTAAAATTTCCCGCAGAAAATCCGCTCTCTGGCGACACGCGATAATAATAATAATAGCCAGTCCGACCGAAATCGATACGATATCATTACCGTGATTTTCGCGTCGACGCGAATTTTTAAAAAAAAAATAAATACTCGTATATATTTCATCGAAAATACGTGACGGGACGTAATATCATAAAATAACAAGATAAAACGGGCTCGCGGAAAACGTACGCTTTTCGCGAAATAGTTCCGTCCGAGAAGATTAATAATTACGCGCCCTCTTTATATAAATACATACATATTATATAAGCTGGCGAAACTTTACGAAGAATCCGACGACGACGATAAATTTCCCATTATTCTCATCAGCGTGACATATTACACATATTATTATTATTATTATTGTTATTATTATTATATAGTTTATAATCGGTACCGAGGGAATAGTAAAAATTCAAGCTTCGCCGCATAAAAATATCCATAAATAACGAGAGATGATAATATTTTTATATACATATTATATGCGATACCGTTTTTTCTTTTTTTTCTTCTCTAAATAAACGTAGGAAACTATAATATATAATACGGGCGTCTCTCTCGCGTCGTCCGACGGACGCGTGTGCGGTACTTATTATAATTAAATAATCGTGTAAAACAAAAAAAAAAAAATAAATAAAATAAGATTAATGGTCGACGAAACTTTTGAACGTTATTATTATTTGCGCGTATATTATTACAACATTGTATTCGGAATAATAATATTGTTATCGTATTTACGAAGAAAATTAATTATACAGTGACTCGGATTTCGCGTAAGTTTGAGCTTAGCGAGTTAATCGAGTCTGATACCGCGACTTTATGAATAATAATTATTATATCGTATTCGTTTTACCGCGGCGGCGGCGTAAAGTTACTGTACTCGGGAAAAAACAGTACGAGACACAGCTCCGCTGTATGTACGAGTAGATGATTGATATCGTATGAATTTGAAATCGACGAGTGAAATAATATTATTAATAACGCGTTACGCTGTTAACGATTTGTTTTAGAAATAACGACAAAACTCCTCCGAGTTCTTCGTTGACGTTCAATATTCTAATGTTTGCGCCTTTCCGGTAAACCGTTTTCCTGCAGTGCAACCTGTATTGTGTAGGATCTCGTATTACGACGACGTTTTCAAGCCTTAATTATGGAAATTGAAAGTTTTGCGAATTTTCGACTTGCTAAAAGTTTGCAGATTTTCATGATTTCATCGAAACGTCCCTTACGGATACTTGTAAAAAAAAAACCCGTGACAACGGATTTTCGATATTCTATGCACGAGCTATTATTAGGTATCGATTTTTTTTTTTTATTATTTTGACGTTCGCGTGAAAATATAAATTTTCGATCCGTCGAATAATTTCCGAAAACAATATTACTATCGTATACGCTTCGAACGTCTGTCTATTTTACATAAATTACTGTATAAATAATAACAATATAACAATAATATATTATAATAATACAAAAAACCTGTGGGGCTTTTAACTCGACGGTAAAACGTTCGAATATAATGAAAACACGGGCAAAAAAAAACAACACGCTCATCATATAGTGTAATATTTACTCTTTTGTATTAGTGGAATAATAATAATAATATTGTAATGGATTTATACGCGCGCGCGTTATTTTAATGAAAACTTTCCACGGCGAGGAACAAAACGCTGTCGACGAGAGCACAAAAACCACGAGCTTGGCGCCCCTGTTCGCGCGAATCTCGATAATTTTTCATCGCAAAACGCTCGCGCCGCCGTTATACATATATTCACCTCTCGCCCGCTGCAGAAGTCGCGTTCGCGTTCAAACCCTCTAGAGGTATAATAATTATACGTGCGCAATAAAATAATATGGTAATTAAGTAAATAAACATGCCCAAGTATGATGTACATACGTATCCACGTGGGTTTTTGAAAAAAAGGAATTATTATTATAAAAATATATAATACATCAAAGCCATTCAAATTCCGTCGGCGGCGGCTCGGCGCGGCGGCGTTTCGAAATCACACAAACAAACACAAACAAAATAAATAAATATAATTATAATAAACTGTATAAAACGCACGGAGTAGTATCGCGATATAATACTCGTTCGGCATTAATTTCTTTTTCTTTGAAAAACTATCCGCAAGAGGAAAAAACTCGAACGCGGACGACGATAACGCACTGTTTTTGTTCTGTTTCTAGTACAAGTATGAAATTATGTTTTAAATAAACAAACCGCCCGAAGAGTTTTCATTTTTTTCTACATTAAATTAGCATCTCGAAAATACGAGTATCGGTGTCAATATTTATAATATATTTTATCGCGCGCGCGCTGATGGTCGTAGATGGCGAATGCGAAATGCGGATTATATTGCGCTATGACGATGACGAACCGCCGCGCCGTCGTCGTCGTCGTCGTTCTTCGATAAAGTCACTATTATCGTCTATTATAGCACGAGACGCCGCGCCGTCGTCGTCGTCGTCGCCGGAATGTATAATAATATGCGATTGCATTATTATACGCACTATAATAATGTCGTATTATAATAGAAAGCGGCGTCCAGACTGAGATAACTTGTTAAAAAATACGACGAATAACATTATTTTATTTAATAATACATGTTTCTAACATACTGGTATTGGAAATAAAAACGTTTTGTCAATAATGTTTATAGTTTTCCATTGTTGAGTACGACTCGTAGCTTATCGAGCGATGCTGATGATAAAATAAGATCTCGTTAATAAAAAAAAACGTCCGAGTACCTATGATTTTTTAGTCTTTGTAAATTTCTCGATTATTTACTAGTGACGTCATTATTTTTTATTTTTCAGCTTCGGCGTGATCGATATAATATAGATGTCGACCGATTTCACGCCGAGCATCGTGTTTGTTTTTGGTTTAATTTTTTAAATTGGGCTTATCACCAAGTAATTCTTCTCTTTCCCCATACAAACCTATTGATTAGCCCACTAATTCCATTTTACTAAAATACAATAGTAAATAATGAATAGAGATAAACTGATACTTGCCATCAAAAATGGATAACATGTTACGTCTTGTGTTTGAGAAATATCAATGTTGTCTACAGATTTAATGAAATTTTTCTGCTTTGGTCAGAAACATCTGTTAATGAAACATGCGTGTTTCTGATAATGTTATCGCGGCCTGAACGTCGTCGCTTAATATCAGTGGGAGTTATTATATTATTATAAAAGTGTCCGTTTTCGTCGCAGAAATCCAATATTGTTTATAACGTTATGTGAGACTAATAATTATTACTTTCTATGTGTACATAAAGTAACGTACTTTTGACGAAATTATTATTTTTTTATCTTGTAGCTTCATAAAATAAAATAAAAAAATGTCTTTATAATTTGAACGATCGATTCTCAGTACTATTTATCCACGAAAAATAAGACATAATGATATTGGATTGAATGTAAAATCGTTATAAAACCCGGTAGTTAAAGTCATCGTCGTTTTGGCGGAGTAAAAAAGATTTTGAAGTAAAATTACAATCGTTATTTTTTCCGAGACGACATGTTTTTGTAACGCGTTAAATTTTATCGAGTAACAATATAACGTAACGTGTTTCTTTTACGAAAAAGTAATAATTGCGTTATTACATTATATTATTTGGTATACTATCTGAAAAACTCGATTTATTCGACGTGAGTATTTAATTCATTATGATTATACCGTATAACTACTACAACGCGATATAAATTGGGAGAGCGGATTTTTCGGTTTCCGTTGCCGTTTTCATTCGCGGAATTCGGGGGCGAAACAATTTATCATCGCGTACCGCGGAGCACGCATTTTTAGCATTTTTCACCGGTTTCGGTAATGGAATTCGTCAAGAACGCGCGTATATTATAACGTAACGTTTTTTCTCCACTTTTCTATAATATTAATCCCGGCAGACGAGACGGCGGCGGCGGCGGCGGCGGCGTATAATCGTGTCGCCAAAGTCATGTGGTGGTCGTCCGGCGGCGGCGGCGGAGAGAGTCTGTTGCGCTCTCGCCGCGCGAATCTTAATAAAAAAAAAAAAAAAAAAAAAACCCCTCTCTCGTCGCCGAGAGCGATAGGGGTGAGTCGGCGGAGGGTAAAGAGGAAAAAAAGGGTTGCGGGCGCGAAGGGTGTGGTCGCACGTGGCGGCCGCGGGTGTGTATTGATGTGCGCCCGGTACGCGGCGGCGGCGGCGGACAGGCGACCGCGACCGACCGTCGCCGACCGGTTAGCCCCTCGCCTACGAGCAATCGGGCTCGCGACACGGCGGCGGCGGCGGCGGCGGCCTGTCCCGCTTGGAGCGCCTCGCCGCCGCCGCCGCCGCCCGGCGGAGCTGTTTCGTTCGCGTGCGCGCGCGCGCGCACAGGTATCGCACCGCGCGCCACAGTCGAGCGGTACGGTGCCGGCGCGACGTCCGCCGCCGGCGGCGGCAGCAGCAGCAGCCGCACTCGTCATTCGTACGACTGCTGCACTCCACCACGGACGACGTTCACACGCTCGCGCGCGCGCGCGCTCGCTCCCCCCGGTCTTTGAGTTTCTTTCTCTCCGCGTTTATTCTACGACAGTTTTTTTTTTTTTTTTTTCTTACATTTCCCCTCTATTTTCTATCTCCAAATGTCATCGCGCGATCGCGTACGTCGACGATTATTATTTTTTCCATTTTTTTTTTATTTCACATAAAATATTATTTCGTTTTCCTATTATTTCTCTACACCCCCCCCCCCCACCACGAACGCGTTTCGCGAGCCGCGACTCTGCGCGCGGAAGCCGAGCGTCTCGCAACATCCACACACGAATATCATAAAATAATTATTGTCGACGAGCGGCGGCGGCGGCGGCGGCGACGAAAAATCGGTGAGTACCTATATACGGTTATTATTATAATTATATTACTATACGTTCGGTTTGCGTCGTAATCATGTTTACTTTTCAAACAGTTGTGTGTGTGTTGTTTTCACGGGTTATTGTTATTTTCGTTTTTTTTTTTTTCGTTCCGCGCGCGCGAATCGTCGTGGTCGCGACTAAATACGGAGGGGAAAAAACGATATTTACGAGCGAGCGCGCGCGCGCTCGCGCGCGTGTTTACCGCCGGGTCTGGGCACAGACCATAAATCATGTGCCGCGCGATTGGCTGACGGCGCGCGTTATAGTATGAATTTCGAAAATATCGCGCTAATGGTCGAGTCGAAAAAAAAAAAAAAAAACCATCGCCGTAAATAATGTACGTAATAATTATACGTATTATTACGAACATTATATTTTTATAATTCAGTTTCTATTGAAAAGAAAAAAAAAAATGACAAAAAAAACGTGTGGCGGCGGCCGGCGGTCGTGCGATTTTTAAATCGTTGCAATAATTTTACCGACTTTGCCAACGCGAAATATTCGTCTTTAACCCAAATACATTTTGAGCCAAGTTTTTCGATTGCGAGCTGGCTTATTGCTATTATGTTTATTTTTAATGACCGATTTACTTTTGAAACAAATTAATAATTTTCGAATGCATCCCCATTTTTTCTTTGATAATATTTCGGTTAGCGCGAAAACGTTTATTTTATTCGGTCAACTTATTTTAAATTAGATTTTTCTCTTGATAAATGTTTTTTTCTTTTTTTTTTTTGACGATTTCTTTCGTAATTTTTCGTTTGGAATTCACATAATATATACATATACGATATGTGACAAAATTATATTATTTAAAAGAATGAAAATAAACATATTTCTAATTATTATGAGAGAGAAAGTTTTAAGTTATAATAAGAATATCATTTTCGAAACCGTACAAGTATACGTAATGTCTCATTTCAATTCACTCATGCGACAGTAATAATTCTTGTATTATTTAGCTGAAGTTAAATTATTTACGTAATAAAAATGTATAGTGATCGAAAAATAATGTACCTTTATGTAGAAAAGAACGCCGCCGCCGGTTTAGCTTCTTTTAATGAACTCTGAGTATCCAAAGTTTTACGTTTTCGTCTAATTTATTTACGAACTCGCCGCCGCCGGACAGAATTATTAAACCTCGCGATTTGAAATATTTAACAGGACGCATAATATTTTTGGGCATGTGAAAAATTCCGTGTATCTTTTTCCTTAATAATTGAAATCTTTATCGGGCATCATTTTTTTTTTGAATATAAAAAAAATAAAAATCATCAATCCGACGAGAAAATATCCTCTCGGAAATATATTATACTTTTCCGAGTCGAAACGAATAATAATAATAATATCGTATTTTCCATATTATTATAAACAATAAATAATAATAAAAATAAATAAAAATAATCTCTCGCCGGAACACATAAATTTTAATTAAATATTTCTCCGCGAGACGATGGCGCGACAACGGAACGGTTTCTTCTAAAAATGAAAATAATAACGTCCGTACGATAATATTATTATTCGCCGCACATCATACACATTCCCGTGTTTAAATAGTTAATTCATTGTTACGAGTAACTTTTTCATACTTTTTCTCGCTCATTCCATTATTGATTGTTATATAATGTTCCAGAGTAGTATACTCGCACTCGTAATTTTCACAGTAAATTAAACAAAAAAAAAAACACTCCCCAAATCATATTATTATGTAGTTCTCTACGGTCGAATTTTTCCTCCACTCTCTCTTTATTGCCGTTCGAAATATTATCAATTGATCCTCAATTACGTCGTCGGTTAAAAATAATACGTCGAACGCGCGATTAACGAACCCTCACTCTTACGCGCGTTTTACTCTGCTCTGTGTGTGTGTGTGTACGTACGTGTGTAATTCATTAGTGGCCATTGTCAGTTATTGAACGCACATATACATTTGTTAAAAAATACATAATATACCGTACCCATATTAAAAACAACATGCACATTGTTTTTATCTCTGTTTCATATCGAAATGGTGTTTTCGTGTCGTGAACGTAAAAAAAAAATAAAAAAAAAAATGCTTACGTACAATGAAATAATATAATACGAAATATGACGTACCGCCGCCGCCGCCGCCGCCGCTTTTTAATAACACGCGATGGGGAGAGATTTTTCACATGGCAGCTGTCCGATTTAGAAGGGTTTCGACCGAATAAGCGTTTTCAGGGAGGATGTGGTGTGCGGCGGCGCGCACATATTATTGTACACGACGAGCGCGTAGTATACACCTATATTATATTTTGTTTTTTTTTTTCCCCGAGAAACTACATCCCTGAAAAATTAAAAACTTACTCGTGTTTTTTTTTTTTTTTTCACCCCGTCCGTCGTGTTTATTACGATTTAAAATATTTCATTCGTTCCGACTCGACCGCATGATATGTACGTATATAAATATACGTATACGGGGGATAAAATAGAATAAAACTTAAAAATTCATTTTAATTTACGAAACGTCGTTTGCCTTCCCGTCGTGTTTTCTTCATCGGTTTAAGTGCATTTTTTAAAGTTTAAACAATATAAATACTTTATATTATAATATTAATATAGTTGACGGGAAATTTCGTCAGCTCGAATTTCAACTCGAGCTTTTATAGAAATTCGTTTGGGGAAAAATCGGATTTTCCGTACGACGACGGCGTTACTTTATTGTTCGCCGATTTTTTCCAGTGTTTTTTCGTTATTATTTTATTTCTTCTACGAATGTTCATTCGTATACTCGACAATATTATAATATTATATTATACACATTCGTTTAGAAATATACGCGTTTTTGAAATACGTAAATATCCCAATTATATTATACCTAAATATAGAGTTTTGTACAATACAAAGGTTTAGACAAAGTGATCAGACGTTATTATTATTATTTTTTTTTTCGCGTTTTTCAAACTCGCCGATAAATAACGATTATAATATTACCATATTTTCGCACGGGGTTTTTTTTTCTCTTTCGCAACACTAATGTTTATTTAGTATAATATCAACACAAACGCTTCCGTCAAACCCGTCGATACCCATGTAAATTTATATTTCACTACTCGTTAAAAGCGCGCGCACACACGACCATTATAGAGACATGAATAAATTTTTGAAACATTTACATTGATTATCATCCCATATGTTGCGCGTGTGGGAGGAACAGTCCACCGAGTGTACGTTACGAACGTGTATACTATAATAATAATAATAATAATATGTGTACTCGTAATAATATATTATTTACGATCGTTTACACTCGGTGTTTTTTTTTTTTTTTCCCTCCGGAGCGCGCGGTCATACGTATTATACGTCATTATAATATTACGTACGTACATAATATTGTTTTAAAATATTCAAAAATTTAGATCACTTTTACGGTTTTCTTTTTAAAATATATTATATCATTTCTCGTCGTTTGTACCTTTGCGGCGGCGACTTATATAATACCTTCGGGATTAATGTATTCTTAACGGCAATACCTGCTGCAGCAGCGTTCGTTGCGGCCCCCATACACGTCGGCGGCGGGGGTCGTTAAGTCATAAAAACAATAGAACCTACGTATGTGCTCCGCACTAATGGCACATCGCATAGGTACTATAATATGTTTTAATTTGTTCTACAATATAACTCGTGAGTTTAGTGCAAGGGTCACGGACGTCGTCGCTTATTACTAATTATTATTATGACCCGGACCCCCGTCCCCCCCCCCCGGTCCGAGATATTTTTTATCATTTTTACATTCCGCGCGCGTGACGGGTACGTATTTTTTCACCGATTTTTTCACAGTCAATCGTCGTCGTCGTTTCACTGTCATTATCGGTATTCTCATTCCGTTATTTATAAACGTCCGAATAAAGACAGACTATAATATAATACGTATTTTAATTACCGGATATTTTAAATCCACACGAGAGGTTGTTGTTCTGCCGTTCGTTTATTGCGCGTAATAAATGCGAGGGAGGGTGATTTTTAACGCGTCTCTCCTCGCCGCGCGGATGATAAAATATTATTTTCGGCGAGATTGTTCGACTGTATAACGTCATTATGACGTGTCGTGGGTCGTTATTAGAATATAAAACCAACTCTCGTGTATAGCTCTCGCCCGCGGGGAGTAGGTACAATAATTTTTTTCTTTTTTCTTTTTCATCAGATACTAAAATAATTACGAGGCGATCGTTATCGTTCGTTCATGCTTTTTAGGCATAATAATAAAATTAAATACTCGAAGAAATATGCATTTTTATTTTCATGCACACTACGACGCGCGACGTCCCGATAATACGCGCGGTGTGTATGTCTGTGTATACGTAGTACGTGTGGGCGCACGCGAGGGCGTGGGACCATGTGGCTCGGTACTTTGATGATTAATCGTTGCGATATTTCGACATTCTTCATATTATCGTATCATATCATAGTAGACGGCGCGGCGTTCGGTAGTATTATAGTAAATATCTATAGGTATGTCAAACCGAATTCGGCTTCTTATTTTCTTCGCGTCACTCGCCGTAATGAATTATAAAAAGTTCGATAATAATACGACGTACATATGATTATCAGTTATCAATAGAGTTGGGACGTCGATGACCTAAAAAACATACAAAAATGCCCTTAAAATAGTGCAAAAATGTCCTAAAAACTTCAAAAAGTTACCTTAAAAATGATCTGAAAAACTAATAATTAACTAAGTGAAAAAAATGTATTTATAAATAATAATTTTTATTAGATATATGGGCTGTAATATAAATATTAATAAACAATAGTAGTATACATTTACATTTTAAGCATTATATAAAATTATTAATTTAAAATTAAAAATTAATTTATTAATACTTGCTCTAATCTATAAAATTTGAGAAAAATGATGTTAAAAAACCAAAAAAAAAAAATGCCTAAAAATGCAAAATAATGCGAAATAAAATTAGAATATTCTGCACCATATCGAGTGTGCATGAATTAAATTTTTAGCTAGGATAGCATCAACATTTTAACTCTAGTTGTTTAACGATAATAATAAAATCGCGATAAAAGAAGTCGGTCGGTACCTACTCGTACGGTTAGTTTTAGCAACAAGCCGGTGTGTCATTACAATAAAATTTTGACACGAGTATTTGTTGTTTTGCGTATTTATTGAAGTACCCGAGCACAGAGATAAACACGTCGAATGATTCGATGTTTTACATAAGTCTATAAATGTATATTATATACGTACGCTCCGCATGTTACGTAAAACAGTTTTTCACTATATTATAATACTACGTATTGGGATTTTGACAATAATCGATTATTTTTTCCGCGTCTTCGATGGAAAAAAAAAAAAACCGTGTTCGCGTATGTTTTCGAGACTATCTGTCATAAATCACGTTCGATTCGAATAAAAGCTAAAGTTATTTCTGACGTTTCCCTTTAGACCGTTACGACGACGACGACGCGCGCGGACCCTCGATGTGTAGATATACACGACAGGCAATTTGAATAAATTCTCGAAAGAGAGAAGGGACCGCCGCGCCGCGCCGCCGCCGTTTCGCTATACGACTACGATATTATATTATCGTTGAAAAGTCCGGCTCGTGTACAGAATACGTACTATTGATAATTTACGCGCGCGTGAGGCCGGCCGGACACAATCGTGTTTTAGTTTCCCCCCCCCCCCCCGGAGGTCTATTTAATATTGTTGTTGTTGTTGGATTTTCATTCGAAATTAAGATGATATTGTTTGTCGAGTCGGCGCGGGCGAGGCTGGCTGGGCGTGTGCGCTCGCCGATGGTAAATTAGAAAAAAAAAAAAAAAAACTAGTGGTTAGTAAAATCCATAATATATAATAGTCATAATGGGCGCCGTAATAATAATAATATTATTATTATTATTATTCAAGTGTACTCTGCGAGTTAAACTCGGAACAATTTTCCGCCGGTGACATTTTAAGGGAGTGTAAACAGGCCAGAAGAAAATGTAATTCGCTTTGTGTATATACGTGTACGTACATCTTTGGTAAAAGCTTTTAGCAACGTCGTTGCCGACCTTTTAGCGCCGGCAAATTCGTTTTCCTTACCCTATCATTTTTTTACCATCGCTTTTCACATTTCGCGACGATATCGCGCGACCTTTTAATATAATCATCGAGCCTTTTCAGTCGAACACGTGGCTTACTGAAACGCGTATACAATAACACATAGACAATCGTGTTAGGTACGTATTATATTATAATATAAAATGATGCCGCGTAACGAAGGGGGGGGGGGAAAACACGGCGCATTCGCTTCAAAAGTTTTCCTTTGATAGATAAAAAAAAAAAAAAAAACCCGTTAATTTTTTTCGACTTTTTCTTTTCGTCTCTTCATTTCAAATCATTACCGATTTGTTTTGCTTCTGCGAACGAAAAAAAAAACACACACACATTTTTAGTATATTTGACTGAAACCTAGTTGTTATCGTCGTCGAGTGAAATATTATCGTAGCTTTTATTAAAAAATTCCATTCTCTCCGCATTCGGTTATTTATTCGTGAAAACGGTTTTTTTTTCTCGTCCGAACACAATATAAAACACACGCAATTTGTAATGTATATTATGACGACTGAAACCTATTTACACCGTCGTCGTCGTCGTCATCGTCGTTGGCGTGCCAATTCAACGCGCGCGCGCGCGCGCCTGTTTGGAAACAAAATTGGATTATGACACGATGAACGTGTGAGGTTTTCGGTCGATCGCACCGGAGTGTGTTCGATCCCCGATAAAAGCGCGCGCGTACTCGACGGTAATGTAAACCGTGTGAAAACACACTGTACAAGGTGATCCATCGGGGCTAAATTTAAAATCGCTCACAGTACCACACGCGGGCGACCGCCGCCGCCGCCGCCGATATTTGCCGATACACCTAGCCAAGGAAAATACACACAGTAGGAAGAAATGATTATTTATAATTTACAGCCGTCCCGCGATATTCCTGAACCGCTGATATTTAATATTACGGTTGAAATTTATTTTTAAACGCAAGCCCGACGACGCTCTGGCTCCCGAGGTTCTCCGGTCCAGCAGCAGCGGCACAGTCACGTTTATAAATAAAACATGTCATACGTATATACTTATAAACGCATATAAATATATGATATTTTTTATTTTACTAATATTCCTTTACTCTGACGACGAGGCTCGGTTGATTTTTACTCGATTAAATTTTATACATTTTTATTCGTATATAATATTCCGCCGTATATAAGTGTGTCCATAACCAGGGGTTCTGTGGGAACTCACCGGCGATGACCCCTGTACGTGCTTCTCGCGACACCCCTTCTTCTCCCGTTGACAAACAAATTATAAAACGTTGAATTATTCAAATATAATATTATATATACGTATATATTCACGTTTACCGGCAAACAAGGGGACCGAAATCAATTCCGCGTTGTTTTTTTTTTTTTTCTTCTGTTCCGCCGATGGTATATTATTATAACGACGACGACGACGACGACGATGACTTTTCTTCGAACGATTTCTATTGAAATCACCTTACTGCCGTTTAATCTACATATATCGCGTCTTCGTTATATAAAATATTATAATAAACATCGGGACGTTAAAGAAACCCATAACGATGACGACGACGTTCTATATTATAATCTTCTCAAGTACGATTTTTTTTTTTCTCTTTCCCAATGGAATTTTCAATAACGTCGTGTAAATTTATTACCATTTGATAATATCCATAAGATATGATATGATAAATCGTCGATACGAATAAAATTGTTCTGTACAACGTTGTCGTTATAACGCGGCGGCGGCGGTAGATTATTTTTATTTTTTTTTGTAAAACAACACGTTTGAACGAATTTTCAAAGACCCATAGGCGCACGCTTGGACGTATAAAGTTTATAATAATATTACACCGTTAACTGGAAACATTTTTGTGTTTTGTTATTCTTCACAACGCATAGAAATAAGCCCGTGTCGTCGTACGCCGCGGCAGCGTACTATATTTTTCTCTCGGTCGTTCCTAATCTTTATTGTTACTCGCTATAATAATTATTGTTCAAACACTTCACTCCGGGTTTTGTTCGACTACTCGACATGTTTTTAATGCAATAAAAAGACTCTTTATCGCGCGCTATGCGTACAGGTAGGTAGGTACCCATTATTACAATTAAAACGTTGTCGGCGCGTAGTTTTCAGCGTCGCGCGTCGTCGACTGTAGAGAGAAAATCGTTACTGTTTTTTCCCTGTTTTATTACTCGCGGTCGATGTTGTTGTTTTTTATTATTACGGTTAGCCGTCCACAAAGGATCCCGAACTGGTTTTATTTACTCGCGAAGAGCAATCGTTTTCCGCGTGCAATATATACGTATATATACACGTATTATAAGCGTACAAAGTGTCTGTTAGATTCTTATTATATTATTATGTACCTGCTCGAGTCTCTCGTGTGTTGCCCGCCACCATGTGCACCGACGACGACGACGACGACGCGGGACGTATAGAACCGGCGCGGCGCGGCGTGTGCAAGACTATAGTTGCAGTGCATCCGTGCACTCTTTCGATATGCAGATCGATACCCTTTCGCGTAGTATTTATTTTCAAACGAGTCGTCGAAATCGCCCGCAGTTATTCGATACTGCGGCGCGGCACGGCCAGAGTGCAGGTTTCACGTTAGACCGTCAGTCCCCCTGTGCAGCGCGTCTTGTTATTATTAAAAGATCAACGCTCGCGAGATCGGCACACGGATTTGCAGTTTTTCGATTCTCGTGTTTACTACGACTCGGCGTGTTACGATAATATTATAATATTATTGTGTGCACCGCGTCCGAGTCGCGCGCGAGGAATACCGTGCGCGTATTGACAGCCACGACGACGACGACGACGTGGATATAATATTATATTATATGACTTACTATACGATCGAACGGGGGGGTAATTACCGCGAGGAAACCACTCGACAATGGTCGATCGTTGAAACGGAGATGACGCGAAGGAGGAAAAAAAAAAACGTAATATGGTCATGTGTCGTTAACGTGGCGCCTGGCATGTCGGTATTTATATATTATAAATTATATTATGCTCTGTATAGTCGTATTATTTTATACTTACTGTGGCGTATATCTTTCGGACACGCGGAGAGAGAAACAACGGTGCACGCGTTCGTATGATTTTATTATTATTATAATATCTGTCGCGCATGCGTAGAAAACGAATATTGTATAGGAAAAATGCGGCGACGCGGTATCGAGATTTTGGCAGCAAAGTATCATCATGGTACACGTCATAATACCTAATTAATTCCCCTACAGATTAGATTAATACCGCGGCGAACACGGCGCGTGTGTCCCACTAGGCGACCTTCCAGTTTATTTCGGAGACGTACGCGCGTCAGGGGCGGCACTGCAACGTTGTATAATATTCGAGATTTATCGTACAGTAGTCGTCGAGAACTCTCTATACTCACAAAAAAAAAAAAAAACCCGAGTCTCAGGTGTTACTATTAATAATAATATTATTATTATACAATATACAATTATTATGATAATTCGCTGGCGAACACGCGGTTAAAAATAAATTAGTATTTTTTGGCTTGATTTACGATCGGGGCTTATACGTATTATACAGTCCGATAATAAAATATATATATTTTTTTTTTATTCACACACACACACGCACACGACTGACATAACAAACAGTTCCACAGATGTTCACCCCGCCTCTGATTTATGTGAACGTTTATCGATCCGCGCGACTCGGATAAAACATAAACCATTTCTCTAAATAGCATATATAATATTGTGTGACATCGTTAAACGCGCCGTGTATGTTAAATTGTTTGAATTATTATCAACGCAAGTTGTTAATTGCGAACGTTCGAAACACACTCGAGACGAACCGCGTTCGTTCGTTTCACGTCGTCGATCGATATAAAGTAAAGTATTATACTTGATTAAAACCGTAAAGAATTTGACCGCGATTTGATATACCTAAATATGTCTTTTTCGATTTTATCCGCGTTTTTTTATAATCTTTTTACTAGATCCGAGATAATACTTATGATTCTCGTCACCTTTTTCTGAAAAAAAAAATTGATTCAATTGATAAATTGTGTTCGTCGGTTAGGTGTAAAAAAAAAAAAAAAAAAAAACGTTTTCTTTAGTACGTAATTACACTAATTGGTATTATAAGTAATTACTAATCATTGTGAAGTTTATAATTTGTTTTTTGTATTTAAAGTTTTTTTTTCCCCCGTTATAATAACTCAATACCGAAATACTTAATTATTAAAAACGTAATTACACTAAAAGCGAAAAGAAGACGTTCGAACTTTTCGTGACTTTTTTTTCCTCCGATTATTCACGTCGATCTTGAAAAACGACGACGACGACGACGAAAAAAAAAAAAACGAAAATTATAATATCTTCCGTCCCTTCGAGTTTAATAATCCCGGGGGTGTCGCGGTAGGGAAAACATATTGAGAAGCACTGATATTATAACATCGTATCTTGTGTCTGCCGTTGTCGTCTGCGGATAGTTTCTTCGAGCCACGTCCGCTTATTATTATTACCGCAAACGCATGCGGGAGACCATGTCGACTTTGAGTCGTTTTTTAACCGGTGGCGGCGGACAGACACACGACGACGGCGGAGTCAATGCGCAAGTCAAATGTCAGCGTTCGCTCTCTTTGTCGGCTCGTTTTACATGTTTAACGTAATACGTATTAAATAATCGAACATGCGCGCGTGCACTGTCCCGAGACCTGCTGTCGAACGGAAAACGTCCGCGCGCGCGTAATAATACATATTGTTATTATTATTCATTCTCGTCTCACAAAGGTTTTATTAGAGAGACGATGGGATTTCGACGACTGTTGCGTTTTTTATATTTTTTTTCGTTTCCCCTCCCCCCCTCCCCCCATACAATCGTATATTTCATCGCACAACGGTCCGGAATACGTAATTTTTATTTTGCATTTTAAAGGTCTTTTTTCATATTTTTTTTTTATTTTTTTTCCACATAAATTACGTCGATTTCCCCCCCCCTCCACGCCCCACGCCTTTTTTTTCTTCACATTTTTAAACTCATTCCTGTCGGTCGGTAAAATTTCAGATCTCAAAGAACGATACGTACGTATATTTTTAGTTTCAGTAGTCGATAATACGCATTAACGCGTTTCCCGGACACACGAGTGTGTTATTATAATAATACGTAATTTCATTTTATTTCAATAGCTCGGAAACGTTTTCACCTACGTTTATCGTACTATTATGTATTAGTAAATCAAACGAATTTGAAATTTAAATTTCTCGACACGTATACAGAGTTCGCGTAGTTTGTTCGAATTTTTCATGGTAATTTTTCCCCCGAGTTTTTATCGCCGCGTTTTCTCACGTTTTTTTCAGGTCGTCCGCGGATAGTTTGATACTTTTATGCATATTATTATATAAATCGTAGAACCTCAAAAGCGAATTATATTATCATTATTTACTCGTAATATATGTTTTTTTATCAGTCATTTCTCTCGGAGTATTTATTCATAATTTTTTCCTTTTATTATTATTATTCATTTATTTCGCGTGCGCATCGCTTCTGCGGTCAAATCGCATCGGGCTCACGCTTCCGACCGCGATATATTATTATTATTATAAGTCTTCTCGGTGAGTAATAATAATATTATCGTCGTCTCGGCTAAAGTAATTTCGAGACGTTATGTGACAGTCAATCGATGCGCCGCCGCCGTCGGAGGATCAATTGTCGTTGGGATTTGTATTCGCGTATACATATTATATTATAGAATATCGACGCGACGCGCGTAATATTTTCATCGCGATAGTATAACCATCGCGTCTGTCTGGCGATGACGTTCGTCTCGGGTTCGTTCGAAAGTATTATTATTATTATTATAATGCGCAGATGAAGATCTAGTATACCTTCGTGCTCGTGTGTCTCGTGAATAAATAACATAATATTTTCTTTCTCTCCCGGTACGCGACAAACGACCGTGTCTGTCCGGCGTAATCCATCACGACGACGACGCGCGACGCGACGCCCCGTAGCCCACTCGACGATGATAATCAACGGTAATATAATTTCGCGCGCGCTTCATCGTCTGCGTGGTTAATAAAATATAAACATCTGAAAAGACCATTGTGTAACATTAACACGCGCGCGTAACGTCACTACGATAATATTAGAACGTGTATTTTAAACCGGATAATTCGTTTGTAATAATATCGCCGTCTGTCTCGGTCCTACGTTCCTATTTTCTCACAGCGCGTTAAATAATAATTGCCGCAGTTTATAATAATTTATCGTCGTAACACGGCAACGTGTGATGTACGTATACGTATACTCCAAGTCGGTTTATTGTAGGTGCTTTTCGTCCGATAAAACGATATTAATTATCGCGTGCGCGCGCGCGCGCGTAAAACGACGACAAAAAACACTCCCAAGCAAACAACATTATTATTACATCTATATATACGTACGTATACTATACTAGCTGTCCCCCCGCAAACGTTGTTTTGTCTTTAAATTTCACTTTAAATCGCTTTTAATATAACAAATGGGAATACTTAATAATGAAAAACAGGATATTATATACTCGTATTTCAATTGAAAAAGATTTATAAACAATGATAACGGTCACTATGGTCACAGTATACGTACACACATATTATATAAATGGGCTGAATTTTTCATAATACCAATAGCAACAATCATTTATAAACAAAAATTTCAAAAGTACATCACAAAATCCCCGTCTGAGCGCCTCCCCTAATTGGGTTTTTCCAAAAACCTTCTCAAATCGGCCCTCAATCGATGAATAATATCCTTTTAACTCCGGTAGGTGTCGAATTTAGGAAAATCCTTTCCCACGGGGTCTCCACTATATAAAACGAAACTGTTGACCAAATTCAATACCACAAAGCTCCAGTGACTCGGGATTTTTTCCATTTTTACCCCTTTTAACCCCCTTAGGGTTAATTTTCTTGATAATTCTCTCCGTAAAAACCATCCTCGTACGTTCGAGGAATATTATAAAAAAAAGAATTAGCGAAATCGGTTCGGGGGTTGTTGAGTTATGCGCTTACACACACATTTTGCGATTCATTTTTATTATATATATAAGATATAGAAACGTTATCTCGACTAATCGCGTATTATCAGAAGGTTTGGCCGCGTAATTTATTTCGTTTCTCGCGCTTGCGCGGGATTAATCGTATACGTAATTGTTGTCCCTCGGTGGCTCGGTCGTCGCAGTGAACTAAAAAGGAATACACGATCGCGTGTATAAAACGTCGTCGTTTTACGCGACCGCAGCCGGTAGTGGGCGCGAAGGAATTCGAAAGGGTTCGAAACCGCAATGTTTGCGGCGGCGACGTATTCGAGTGCGTGTGTGGGCTCCTTTTCTGCGACGACGGGATAAATCGTATATATATATAACGCTTGTATAATTATTATTACGATATCCAGTGCGGCCGTCTAGTTTCAAAACCCGTCTTGGATTTTATGCACATTACGGTCGAACGCGCGCGCGCGCGCGCGTCGCATATATTACTGCCGTTTCTGGCGATACGCGCGTACACAACCGACTGCGGGCGAAGGCGAATGCGGCTTAGCTCCCTAAAATAGTGTTATCTGCCCGCGAAACTATCTATCGTTGCGTTTCAATGAAACGTATTCGTTAATAATAATAATTAGCCTCTTGTTTTTTTTTTTTTTATTTTCAATTCGAAAACAAGCGTCTCGTGTCGACCAATGTTTTATTTAATTTTTCTATTTTTCATTTTCCAGGTGAAAAACGACTTTTCCACGACGATCGTTAGAAACACAACTGGACTCGTCGCGCATGACCGAAGACGACACGACGACGTGAGTACCTTTAGCAATAATACGTATTACTCATACTCGATACCATATTTTTTTACGAATATTATTACGTTAAGCAACCCAATATACTACTGGCGCACGGACAGTCTATTATATATTCTACAGTGTCTATATTATCATGACTATGTAACGCGATCGAATACAACCGCGCGTTTCGTGTAAGTCGATAGTATAATATATTATAGGGAAATTCGATCGATTCCGATGTCGATTTAGGTCGGTAAAAATATACCGACGTCGCGATAATACTGAATCCATATATTATTTATATTATCATTATGTTGTATTATATTATTATTGTTCGTGCGAGCGTTACGAAACCAGTTTTACCAGTCAATCACGGCGAGTGATTTAGTCATTTCTCGTACGAGAAAAAATTATAACTCGGCGCGCGCGTAGTAATGATATTATGAGAATATTGTCTTTTTAACGTTTTGAAAATATCGAAAGAACCGAAAACTACGATTTCACGTAAATTCGAATCGATTCGGGATTCGTATAAATCCGATGAATTCAAACACTTACTATTAGTAGTAGAAAAGTATTTTCTCTTGTACTGTTGTAAATATTTTCATTCGTCCTTAAAATGCCTAACCTCATAACGACGACGACGTCTCTCGTACTATATAAAAACACGTATTATTATTGATTTTGCTTCGGACCGTTTTTTTTTTGTTGAAACGAGCACGTTAAATACGCGATTTACATAATCGTTTCGAGTGCATATTCGTTGTAGGTTAGGTGTATACCCGTGTAATGTGTATATTATCGATCGAAACGGACTCTCATTGTTATATTCGTATTATACCTACCCCGTATTATACTATATTATATAGTAAACGTTATAACGACAGTATTATATTTCGTGACCAAATATTAGTATTAGTACACATTTTATCGGTCAGAATAGAAAACAGTTACCCGTAGTACGTCGTATTTAAAGACAAAACGTGAATACTATACGTACATTTAGGTATATTATACTACTTATACCGTACGGCGCGGTGTCCTTAAGCGCGTGCACGGTTAGCATAATATAACCATCAGTGAAACGTCTGCGCGCATAACGTGGATTTTAGGGGTCGGGGGGGGGGGGGGGGGAAAGGATAGAAGATATTCCTGGACGACTTTATCCATTAAAAAACCGTTTGCTCGACACACACGCACGCACGCACGCACACGTCATAATGGCCTCCTCCGAAATATTTCCTTTTGTACAAACAACAGGCCCAGATACACGCTGTCACTGTATTCTATATTATAATAATAATAATAATATGATACTTATACGCGCGCTCCACTTTTCTCTCCGCGCGCGCGCGCGGTCACGAGCTCCTCTCCCGTTTACACGGCGCATTCATATTCAAATGTGGCGCGCATAACGAGCAATTAATAATTACCGTCGCGGCCGGGGTCAAACGCGTCCCGTGAATAGACGCTATTGTGCCGTCGTCGCGCCGAGGAGAACCACTGGTAAATATATAAACGTATTAAAATGAAAAAAAAAATAAATACCGTATTATCCTAAAACACTATGCGCACGCCTGCGCTGTCCACCCACTCGGGTTGTACGGGCTATACAAAACGCGGGCCGATGAATAATGAACCATGTGACTTTTGGAGGTATACGTATATACGGTACAATGACGAGCGGTATACGACGACGACGACGACGTGAAAAGACCCGAGTTTTTCAACGCGAACACAATATTATTATTATTATACACGAACGATATTTCATTCAACAATTGGGTGTGCAAGGTGTGCGATGCACACGGGCCTCCGGTTCTTAGGGGCCTCCCAAACCATAAGCTAAAAATTGAAGTTTTAAAATGGATTTAGCCTATATTGGTATTCTTTACTTCCTCGTGGCTCGTACCTCGAAAGTTTTTTGATTTTTTTGTTATTTTAATTAAATTGCTGATTTTTTTAACTGCGCTACAAATGTGGTTTTTTAGAACGACTTCTCTAAACTCTAATTACGATCCGGGTGAAATATAATCGATCTCTCGCTGTAACACACAATATTACGAGACTTTTTCGGAGTGAAGATTTACTATAAACTTAATCGCGTCTTTCCAAAAGAAAAACGGAACGAATCGTTTTTATTCTCCTTACGAATAACCGTCGTTGTTGTTCTCGTGTAACCCCGTTTCGTATACTTTTATCGCGACCGGACCTCGGAGGTCTGTCGGGCTGTTAAATCGGTTTTCGACGTGAACGAAAATACAGACGATCGTTCCGGGGGGGAAACACGCCGTGGTAGGACGGTAGCGACCGTTCCGTTTCCGTCACAGTCACGTCCGTCGTTTTCGCGGAGAAAAATCGTCCCGCGAGTCGTAGAACACCTGACAAAGTCGGTCGCAGTGCCGCAACAATTGGGTGTGCAAGGTGTGCGATGCACACGGGCCTCCGGTTCTTAGGGACCTCCCAAACCATAAGCTAAAAATTGAAGTTTTAAAATGAATTTAGCCTATATTGGTATTCTTTACTTCCTCGTGGCTCGTACCTCGAAAGTTTTTTGATTTTTTGTTGTAATTGTTTTCAATGAATTTATTATTAGCATGAGTAGATGATAACTAATATCAAATAATTCGGTTTTATTGTAAAACGTATAAATTATTATAGGAATAAAATGACGAAAATGATATTATAAAGTGTGACATAATTTGTAGAACAATAGTCATTATCGCGCAGGGGCCCCTCTCTTTTATTGCGAAATATTTCTCAAATAATTATTGTATGGATAGTAGACTGAATTAAGTTGTTCGTTATTTTTTTGATTATTCGTTATACTGATTTAAGAAGCTCAAATTTTTATAAATTTACACGATA
The DNA here is from genome assembly GCA_948098885.1 of Drepanosiphum platanoidis. Lineage (NCBI taxonomy): Eukaryota > Metazoa > Arthropoda > Insecta > Hemiptera > Aphididae > Drepanosiphum > Drepanosiphum platanoidis. The sequence continues at coordinate 8,928,487 of OX402541.1, forward strand.
ATTCATTCTTCTGATCGCGGTTCCGCGAATCCGTCAAATATTTAAGTTATAGTACACAAAAAAAATACTAAATAAATTCTGTAGTAATACAAAGATCAAGTAATAAATACGTATATTATTAATTCGGGGCCTCTAAATAAATCCTTGCACGCGGGCCTCAGAATTCATAATTGCGTCGTTATAATAATATATGGTCGTTTCCGACACCCTATAACGCGCGAGTATCATATTATATTGTCGTATCGATATATAATAATAATAATAATAATAGTACGTTTTCTTATATTCTCTCGCGCGGAGATATTTGCGGAAAAATTATCATATTCACAGTCGTCTCGCAGACCTCTCGTATTTCTAACCGGGTGAAGACAAAGAGCACGCTGCTATATGGCCCCCCCCCCCCGAGTGCGCGCGCGGGTCACGCGTGACGACGGGCTTTGTGTTGTCGGACTGTGCGTCGTCGTCGTCGTCGCCGCCGCCGCCGCCGCCGCCGCCGTCTTCGGGCGTGGCGAGGTGGACGTGGAGGTGTTGTGCGTGGACCGTCGTCGAGGGGAAACGCGCGGCGTATAATATAATATTATGCGCGTATAATACTACTGCTGCTGCTGCTGCTACTACGTATTATTTCACGGAAAGAGACGACTGCGGACGGAAGACGACGCACCACAGACCATTGTTTCGAGTGGCGGACCAATTAAAACTGATGTGGCCGCGGAGATGAGCACGACGGTTTATCGCGAGAATCGTTATAACTAAAGTCCGGATTTGTATGCACTCGAAAAGGCCAAAATAATATGCATTTTAATATTTATTTTTTTTCAATTTCTTCCATAAATAATAATTCAACATTGTAATTATACACATCGACTTTTCGACATTTATTAAACAACTACTAAATGTTTAAAAAATATATTCAACAAATAAAACAATTAATACTTTACAAAATATAAATCTGATAATAAAACCAGTCGGCATTGTTGCCGATGACCGTGTTGCGACTTGCGATAAACGAGATGATATAATTTTAACATAAACTGTCCAAATATAATATAACATACGGAGATTTTTATTTCCCAACAATGAACGTAATGAAATTGAAACAAAATAATAGGCTTAATAAACTTTTATATACAAAATATGCATTTATATGCAAAATAAACTTTTTTCTATGCATTTTCTGTGACACGAATCGTCCACGTTTCTTACTCCCATCGAAATGCATACACACACTCATTACAAATATGAAAATGCATACAAATCCGGACTCTAGTTATAACAAATCGACCGGGGAGAGAAAAACGGCGCCCCCGTCGAGAAAGTAAATATTACGCCCGAGTAGTGTTTAGCCAGCAGCCGAGCAGCCAGTACGAGTATAATGTCATTATATTTCATCGCGCGCGCGCGAGATGAGAATGTCGTCTCTCGAAGGTTATTGTCTCGTCGTTAACGGCGGCGGCGGCGGCGGATACTCTCTCTGACGACGAAGCGATGACCCGCCCGAACCGTTCGGCAGTGGTTCGGACGAATAATTCGCGAAAAGCGGCTGAAAATAATACATATTTTCGTCATAGAAACGAATAACGGATAAACTCTGACGCGACACATGGTCGCGCGACCACGAGAATATAATAGTATACGTATAAATACTTTGCATTATTATTATATTTTACGCGTATAAAAGAAACGACGTGAAAGAGCGCGTGGGAGTGGGCTGCGCGCAGCAAGGTCACGCCGGTGACCCTGGCCGTGTTGGAAACCGATGGCGGCGGCGGCGGCGGCGATGACGATGCCACCGTGTTCAAACGACCGGAGATCCGGCCACGGTTCGTTTCTCTGTCCTCGACTGTTTACTGCTCTGTGTGTGTGTGTGCGCGCGCGTTTCGAAAAGAACAAAATGAAATTGTTCCGCAGCGGTTACCGTATAACATACCGCGTGTTACTTTTGTGTACAACAACAATAATATCAGATAATAATATGAAAACGCAGTTTTCCAAAATTAAATTATATTTATATTATGCGATTACGCGTTTTATTTCAAAACGACTTTTCCATAATATAGTCTCGTCTCGTCGACGAAACGTACGAAGCTGTGAAGGTGCCCATGGAAAAGGTACCAAGTCATAAAAACCGAATTTGGTACAGGAGAAGGAAAAAACCGATTTTAGCATAATATCGTAAACCCTTTTATTCGGAAAAAAACTTTTTTTCGACACACAAATTTTGATATTTATAAATAATATGACGTGTATTCGTAATATTCTTTGTTTATTATTTTTTATTTACAAACATCTCGATAGAATGCGTGGTATATTTTTCGTCCAAAAAAATCTCGTCTAATATTTAAAGAAATTCGAGTTGGTTCTTTTTCCAGGCCGTCGGCATAATAATATATAGTATTTAGTATACCTTTTCGACGAAAAAACAAAAAATTGATTTTTTTTTTTTTTTTGACTCGGTACCTTTTCCATGTCGACGCCTCAATTAATCGTGCGTATAAGCTTCGCAGGCGTCTCATAGATATTACGTGTTATTATGTGTACTTATCGCGTCGGTCTTGAACTATCGTATCGTATTGTATTTCCTGTTGAGACGAGAGGACAAAAAAAAGAGGAGAACCGATCGTGTATAGCGCGAGTGCACTGCTGCTCGCGTGCAGTGCAACGCGGCGGCGGTGTTACGCCGAGTGTAACGGGGTTACGTCCCGGTCGAACGATGGCGGCGGGGCGGCGGCGTTCCTAACCCGACGACCGGCGGCGGCGGCATCGGACGAGACCGTTGTAAAAATCAAACAATGAGAACCAGATCGGCTTTAATTCGCTATTGTTTTACGCCAGTCGCGTCCGTACCGCAGCCGATGCTCGCAGCACAGAATCCGGTATACAATTTGTTGTTGTTGTTGTTGTCGTTTATATATTATTACGTATATTCTCTATACATCGCGCGGATGATACGGTTTTGTTTTTGTCTTTTTTCTTTCCGTTTCGTTTTTATTTTGTCGTTTGGAAGAATTATCGCGCGCGCGATCGTCGTCGGAGAGGAGGTATATTTATTTATTATTGGCTTTTTTCTCTTTTTTTTTTATTTCTGTTGGAGCTGTGCAGCACGCCGCCGGTATGATATAATAACTCCTTTTTGGCCGGGTGACAGATCGCTAATGCCAAAGTCGCTTTTATATGATCTATTAAACTTTATTGAGAATATTACGCGCGCGCGCGCGCACACTTATATATCGTATGAAACGCATTAAATGCTCGGCAGCGCACAATAGAAACGGTCATAAACGAGACGGGGTGGGGGGGGGGGGTAACTGCAACGAGAAAGCCATCAAATTTATTGGCAGAGTAGCCCGGTGCTCTGCAGAGTTTGAGGCGTGGGGCCAACTTACAAAGACCGATCGTTCGCGAGCTTTTAAACTGACCGTAAAATTGACGTTCCTCGCGAAAAGTGTATAAATAAATTATTTACTCGTGTCGTCATCGTGTGTGCGCGCGCTATTGAGATAATATAATAATAATACTTTCGTACACTTTCGTATAGTTCCGACTCCGACGATGTAATAATTTATATAATGTCGCCCTCTCGTATCGTTGTAATTTTTCACGTATAGGTTGGGGCGTGGTTACTTCGTTATTTTAAAAAAAATCACAACACAAAAAGTATTGGCAATATTGATTTGATTATTTTTTCCGCGTATATAGAAATGTACGTTTAAAGTTTTATTTTATTTGGTTTTAAAAACGACGTCATCTCGAAGGCGGCCGCGCCACCGTTCTCATCAATGCACCGGGACAGTGGGAATTTGATGAATCGTTGTCCACTTTTTCCAGCATATCTGTGCTCGTGTCGGCGATAGAGCAGCACGAATATTATTTTTCCGATGACAAAGACGATCAGTGTGTGTACCGACGATTTAAGGTAGCCCCATGAAGTGGCCACTGAAGATCGCCTCTAAGAGAGATGAGCCGTTCGGGGAAAATGTTCGTGCAAAATAATATCGCGCGTGGATTAAGTTCCTCGTGAAGAATTACTGTGCGACTAGAAATCCCTAAAGCAGCTGAATGTGTGTTGTGTGTGCAGATCGCCTAGGGGATTTCAAAATCGCCGCCCTTACAAATCGATTTCCGATCGGGCATACGACCTGTGCAGGTGCGATATTAAAATGGTTTCTGAGAGCACGCCGAGTTGCGATCGAGATCGAACGGCTGAAAGAAAAGTCTTGCTTTGTCCACTGCATTGTCGACACTGAACTGTAGTCATAACAAAAGCTCTACTATTAATAGCCGCTCAGTCGCGAGAGTTTCAAATAAGGAAGTAACCACGACGCCCCACCCTGTATATATTATCGTCGCGCGTCGTCTCGCGTTTTTCATTTCGGCCCTCTCGAACGACAGTGTTGTGTTTTTCTCGGTTTTTCACGCGACCTATTCGCCATCGTTCGTCGTCGTCGCCGCAAAAAAAAAAAACACGTCCGACCTCGAGGACGACGGTGATGTGCTCGCCGCGTTCGTTGTTTACGGGCGAATCGTGACCCGCGCGCGCGGCCAAACAATGGCTCTGAGAAAAACGTTCGTTCTACTTAATTAGTTTGCTTTTAAAAAGTAAAAAAAAACAACACGTATAAATAAATAAAAAAAAGCAAAACGGACAAGGGGAACTCTGATTACGGAGATGTTTCGTCGGGCCCGAGTGTGAACGGGTCGACGCGCGCCAACACCATCTGGACGCTGGTCACGTTCGGCGCAACGGATTTTTCACCTCTCCTGCGGCGGCGGCGGCGTACGATATACGTTATATACGATTCCGCCGAGCAATATGGTCCGAGTGGTATACGACTAATAGTAAATAATACACACTCGCTCCTCGCGCGCGGGGCACGTTTTCCGAAAACGTGTTTTGTGCACTTGTTATTGCGCCGCCGCCGCCGCGGCTCGGTTATATTTATACCTACTCATTATGTATAATAAAAACGTATTGCTCGCCGATGCTGCTCCGGACGCGCTGAAAACTCGCGAAAAACGACGTCAAATTTGCGTTTCGATCCGAACACAGTGTCTCCTCGTGCACCGGATTGTGTGATTTCTCAGAGTCCACAACGGTTTCGAATATTATATCCTTTAAAATAAATATTACGAAATCCAAGACGGATGCAAGATGTATTTTATTATTTTGAAAAAAATTATTCGACTTTAACGATTAATGCCGCGGCAACGACGAAACGCTACACGCCGGAACGAGCTACTTTTAGTGATTGCTATAGGGCTGTGAAGTTGATGACGTAGAAAACATTAAAAAAAAAATGAGCAAATATGACGGTAGAAATGACAAAAAAAGCCCTTAAAAATGAAATGAAATACATCAAATAAAAATCAAATTACGAGTGTTATAAATTTCAAAAATCAAAATCAGAGCGTTTTTGCAGATGTTATCTGTTAGTAAATATATTTATACTCGGAAAAGTCGGTCGAAGAAGAAACGATAATAGAAGTGTGAACTAGAAATGAGCTAAAAACGTCAAAAAACGACTTGTAAAGTGAAAAACACCGAAAAAAAAATGCAAAACGCATGGTTTAGTTACTCGATCGTTTATTGTGCGCGCGGACAATGTGTCTCGAACCGAAAACGAAAATAATATACAGTCAACTCGCGATATAACGAATTTCAAGGGACCGAGAAAAAAATTCGTTATATCGAAAGTTCGTTACATCGAAATTCGTTATAACGAGAATAAAAATAAAAATTCAAAATTTTATTATTCGTATACATATTATGTATAAAATATCTTAATTGCGATACTGTACTTGAGTGTATTATCGCATGATAATCGTCAGAAAAACTTCGTAATCTATTATGTGGTAATAGCAACATACTTATTTTTATATATTTTTCATAGAGTTATACACTAGAGACACTATGTATCTTATCTTAATTAAAATTAAAAATTCGTAATAGAAAGCTCCAGTTTTGATCAAAAACGCTTCGCTACATCGAGGGGACCAAAATACATTACATTTGTTCGTTATATCGCGAGTTGACTGTATTTCCATTACTACAGCTCGGCGGGCCGGTGTTGGACGATAAAAAAATAAATTTACAATCGCCGTTGCTCGGCGAGGAAATCCACCGCGGCGCGCGCGCGCGCGCGCGCGAGTCTCTTTTTCCGATCGCCCCCCACTCGGCCGAACGCGATTTATCGTGTAGTCCGAGCCAAAACCGTTACAAACATTTTCAATATCTCCCACTCGCGCGCGTTATTATAATATTATACATCACATAATAATTACACACAATTTAAACGCGCGTATACGACGACGACGTCTTTTACTCGTATTTATATATCGCACGTAGTAACAATATGGGTACACCACGCAACCCGTTATTAATATCCGGCGGGGGACGTTCGCGTGTGCGAGTAATTACCTTTATAATATATTATGCGCGCTGAATTATTATTTATATACAATACTCGTTTATGTTATTACAATCGCTCCGTATACAATAATCGCGCGCGCGCGTGTGTAAATACAATGTCGTCGTCGTATAACAGCTGCTGCGCCCGTAAACGCGAACAAAAAAAAAAAAAAAGGCAGGCACATCGCGCCGCCGCCGCCACCGCCGCAGAGATCTCCGATCGAGATTATAATATCGCGTATTATTATTATTGCGTTTATAAGACAATAGTCGTTATTAAGCTCGCGTGTGATACCGCTGCGCGAACGATTAACTCTGATTTGACATGACTCCTTTAGAGCAGTGTTTCCCAACCGGTAGATTTGTAAAAATTACGACTTGTCGAGTAAAGTAATCATTAGGGAAGAGAAGTTATAGGAGCTAAAATAGACAAAATATGCAAAAATTATATTATAATATGCAATTTTTTCTATTAAAATATAAATAATTTTTAACCGAGTGGTAAAAAATCAATACTGGTTATAAATAATATGAGATGATAAATGATTGGTAGGTGTATCGATTATAATATATTGATAGTCATGTGATTTAATCTAAAATTATAAAAATACAATTTTATAAGTTTTGTAATATATTTAATAATAATTATTTTACATTGACAACATTCTACAATTGTCAAATTTGCTATCTGCATTTTTATTTTATTGATTATTGACTACAAACATATGAAATTCCATAAAGTGATAAATTTTTCATGTCAATTGTATTAAAATCCACATAATTTTAGTAAATATGCATTTTTATGCACAAAAAAAAAAACACGAATATGCGACTTTTAAGAAAACTACCAACATATGTGAAAATATGCAAAATTTAAATACCGAATTTCAATTCATTAGGTTATAGAACAGATTTTTAGCTCACCTAGCTATAAATAGAAGATACAGACAAAAATATGCAAATCCTATGACTTCTCATCCCTAGTATAATTATTGTTAGTTTGCTATCGACATTCGTTGCTGTAGATCCGGTAGTCAAATAGTTGGTAGGTTTGATAGAAAACAAAAAAAAAAAAGAGTACAGGTCGATTGTCCAAACATAATAAAAGTATATATTATACAATATAGACATAATATGGGTGGCGTCGACTTATTAGATGGGTTATTATTTAAACTTTATATAATTTTTCTTTTTGTCATTGACATTTCGAGCAAAACTAGGTTTATATTATTACATCTGGCTTATAAAAAACGAATTTCTAAATACGAGTATAATAAATAATATCGTATAACGTAAATGCGCACAGTGTTACTCAGAGGTAACATAGAGTACAAATCAGTGGATTTTGGGAGAGAAAAAATCCAAATTTGATTTTTCAAAAAATCGTTCATTTAGAGTATATAGATAATAAAAAAAATTAAGAAAAAATCGTGCATTTTTCGATAAAATACGTCGTGTATTCTTACACGTCGTGGTCCGCGGTGGTAAAAAGGTTGGGAACCACTGCTTTAGAGAACATTATAGAAAAATCCTATTCGTCGTTTTATTACTCTACGACTATAATAATAATATAATGGAATTGAATTATTTCCATCTCGGTATGGAAAATTTAAAAAACTATCCTTTTGTTTTTCTAAAATCGTAAAAACAGTCGAATACCTACGCACCGTTTTACTATATACGAGCACGCGATTATTATTTTATTCTCCGTCGCTCACGGATATTATTATTTTATTTTTTATATCTTCTTTCGAAAAAATTTCCGGCCGACTGCCGCGATAAAATATAATATTATACGTATAATAATTGAAAACAATATAATTTTCAATTTGCTTTCATATCGGCCGTGTGTATGTCGTTTTATTATGCGTTTTTTTTTTTTCTTATTGTGATATTTGATGTTATTCGTAAATCAACTCGACTAGGATTTAATTTTAAAAGCAACTCGTTGTCACGGCGGCGTATTAATAATAGTGAATATCATTTAAGCCGGGTCGAAAATCAAGTCGATCGAACGGAAAACTACTAGACCGTAGTAGTAAAATTTTTTAACTCGTTTGTTTTGCGATCCAATCGCGCATGTTATGATCCCCGCGGAGGAGATCTTTTTCCTTCTAATTCGGACACTTTTTAAAGTCGTTTTATTTTTGTAGTATTATGGTAACTATGGCATTTGTTACGAACAAATAAAAAAACAACTCAAAATTCCTCGAGCGTTTGTGTCGGATTTCTGTCACACGCGTACACGTTTCCCTCGCCGCCGCCACCGGTAGTGTTTTTTCGATATTTTTCGTTAACATGGGGGGGGGGGGAAACCGTCAAACCCACTCTGCGTATGAGTTTGCGTGTTATTATAAAATACTAACCGAATAACCCGACTTCGCCCGTGTGCAGTATAACTTTTTATTTTATCAGTTTTTTTTCATTTTTACCCCTTTTACCCCTTTTAACCCCCGTAGGGGTAGAATTTTGGAAAATCCTTTCTTTAGGGGCCTCTGCTATATTAAATGAAACTATTGACAAAATTTAATACCACAAAGCTCCAGTGACTCTGGATTTTTTCCATTTTTACCCCTTTTAACCCCCTTAGGGTTAATAATTTCTTAATAATTCTCTCCGTAAAAACCGTCCTCGTACGTTCAAGGAATATTATAAAAAAAGAATTAGCGAAATCGGTTCAGGGGTTGTTGAGTTATGCGCTTACACACACATTTTGCGATTCATTTTTATATATAAGATAATATAATTAAAGTCCGGATTTGTATGCACTCAAAAAGGCCAAAATAATATGCATTTATGCATCAAAAAACTTCAAAATATGCACTTGATATGCTCTTAAACATTTATTAAAGAACTACTAAATATTTAAAAATATATTCAACAAATAAAACAATTAATACTTTACAAAATATAAATCTGATAATAAAACCAGTCGGCATTGTTGCCGATGACCGTGTTGCGACTTGCGATAAACGAGATATAATTTTAACATAAACTGTCCAAATATAATATAACATACGGAGAATAACATTTTTATTTCCCAACAATACGTCGTAATGAACTAATAATTTCTACGATGAAATTGAAACAAAATAATAGGCTTAATAAACTTTTATATACAAAATATGCTTGAATATGGAAAAATGTTCAAACATGCGGTCGTCTCTAAAATATGCATTTATATGCAAAATAAACTTTTTTCCATGCATTTTCTGTGACACAAATCGTTCACGTTTCTTACTCCCATCGAAATGCATACTACACTCATTACAAATAATATGAAAATGCATACAAATCCGGACTCTAGATATAATATAACGTGTGCACGAAATATTTAATAAACGTAGTTTTACATCTCGTACGATTGTTATTATCTACTAATGGCGTGTTTGATATTATAATTTTACAACTGACGAGGAGAGGGGGGGGGGGGAAATTAAAAAATTAATTCGCCCGCTCGCTCATAGTAGTAGTAGTATCGTTTAAAACGCGCGCTCGACGACGACGTACGTATTGTGCGCGATAATGTTATTATAGAGGAGCGTGTTTTTTTGTTTTTTTATCAGTCGGCCGCAGCTCGAGTAAGGGCCCCGCATACGGAAAAAAAAAAAAACAATGTGTAGAGAGAAAAACAAAAAAAAAATGAAATAGACGAAATATTAAAAGCACACCAGCTGCACCGATTGTGTTGTTCCGGTGTGTGGTGTACGTTACGCGCGCGCGGCGGCGGCGGCGGCGGCGGCGGCGGCGGTGTCATCTAACCAATTTCGTGCGAGTGGGTAAACACACAGGTGGAACCCGAGCCGCGCGATAACACCTGCACTAACATTAACAAAATAAGCTTCCACCGCCATTATCGCGTTCGTTGCGGTTTGTTTTTATATGACAAATAATAATGCGCCGCGCCGCGGCGGCGGTATAGTCGTGTTACGACGCGCGACGCGTGTTTTTCCGACCGCGTGCGGGTATAATAATATTATATTATTCTCTCGCCCGAGCGAAAAATTGTATTTTTCAAGAGAAACTCTTGCACGTAGAATCGTCTCGAAATTCGAGCGCAGACGACGACGACGACGACGACCGTATTATATTATAATTATTAAAACCACAATAGAGTAATTATTAATAAATTATACGAATTATAAATTCCTGTGTCGGAAGTTGTAACATTTGCATAATATTATATTGTTTTGGTAAAATCTTACGACGACGACGTTCCCGAACACACAAGACACACGCGCGCGCGCGCGCGCGCGCACTCCTCGTATACTCGTATTATTACAACTCCCCGCGGACGGATTTGAATTTTTGCATATTTACGGTTTTTCGGCGTGTTGTTTTGGGCCATTTAGAATTTCGGCGAGACAGTGAGACGCGTCGTCGGCCGACAGTCTAACTGTTTTTTCAAAGTAAAAACCGTTTTGTTTTCATAAATTTCACTGCGTGCAGCAGTATATCTTGGCGTTTTCGAGTGCTAAAAAATGATCATTTTAAGTGCTCCGAGTGCTTCGATTACGGTGTAGAAATTCCATTGGATATTTTCTTTTTTCTCACAAAGTACAATTATTTTTCTATTTATCACGCGAAATGAAACGGTTGATTTTTCTTCGTCCTTGATGACTTTTGCATTTTTTTCCCCATCGATTCTATACAACGCTATCCTAGCTAAACATTTCGATGCAGAATATTCTAATTTTATTTCGCATTTTTAGGCATTTTTTTCGTTTTTTAACAACGTCGTTTTTGCGTGGCATTTTTCTCAAATTTTAGATTAGAGATTAATAAATTAAAAATTTTATATATTACACCCGTCATTATCACACCCATATCTCTAATTATTAAGTATTTATAAATACATCATTTTTTTCACTCACTTGATTAGTTTAGTTTTTTTTAGATCATTTTCAAGGTAATTTTTTCCACTATTTTTAGGGCATCGACATGCTCCTAACTCTACTCATTATTATTATTATTATTGTTGTTGTTATTCGCGAGAGGTCGTTAAAAATTAGAGCGCGTCAAAAACAACAACATTACACACACACCGTTTCTATACCGTTCACAAACTATTTATTAATTTCATTGTTGGTCGAGAGCTGCAGAGCGAAAAACTAACGATGAAAAAAAAAAAGGACAATCCCATACGACAGCGCGGTCGTCGCGTTCCTTTTTTTTTTCTTTTCGTCCTTATGACGTACGCGAACGCGCGCGCGATATTACGTTTTGTATATTATATTAAACGATCGTCCTTGAACCCCCCGGTCCGCGCGTGACGCAATCCGTGACCCATTGAGTTATGGAAAAAGGGTTCGTTTTAATATAAAAATTCATATCGATATTCGAAATCAAATTTTATGTTTCCACCGACAGCCGATATTATATATACACGTACAATGTACATAATATTATATTATAATATAATACGAATATTACAATATAGGTATAAATATAATATAATGTTGGTATACCTAGGCTACGTAGCCTGTATAAATTTGGTTGTCATTATCGCGAACGCGCGGGGTTGTGTTTTTCAATCAGATTACCGGTCGTTCGATCAATATAATGAATAATGCATTCCGAGTGTTTTTTTATCACCGTCATCTCGCGTCGTTTCCAAGACGATTTTTACAATATTATTATTTATATTTCAGAGAGAAACACCGTCGTCGTAATAATAATATTATACGCATAACGCACGCACACGATATAATAATTATAATAACAGTAATAAAACGATACGTTTTTTTTTTTGACATTGTTCATCGATCGATTCGTGTTATATTTTTTTAGTTTTTTCGGAACGTCGAACGTCACACGGCGACGAGTGTTGAAATAGAACGTCTCGCATAATATATTTGTAATACGTCGTCGTCGTATTATTCATACGGCCAACAGTAAATAATAATAATAATTATCATCGACAGTATCGTCCGAACAAAAGAACAGCGCGCGTATTTAAAATACTCCTTTTAGTAGATTCCCGGTGAAACGAGAACGATTCAATATCGATTTCACCATCGTCCGTTATCTCACCGGTTTCGACTATAGATAGCGATCGGATCGGATTTCAAACGTTGGGAATATAATAATCAGGGTTGGGATTTTATAGCACTTGAAATTGCATAAATATGCGCTAAAAATATGCAATAAAAACAACAAAATATGCGGAAAAAAAAGAAAGGAAATTGACATTTAATGATGTGGCTAAGAGCGGTAATTTTGCTTGCAATTTATCAATAGCTACAGATAAAATAGAAAAATTTGATTTTATGTATGCCCGCAAGTTATTTTCAACATTAGGTTTGTCTAAACATTTTTTTTAATATGTATAAATTGACAAAACTCTAAAAACATCATGTTTACTAAAATATAACCGATTTTGAGTCAAAATCAGGTTAAAATACAAAAGTCCATCTCAAAAAGTCCAAAATAAGCACTAAAGACTAAAAAATCGCAAAATATGCAAAAATATGCAAAATAAAATTTTCAATTTGAGTTCTCTGTATCGCGAAACACATTTTTAGCTCACTCTGCTATTTCTTAAACATCTATAAAATCCCAACCCTGATAATAATATTATTGTAATATATTCAAAGTTGTCGATATCGTCGTCTCTCTCGCGCGTAAAAATATTTCATAAAATAAACGAGCAAAATGTAAATGATTCGAAGAAAAAAATTAAATGTCAATCATCGATTCGACGTAGATTGAAAAATACATAATAATGATAATAATAATAATATATCGTGCATAATTTTCGGGTACGAGTGGAGGTCGTTTACTCGCGCGCAAACCGTCGTATTATATGATATATCACCAACTATACATTATTTTCGTTTGTAATATCGAAAAGATCCCGGGGGCGCAAACGAAAAAAAAACCGCATTAAAGTAATTTCGTCGAATTTGTCAGAGTAGGAAAAAAAATAAAATAGTTTGTCACCTGCAGCACTCGCGCACCGGAACGGCGGCGGCGGCGGTATATTTTATTGGTAACACGCGCACGCACACGATAATATTATTACAATATTATATCGATGGCTGAGTCACGACAAACGCAGGATTTCGCGAGACAAATGTGCTTGTGATTTGAAAATTTTTTTAGGAGGTTTTCTTCTCGCGCGACACATCGCTTTAGGCTACACCTACATTGGATCCGCGTATTTCTCCCGATCCGACGAGTAGTCGTGCTCGTGAAATTTTATCATATGAAACTCGGTCGGCGGCGGCGGCGGTTTCGTTTTATATAACGGAAACTCGTGGAGAAAGGATTTTCCGAAATTCGACCACCCCTATCGGGGTTAAAAGGGGGTGAAACGGGTAAAAATGAAAAAAAAACCACCTGGCCGGGGAACCGCTGAAGCTATGGGTGTGAAATTTGGTCAGTAGTTTCGTCTTTTATACGTAGGTGGAGTCCCGTTGAGAAAGGATTTTTTCAAAACTCCACCCCTAAAGGTGTTAAAACGGGTACAAAGGGTGAAACTAGAAATTACGTCTTTTCAAGTGGACGTTGTTTATACAGTAAAAACCAGCACCGAAAATCGTCTTCCGAATCCACTCATTTCGCGTGTTTGCCGCAATCGGTTCTACAGCAGACAGGAGAAATACGGATCCAATGTAGGTGTGGCCTAAGGAGTAGCCACTCGTCGACGACTTCTCGGGCAGTCGATTAAACATAACATATTATTGTATTTTATTACAAACCGTGTGTCATCGTATCGCACAAAGGTCGCTCGCTCGGCGGCGAGAGTTTGCGCGTTTAATCGCGTCGCAAATTGTTTTGCCGATCGCCCTGGCGGCGGAGGTTTATTTACTTTTCTCACGAGAGACCGGTCGGCTGCGGCGTTTTGGCACCGGCCCAATCAGACAATCGTCGTCGGCTCTGCTGCAGCAGCAGCAGCTTGTACGCCCGCGAGAGAGGATACCACAATATAATAATATAAACTAATAATAACGACGACGAGGGGGAAAAAAAAGCGGTTCTTATAAAATATAATACTAAGCGTATGAATTTACAACCGTTTCGGAAGGAAAAAAAATACCTTCTCCTGCACCAGCCACCGGCATCACCTCATAATATATTACGACAATAGTCGCGTTATAAGCGCACGCATACGTTATTATAATATTATACGGAAGCCATAAAATACGCGAAATAAATTACAAATCGAACGATATGAATTATTGAAGTTACTTCGGCCTCGATAATAGGACGTGTGAAACGAACGGGGGGCGCAAAAAAGTCCTGCGGCAGGACTTTGGGCGGGGCGAGTCGGCCGGCGCATTCCGCCGCGTAGACGACGGGGAAATTAGATTCTCGTTTTGGAAAATATTATATCGAAAAACGTAGAGCAGCCCACTGCTATACGTGACGGAAAAATTCGCTTTTTTTCTCGAAACGGTTTTATTCGTCGCGGCGGCACACCGGTTTGTTGGCGTACGCCCAAGCTACAAAATATGTTTCAAGTAGTTTCGCCATCTAACCGCAATAGTTTTTCGGGGCATTTTTTGACGGTTTTAATGCATTTTTTTTTCATTTTTTAGGACGTTTTTGACCTAAATAGGTACTAGTAGAAATCAAACTATTTTATAACTAATTTAACATGAGTTTTTCCGGTTTTCACAATCTTTATGTCACACCATCCAATTAGCCGATATTATTAATTATAAATTAATTAATTAATTAATTAAATAATGCATTTTTTTTTGATATTTTTAGGGCATTTAAATCCGAGCCCTAGTCATTAGCGTACAATTTAGTAATACTACGAAACCGTTTGGCAATCTCATTGCCGCGCGACGCGACGACGTGTCCGATATAATTCAATTATTATTACGCATGTTATCAAATTCGTCATCGTCGTCGCCGCTAATCGTTGTTTTTTTTACTACTCGACATAATAATATGGTAATCACGACGGTAATAATAATAATATTATATTATTTATCGATTCTCAAAGTTCTCGCGCCTATAACGCCGGAACAATGTAAATTGTATTTGCGCGACAGACCTATTTTTTTCTCCTCGTTTTCCACGGGCCGCGAGCCAAAGTTTCGTAATTAAGAGATTAACATTTTTTTTTCGCGTGCCAGAAAACACGCGGGCGAGTACACCAACAACCATACCCATTTTTTTATTTTTTTTTTTCAAGCTTTTACAGTCCGTTTAGAACCTTCGCTGCCTCGACCACATCTTTCCACCTATCTCTGTCTTCACTATCTTCAATCCTTATTAATTCTTCTGAGACTTCCGTGAGATCCGTTTTCACTCTGTCCTCCCATCTTTGTCTTGGTCGGCCCCTAGGTCTTTTACCATATTTTAATCTTCCAATGAAAATATTTTTTGCAATACCGTCCGATCTCCAAATATGACCAGCCCATTCTAACCTTTTGCTTTTTAGATACGAACTTTCAAATATGTTTGACTTCTCCTCATCTCCCTTAGTTACCGACCAGGTTTCACAGTCAAGACCGGTCGTAAAAAGCTGGAATATAGATATTCTTTTGACTTCCTGGACAAAAGTTTCAACAATTTCGCAAGTGCATAATATCCCTTGTTTCCCGATGCAATTCTCAATTTGATTTCGTTGTGCATATTGTCACGGTTGTTTATATTAGTTCCTAGATACTTGAAATCTGTTACTTGTCGGAATACTCGTATCCATCCACTAGCATATCATCCAGAGCCCTCTCTTCTCTTGATACTACTATAGGTATTTGGTCTTTTCTTGATTGACTTTTAATCCTATAGGTTCTGCTGCTTTGATTAGGTCTGCAGTTCTCATTTCCACATCAATTCGAGAGCTACCGATTATTACGAATTACGATATCATCTGCGTATATGCTACCCATACCCATACCCATTTACTATATTATAATCGTCTTTTTCCGAGTCTGAAATTATTAATAACGATTACCTCCTATAATCTACGATATTTCCTTTTCCGGCATACATCCCATTGTCTGCGGTGTGTCGCTCTATATTGTGACCGAAAGAGATAACGAGGGCGTGGTCGATTGGGGGGCAGACAAATGTACATGACGTATTATATCGCATACGATAAAGGTCCGGAAACAGGTAAAGCGATCGGCTCCGAAGACGGGGGGGGGGGGGGACCCCTTACGCCCGAAAAAGCAAAACGTAATATAAATAATAGCACTGCGCGTCGATTGCCCGCCGCCGCCGCCGCCGTTATTTGCGCCGAATATTCTTCTGCCGGCGCACAAGGTTTTATTTTTTAAAACCCATTTGAAACACAAAGTATTATTATTCTTCTTCTAGACTTTACGCCTATAAATTATATTACAAATACGTCCGGACGTTCGTTTAATTTCGTCGAAAACTTGTCGCTTTAGCGTTGCCGCGGCGCAGTACAAACTTTTTCCCGAGTATAATATTATATTGCTGAAAACGGCGCTTTTTCTCTTTTCGTGGTGACGCCAAGTAAATAACGCTAAAACCACACGTTTCGCGATAATCGCGCGCGAAATCGGTCGCGCCGCGCCGTTTAAATGGAATTGCAGTTTTCCAACGTAAACCTGCACTAATTAGAAATTAAAAAACACGCTTTTGTGTCGTTTGAAAAGCTTCTTTATGCATTGCCGATCGCGATATTTATTTATTTTTTCTCGATATTCTCGCGATGACTTTCCGGGGGAGGCCGAGTTCGAGTTATACTTGTTCGCGCGCGTCTTGGATAAATAATCTTATATTACGTATATAAAAATGGATCGCAAAATGTGTTGTAAGCGCATGACTCAACAACCCCTGAGAGAATTATTAAGAAATTATTAACCCTAAGGGGGTTGAAAGGGGTAAAAATGAAAAAAAACTGATGAAATAAAAAGTTATACTGCACACGGGCGAAGCCCGGGTTATTCGGCTAGTATTTTATACATTATTGAATTAATATTTTCGGTCTCGTAGAGTCGTATTGGACGCGATGACGTCACGCGCGTAGTCGTATATAGTCGTCGTCGTCGTCGTCGTCGTCGTCGTAATGCCGCCGCCGCTTTCGTCGGCGGAAATCGCGGAGAAATAAATCAATTTCCGAACGCGCGGCGAAATTATTCGCTATATACGTAGTATACTCGCCGTACTATATTATATACTGCGCGTTTTTCATAGGTTTTTCCATTTCCGGTCCAACGTTTCCGTATCAAGAGTTACGACGGCCGCGATTTATATTTCATATATTTTATTTTTTCCCAGCTACACGCGACGACCGCCATTATTATTATTACTGCCGTGGCTATCGATATAATTTAACCCATCCGTTATCGTGAAAAGCCCGCTGTGCGCGCGCCCGCGCGCGCGCGTTCAAATCGAGGGCGATTCGTTTTTTCTCCCCTTTCTTTTTCCTCTCCTCGGTGTGTTTGTCGTTTGTTGTATTCCAATTTCATCGTTCGACGGCGACAATGCGCGCGCGTTAAATCGACCGAACTAAACTGATAAAATACGGCTGTTTATATACCTAGTGTTGGCCAACAGCGATATCGATAATTCGATACGATATCGATATCGCGGCGATTTTCTTTATCATTTCGGTATCGATATCTAAAAAATAATCGCGACATCGATAAAAAATATTTCACATGTTTGTATATAACAATATTGATTTTCGGACGTCACTGGCAAATCATAGTTATTTATAGGCGTAACTTGTCATTATTTAGAAAAGTGGTGTGTTTACGTACACGCATTTTAGAAACGGTAGAAGTTCCCGAGTCGCACACTTCGATAAATATCGTCAACAATTTAAAAAAATCTGTTCTTAAATTTTGGAACATTGAAAATAAAGTTAGTGCTGTTGTATGTGATAATGCTCTGTGAATATGCTTCGACATCGATATCGAAAATTATATCGCGGCGATAGGTGTAACGATAATAATAATAACAATTATCGACTCTGTTTTATATTTTCTCTGCGGTTGTTTTCCGTCGGCGATAAAGTAAAACCTCCGACGGTTATCATCGCGAGAGCGCGCGTATTTGCGAAATTTCGCCGGAGACGACAAAGACGGGCGCAGTGTGCGCTCGTACCGTTGTTTTCGAACCGATAATAATTCCCGGCACAATTTCGCGTATTATACTCTTGGCTATCGTCCAACAGTGTTGTCGAGTCCGAGCGGGGGGGACCACAAGAGTCTCTGAATCGAATCGTCTTGTCATAATAATATATAGGAATCGAGAATAAAACACGTACAGGCAGGTTAGGTGTGAAAACGTTTTATATAATGGAATTATTACTTTACCACTGCAATCGTTAGATCATATTTTAGGGGCGAATTCTAGTTATACAGTGTAGACGCCGCCGCTTATAAGACTCAAAATCTTCTGGAACGGTCCAGACGAATAATCCAAATACATTAAAAATAAATAGTAGAAAATAAACTTTTTCGGTTATAATAATGTAGAAATAATTTTAATATATACAATACGAATACGAACAGTATATTTTCGGAATATTAGAACAAAATGAAAAATAAACTAAAATTACAAAAATAATTTTTCAAAATAAATAATTTTTATATGTAAAATATTACATATACCTATTATAATTTTAGTTTTTTTATTATCGGGATTATTAAATTTATTCAACAATAAAGTATGTAATATGTAATATGTAATAAAATAAAATTTATAAATACGTAATTAATTTTTTTTTTTTCCACTTCGCCCATAAGATTGATTCGGTTATAAGCAGGGCTAGGATTTGTATGCAATAAAAAATCGTAAAATATGCATTTTATTTACCAAAACATGCAAAAATATGCATTTAAATTTTTATAAGATAAACACACAAAAATATAGTTTAAAAAAATAAATATTTATTTATTGAAATACATCAGTGGTGGTTGGCTTTTTGTCTTAATATAATATTGAGAAATAAAATTTATAATTCGCATTCACTACGTGTGTTAAATGCTACGCGGCTTTGTATTGACTGAAGCTCCGTTCAACGTCACGTCACGATGTCGAAATATACTATAAAACATGCATTTTTCGCATTCTTATAATCGAAATATGCAATAATATTCATTTTATTTATATGCATTAATATATGCATTTCATCCGAAATATGCAAAAACATGGAAAATAAAAACACCGCCATTTATCTCAAAAAAACATGCTGTTACAATACTAGCTCACTTTGTGCTGGTCCCAAAGCGAGTCTTATAAGCGGCGGCGTCTACTGTATTATGTTTCCGACGCGAGACGCGGATAATGATAACCGCCTTTTCTCGCGCGTCAAATGTTATTTATTAATTTTTTGCAAATACATAATATTATTATCATCGAGTTGCCGAAAACGGCGCGCGGCAGGACGAGCAGGACTCGTGGCGCGATAATAAATACGTTTTTAATTGTCCGGTAGCCGCGCGCGTTATTTATAACACGCACCACGTCCCGTATAATAAACGACAACACCCGTATTATATTCGTGTGTACGCGTATAATAATAATAATAATGTCCGATAAACACACGCGCGAAGGGCAGGTAGACGAACCCGCCGTCGTCGTCGTCGTCGTCGTCATCGGCTGCTACCGTTTGATAATCTTTTTTTATTCTTTAAATTTTTTTTTTTTTTTTCGGCCGCGCCGTCGTTTAAAAATCGCTTAAGCAGCCGCGTGTCGTTAAAACCTGTTTTGTTTTTTTTTTTTTTCATATATATTTTATTATTATCGTTATGACTATTATCCTTTTTTTTTTTTTTTCAATCGCTCGCACCGCGGTGTAATTACACGCGTCTAGTTTATATCTCTCGCGGCTGCTGCTAATGACGCCGAACGCGTAATTTGCCGCGCAGGACTTAATTACACCTGTACGCGTATACTATATTATATTGTAATCCGTTTGCTTAGTGCGTATTATTATTATACGCGATATTAGTTCGTCCTGACCGTACAGAGCAACGCCGCCGCCGCGAACTCTCAAAGTCCATCAGCGGCGGCGGTCAGTGGCGTAGCCAGGATTTTTCTTCGGGGGGGGGGCTGATCAATTTTTTACTCGGTGGTGGTTTACCTAGGTTCTTTATGCCCTCTGAATAATAGCTGGTTTCAAAGATGAACGATTTTTAAAAATTTCTTGCTTTTTCTTAGTATTTAATTGCACATATTATACATTATCCTGTTGCTTGTTATGAATTTTAATTACATTATCGGCATTTAACATGGCAGTTTTATGGAAATTTAAGTCGGCGTGATTTTTTAAACATTCTAATGCATCTATTTTAATTTGATAAGAGGTTTGGTTACAAGTTTGCCTAGTTCTACGTGAGAACCTTTACCAACATTTTATGTTTGATGCAAGAAAAGTACACAATACATACCAAAGGCCCCTTCTTTCAGTTTCGAATAAGCCGACCAATTAAATGTGTTAAGCCATTTCAACTTTTCAGGTTCGTTTGAACTTGCCATTATCTTGAGCTGGAAATTTATAATTTATATCAGGCATCCATAAATTATGTAAAATTGAAATTTTTTATCGTGAAACCGACTTATGCACAATGTTATAACCTAACCTAACAATAATATATGCATTAAATAAATACCTACTAGCACGGCCGAAGTTATAGAAAACGAACAAAATAAAGATGACAATTTAAGATTAGTAATATACAAATTAAGACTTTTGTAGCGACTTTCATAGACCATTAAAATAATTTTTAAATTTCCTTAACATTTCGGGGTGGGGGGGCTGCAGCCCTCTCAGCCCCCCCCCCTGGCTACGCCACTGTTTCAGTCGATATCGTCGTTCGGCTTATCGCGTGTGTGTTTTTTACCGCCTCGCTAGATAGTCGTTTTGTTTTTTCAAAAACCGTTTTCGCACGTAACAAAAAAAACTACCGACGACATGATATCATCGTTTATCGTATAATAATAACTGTGTGGGAGTAGTATATGTTTTATACGTTTTTCACCACATTCGCGTACGTCACGTGACGCGTCGTTTTCCTGCGCGCGCGTGTCGGACGCGCGCATCCGTTTTATTTCAAAAACCCGTGTGATAATGTTCGTCGACGTTTCCACGCGATGAATATTCAACAACGGTTTTCCACTCGCCGTCTTATCGCGTCGTCGTCGTCGTCGTCACATTACTGCGACGATATACACTCGTGCTTTTAATCAGAGTTTCTCGTCGAACGCGCCAACCCCCTCGTCCCTGGCAGACCTCTGCCCGCGCGCACAAGAAATACACTTCCGGCGTCGATTCGGGGAGGGAAATCGAATTCCGCATCGTCGTCGTCGTCGTAGTCGTCTGCTCGCCGCTATAGTTTCCGGTTCGCAGCCGATAATAATATAATGCACGTCGCGCTTTTCACGTCACGCGATAACATCGCGTTAAAACATTACGCGTCGTTCGTACAGCAGCCATACGAATATCGTAAAAACGTCGTCGGCCCGGATTGAGATTTTTTCGAGTCCCGTGAATAATTGCAGAAACCCCATAAGTGACAGAAATTATTGTAAAACGACTTTTTCTCATTATTTTCTCATATTCTATACCCCTTCTCTTCGACCTTGGTGAGTATATGATGAGCAGGGCTAGGATTTGTATGCAATAAAAAATTGTAAAATATGCATTTAAATTTTTATAAGATAAACACGAAAATATAGTTTAAAAAAATATATTTATTTATTGAAATACATCAGTGGGGTTGGCTTTTTGTCTTAATATAATAATTGAGAAATAAAATAAAATAATTTAGAAATAAAATTTATAATTCACATTCACTACGTTTGTTACATGCTACGACCACATATTATTTTAAATTTTCGAAAACCAATTATCGGCGATTGGATCGTAGTGTATGGCTTTGTATTGACTGAAGCTCCGTTCAACGTCACGTCATGATGTCGAAATATACTGTAAAACATGCATTTTTCGCATTCTTATTATAATCGAAATATGCAATAATATTCATTTTATTAAATACGTATATGCATTAATATGCATTTAATCCAAAATA
Organism: Drepanosiphum platanoidis; assembly: GCA_948098885.1. Taxonomy (NCBI): domain Eukaryota; kingdom Metazoa; phylum Arthropoda; class Insecta; order Hemiptera; family Aphididae; genus Drepanosiphum; species Drepanosiphum platanoidis. The sequence goes on from OX402541.1 coordinate 8,950,870, forward strand.
TGCAAAAACATGCAAAATAAAAACACCGCCATTTATCTCATCATTAGGCGATTCGTGGACATTACTGACAAAATCAATAATCAAAAGTCGCAAAAAAAACATCCTGTTGCATACAAATCCTAGCCCTGATTATGAGTATATGAGTATATTGCTCAAAAAAAAAAAAAGAAGCTTTTAGGAAAACGAGAAGTTTCTATCGATTTCTCGAAAGTTTAAATTTCCGTGTCGCTTATGGGATTTCTGCAATAAGAGTGATATCGACGGCGGTCGATGAAAAAAAAATTACAATTAATTACTATACTAGTGGATAGTGTTATTATGCCCCTTTCCGTCCCTCTAAATAGTCTAAAATAACAAACGCCTGTTGTTGTTATCATTATTCGCCGCGGGAGACGCGCCCGCGCGTCGTCGTTGTACAAATCGTTCGGAGGGGAAAAATAAAATAAAATTAACGCCGCCGCCGCGAAAACAGAAAAGTGTAAAAATAAAAAACACCGCCGCCGCCGCGAACCCGTTATTATATAATATTATCACGGAACGATTTCTCGTAATAACTAGCAAAAGTTCCGATCTCACGCTGGTTAATGATATTATTCGCTACCGTTTTGTGTGGGCTCGACGTACGTAAAAAAAAAATTCCGTTACTCTATTATCATCATCACTACCGTCATTATTTACCATCATTATCGTCCGTACACGCGCGCGTTATAATGAAATATTATTTATACATATCGGAAGGATATGAAAGGATCACATATGAAACGTGAAAAATTTCGGTCGTCATTGTTACCGATAAATCATGACGACGCGATAGAGGTTAGCTACCGAAAATCAAATCGAATAATAGTATTATAATATTATGTTATCGTAAACACACCGCGAAATAAAAAACCGATCGAATTTCGTTATGTAACTAAACTACTCGTCAAAGTGATGATTTTCGTGAGTTTTATATATTATTATTTTTTTTATCACAACTCCTCAGGCCGTACAACAGGGCAGTGGTCTTCAACCTTTTTGGACTCGCGACCCAAAACTTTTGTAAAAAAGCTAAAGCTGCTTAATGCTTTGCAGTAGTACTATTAAAACTGAATAAATACAAATTACATTTTAGTAGGTAGAATGCAGTGTACAAAAACACATTTTTGTTTCACCTTATATAGTTTTATAAATTTAATTTACATTTTAAGAAAAGGACTTATCGCGACCCGAAAATTCAACCCACCGGTTGAAGACCACTGCAATAGGGCATATTAATTATTTTCATACGTCGCGCATCGTTTGTTGAAAAATCTCCTTTTTCCCGGAAAAGTGTACTATATTTTTACCTATTTATGCGCACTTATTGGAAATAGGATTTCGACGCGTTTTTTTTTTTTCCGTCGTACAATACTCGCAACGCCGAGCCTCCATAAATTAGTTTCATTGTATTATCGGAATAACGAGTACATTATTTCGTTTTTTCTTTTACACACACACACACACACACCTCTTCCATCAGTAGAGTTTTGTAAATTCCTTCCCCCCCGAGCGATAATAACGCGTCGATTCCGTTTATTTTATTATTATAACGTCGTCGTTTAGTATTGTTGTTTAGTGTCGTTTCGGGAGGGCAAGGACGACAATAACGTAATTAAACAACTGTATTTTTGTCGGTTTTCTCTTTTTTCTACCCCACCGACTCTGTAGTGTAGTAGTAGTATATTTTATAATCCGCTTCGGAGCGGCGGCGCTAATAATATTATCTGTGTTTAACGCGGTTTCGGGTTCGACCGAAATTCGACGATATTTACACGCGCCGCGGCGTACGTATTATTATTACTATCAGTGTATTCGTCGTCGTCGGTCAATATTTGCTCGGCCGGCCGACTGAATTATTCCGCGCGCGCGAGAGGACGATAGTGTCGACTCCTGTGGACACACAGAGAGAGAGAGAGAACCTCCCACGCGCGACATAATAATAATTATATTACTATCGATACGGGTTTGCGAAATGTTTGTTTTAAAAATTGTTTTTTCGGTCGCGGTCATGAATATTATCATAACGCGCGCGCGTAAAATTTATTCTTTTTTTCGTTTTATCATTTTCATCATCATAATACTATATTATTATAATATGTATCGTTACGTTTTCTGACGTTTCGAGGACTCTCGTTTTTTTTACTACGTCGTCGTTTTCGATCCTGCCGATTTCGTCCATTCTACGAGTTTCGCCCCAGTTATCGTTTCCCGTCAAACGGTCTGTCCCCCAGAGATGGGATTTAATCGGTTTTTCGCTAAAATTTATCGATTTATTATCGTCGTCGGGGCGGCGATTATTATGCGTACGATGCGGCTTGTCGCACAGTGCCCAAGCCGACCGCTATAAGGACGGTCAAGGTTATTGTTATTAATCAAACGACGACGACGACGACGACGAACGGTTAACCGCAACGCAAGGCCGTAAAATATTGCACGCGAGCAAGACCGGGCGGCGGCGTCTCGATAATTTTTCAATTTTATTTTTTTCTTCTCACAATTTTTTTCCTCCGCGTCGACCTTATCGCGTTCCGCGTAGGCGCGCTCGCTCGTTGGGTTTTATGAAATAATAGGCGAGGCCCAAAGATGTAATAATAATAATAACGACAATACGCTGCCGCTGCAGAGTAGTAACACAACAATACGATTTCACGATTAATAAATTTTTATTTTTTTATTTTTTACTCGGAAAAATATAAACGGTTTATCGCTCGCGCGCGCGCACGTGTTTACGACGACGACGGCGCACGTGTTGCTGCGAATACCGTCTCCCTCCCCTCCCCTCCCCACCCCACAAAGCTAATTACATTTTCTCGTCGAGTTTTATTTATTTTTTTTTGCTCTTTTCTACTTCGTAATAACATAACGTATATTGTACGATATTTTGCAATAAACGAAAGATCGAGTCAATACAATAAACGCCGCCGTATAGTGTTTAGGCGTTTTTTTTCGCGTGACCTCGAATCCTTTCGCGTCGTCAAACGACGATCGTTTCGACGTTTTAGAACCGTCACATATTTCTCGAACAATAATAATCCGCACTTTGTCACACCACATTATTAGTCAAAAACGGCAACGTCAAAGGCTCTCGAGATACTATATATACGATATACTTCCTTTTTTTCCCTTCGTTTTAAGTCGTTTTATAATTTACCACTCGAATAATTGGGATCTGAGTTTTATCAAACGTAACAATATAATCATTGTCATAATGCTGCGCCGACGTGATATTTATTCGTTAATTCGGTAACTCTTTCCGATAACCACTCTGAAGATAATGACTTTGACTTTAAGTTTAATTTTACGTTAAAGTCGTCCCCTTTAGCCTATAATTCGAGTACAAAACAACGCGTCTAACGTGAAAAGAGAGAACGCAACAGACGACTGTTGCTTTTGAGCTTGAATTTTGCCGTTTTAACAAGTCGTCTAGGTTAATCATCGATACGTGTGTGTGAAAATTTTATCACTGTTCTATATAATATTAATCTTCTATGTTTATTATAATATCACTTATGTACGCACTATTTGGGCGTCGATAATAAATAGGGCTGGGAATTTAATGCCCTAGAAAACCCCGAAAAATATCCTAAAAAAAAAATGCTTTTATGACCTTAAAACTCTAAATGATGCCCTAAAAAAATGCTTTAATTATCTAAAATTTTTTTTTTTTTAATAATTTTAGTATAAATTACAATAAAAAGTTGTATACAAAGCTAGATAGACTTAATCTGACGTGGACTTGGTTCAATCTGAAAAAAAAATATTTTTATAAATTATACGTTTAGATCGTATATTTATTTACCTATACATTCCGAACTGTTACACTGAACCACGAGAGCTTGTTTCAGATTTTCAAATAAAAATCATCTTCTGTTGTCTGCCAGTAAGTTCTTGTTGTAGATGGAAAAACTCCTTTCAACATCTACTAATATAATACCTACTTATAATCTGTTATAATGTTTCAAATTCATACACTTGGTTTAAAAAAACTCAAAAAATGCTCCAAAAACTCTAAAATGCCCTAAAAAATTAAGAAAATGACCTAAAAACTAAAAAATGCCCCAAAAAATGACAAAAAATGCAAAAAAAATGCAAAATAAACTTTCTTATTCTCATTCAAACGTATATAAAACGAATTTGTGACAAGACGAGCATTGCACGGTAAGCTTTGGAAAACAATGCAAAGCGCATCGAAATCCCAGCCCTAATAATAATATTATATAAAAAATATTACAATATACTTGGCACGTTAGTGGGCGAGTAAACTCTATACATTATAGGTTAGGACTAGGATTTCTCACCATTATTTCTTACACTGCGGCGCGCGTTCTATCGAGTGCGCCGTGACCATATATACGCGCGTTTGACATTATTACGCGGTAATATATACTCCAGTATATAAGGTACTTGCGTACATATATACGGTATTAAACCGTGATTTACATCGCGGCCACCATTTCATATGTATATACAACGCGGTTCGATATATATGTATATATATAAAATTATGTTATAGACAGCATTGTAACGTCCGTCGTTTATTATTTAGATCGTGACGTGAACGGTGTGGGAATCGCGTCTCGGGGTTCAGGTCGAGTGTTCGTCATTAGCGTGCGCGCGCGTATATACATGAATGCCAATGCATTTTCTGGCCCGCGGGGGCTTTGAGCGCTGCCGTTGCAACAGCAGATACGCATCTCTCCGGGGAAAGAAGGAGGCCGCGCGGGCGCGTGTTTACGACAATAACGCGACTGCAGTGCAACGGTCGTATATAATATAGTGTTTATTCGTTTGTGCAACGCTTCGCGCGTAAAGGATAGGTTTTTCGAAAAAAAAACCGCACGATATTACGAGATCGACGACGGATCCGTGGTCGATTCGATTCTACGTTCCCTCTTTAAGGCGCGAGTATATTTTTTAAAGATACAGAGCGATCGATTTGAAACCGACCGCGACGACGCACTGTTCAAACCGATCGCCCTGTATACTTTACGTCGTCGTCGTTTCATTATTATTATTATTTTATTATATTGTTATTGTGTCGCGCGCGCGACGTTATTATTGCAGCAGCAGCAGCAGCAGCAGGTATATAACGACGGTTTTTACTGAAATGAAATTTGACGGTTTTTTTTTCTTTCCCCCCCCCCCCCCCCGAAACCGCTCGCCATTGTTACGTTTTTGTATTTATAATATACGTGTACATATTATATGCTTTCGTTAGTCTCACAATACGCTCGCGCGATGACTTTGCTGGATGCGTATCGCGTCGTAGCATACGATGACGACGAAATATCATTAAACGGCCATCATAATTGAAACGAAACGCCGCCGAGTTGACGACCCGAAGGCCGCGGAGGTCGCGCCACCAGTGCGCCGGGCGTGGAAAAATTTTTATTATACGTATATTGTTTGGTAGTTTTGACTGGCGACAAAACACCGCCGAAACTAGAGTGAAGGGAAAAACGTTACGACGCGTTTTTAGCGATAAATATTCGTCGTCGATAAGGATATACTTACGAGTAGAAAAATTATTTGTTTTCCTTCGTCTTTCGACAGCCGTCGTTTTCAGGACCGAGAGAATATTTTTAGGTTTTTCACAGCACAAATCGTTATTGGCGTGGCGCGCGGTTTAATTTTGGTAAAAACCACCACTGCTCTCGCGGCGCGTTTAGATTTTTTTCGAAACCTTTTTTCGCGCGCTTCGTTTGTTTATTTACACCATACTTACGTTTTTTCTTTTTTATCTTTCAGACGTGTTACGCAAATCACTTACGAAATGAAACGGCACCGGTAAAAACGGTAAGTCGCAATCTCCGCAATAATAATATAAGAATATTTTTATTTTTTATTATAATTATTACTAGAGCTAGGATTTTGCTTAAAATAAACAAAAATTAGTTAAAATACACAAAATGAACGTAATATTTGTAATATTACGTAAAAATGACCTTTGAAATGCAATAAAATGCAAAATAAAAATTACATAATATTCTACATTGTTATATCACGAAACAAATTTAGTTTTTGGTTAGAATTGTATAGCACTTAAAGAAAAAAAATGCAAAAGTCACCAAAATCCTAGCTCTAGTTATTACTATTGCTCGCGTAACGATACATTGTCATTGTGCGCGGCGCTTTCGGTTGGAAAAAATTGAAAAACAATATTTCGCGCAGACTTGGCGCGAATGAAAGGGTCGTTCGGTAAAAAGCGAACGGTTTCCACAAGATTCGCGTCCTTTGCGTTAGGTTTTCGAAAACGGTATTGCCGCGTCATAATTCTAAAATTTAAGTAAAAACTTGTTGACCTGCGACCGCACGACTGATTTCGTATGTTTATTTTTTCCTTTCGACCTAACACTCTTCGTTTTCAGCTAGAAAACTAGGCCGCGTGGTTTTCTTCGCGTCCGTTCGACGTATTCGTTGACGGCGCGGCGCGTAGTGTCATTGTCAATAATCGTAACAGTAACATAAGAGGTGACGTCACCGCCGCCGGGGCGTGATAATTATACACGCTCTTCGCGCACAATATCATCGTAATTGCAGTCGCCTGCGAAATTATTATCGTGTCGGAGTTATGACGACGCCGCGCCGCGTCGCCTCGAGCGAAATAATATACCAATTCGGTCGAATTTAAATAATAAATTATAACGTAGCAGCCGCCGCCGGTCGGCAGTCGTACGTGTGTTGTTGCGATAATATCGTAATTTTATATTATTTTAAAAGATCATCTAAAACGCGCTAGTAGAAAATATTGCCGTCGAACAATAAATACGTATTCAATTGGTCGAGAACACGCGCGAGAGTGACGCACACTTTTGTAATATTTAAAATTTACACTCTAAATCGGAACTACATTTCGTCGGGTCGACTTTGTTCGTAAAACAGAGATAATCTCATCTTATTCTCCTGTCCCAGAGTTTGTTATCGTGTCGAACTCCTCCGAAACGGCTCGGCCGATTTTCGTGACATTTTTCCAAGTAGTAGCTCTGAGAATAGCATAAAAACTAAACCCCTAGGTGGCCCGCCGCGAATATTTTAAAAATTTAACGTCAAATTTTTTTGCGAATCGTTTTCAATTGAAAAACATATTCGCGTTTACAATACAAGTCGGTTAATATTATTTATACTACGACGACGTTATGGAAATGAAAACGATTCGCGGTCGATATTTCTGTTTTAATTCGGACGACCGATGGATAATAATTAGGGCAGAGAAGTTATGTAGGAGGTAAAATTGGAAAAATATGCAATTAAATCCATTAATAATGCACAAAACGTGCAAAAAAAAAAAATTATATTTTAGTGAAATAAAAAAATTAATTATAAAAGATAAATCATTGTATTGCACGGTTAATGTTTTTTTTTTTTAATATTTTCTACATCGAATGATCGGTGATTGTTAGCAGCCAGTATACGTAGTTATCGAATCTTGAATCTTGGATTTATCCTTAAAATAAATATTAAATTTATCAATATAAAAATAGTTTTAAAATAATAACTTTTTTCTCACCTGATAAATTATTGCATCTGCAGTAGACGTGTTATTGGTGCGTACTTGTAAAATAATGTCAAATCGTTTCCCGTAAGATCTTCCGTGTAAACCATCCATCGATGATGAACTTTCTCCGTTCGAAATTTTCAAAATTTTTAATATTATCGCAAACCCGTCATTTTTTTTCTCCAAAACTTGGTTAAATATTTGGTAATTACTTTAGCAATTATTTTTATAATATGGAACAAAAAAAATTCATATATTTCAACTATGGAGCTTATTATATGACTTACATTTATATCTATCTTGGTTTTCGCTATAAAAATATAGAGGCTCAGAAAAAAAACATGCGAATCCTACAAAAACTTATCTCTGCCCTAATATTATGACGTTCGACGACGACGCGATCGGAAACTAAAACGCGTGACGTATAATCGTGATCGAGAACGATATTTAAGCGTGGTGGACCGAAAAGTTTACCGTCCGGACAGTTTGAGGGGTGGGGGGAGGGGGGCACGCGCGCACGCGATATCGCCGTACGACGATAATAATAACGGCGCGCGCGTACGTCTTATTTATATAATTGACCCGGTGAAAAGTTTTCGGGGAAATCGAAAAAGTTTTTCTCGAGTATATAATAATAATAATAATATGTTTCGCGTGAGAGTTACGCGCCAGGAAAAGCTCACGGTCGGGGGGGGGGGGGGGGTAATAAAGAAATCGAGAGCGCGAGCACGATTTCGGTGCGTTTCCGAGAGTCGTTTTTATTTAAACAATTCATGGGTTTTTACCTGCGACGGACACTGTTGCCGGCGCGATTGTCGGCCGAGACGGAAACCGTATAATAGATTGTGTGTTGTTTTTAAATTCCAATCTCGGTCCCGCGCGATTTCATCGCCGCCGCTTAGTGCCCGCAGGACCGGATATAGTCGGCGGGGTGGGACGGGACGAAGGACCTTTTTCTCGGTTCCAGAGTTCCGTGTGGCTTTTCGGGAACGCGCGCGACCGCGGATGAATTTTGTTTTTCTTTTCCGTTTCCTTTCGTAGACGCGTCTGAAGAATTTTCGTTTAGAAATTATTAAAAAGCTACTCAAGTACCAGTCGTTTCCGCCCCCGAAAATACAATTTATATTATTCAATTATAGATTAATAACACTGTAATCCGTGGTTTTGTTTTTTTCTAAAACGAAACGTGTTTTTCAAGCGCACGAAATTCGTTTCGCACACATCCTAAAAGGAAATCGGAATTTTTTTTTTTTTTGTTCAAATTTTTGCTCAGGTTTTCTGCCCGTTCTTTTATCGAGTCGTTTTTTTTTTTCGTAAGCATTCAAAGCCACGCCCCGATTACAACATTGTGATAATATTTTTCTAAATTAGAATTGAATTATTTCAACGGAAGGCATTTTCGTCTTTTCGATCAAATTCATTTCTCTCTTTTCTCACGGAAAACGACACATAATATTACAAAAAAAAAAGGACATGGATTTTGAAAAAAAAACTGTCCGTGTCACTTTCGCGATAAACGTAAATTGAAAAACACGTCGTCGTCATCGGTTAGATTTAAGAATAAAATATTCAATGGCGATTTCTCAAGGACTTATGAATCATAATATGAACGGTGTAGGTACATTTCACAAGTAAAAAGATTCGTATCGCGTAAATTACACCACGTCGTTTCGCGCGTTTCATTATTTACTCGGTGAAAAATATTAGAACTCGGTGAAAATCGTCTCCTTGAAATCGAACCAGAGTAGAATAACAAAAATTAAAAAAACGATCGATAAACGTTTGTTTTATAACAGAATGTGTATATTATTATATCGAAACGTTTAAAGCGCGCGCGCGAGAAGCAATAATATTATATTATTAATATGAAAATTATATTTATTTAAAATCACATTTGTTTATGTGTGTTTTTTCCTTCATATTGCGTAAACGCGTCCGATCGATATCACGCGCGCGCGTTAATGTTTGCGTATGCAAAAGCCGTAACCTTCGATAACTATACGGCAGTTATTCAAATATTACTTTACTGGAATTAATTATTCGTTTAGCAGCGCGCCAACGCGAAAACCGCCGCCGCCGCCGCCGCAGTGTTTAATTAAAACACACGAGTCTCGCGCATATATTATTACAGTATATTTCATCGTTATCAATTATCCGAGTGACACGCACTGTATCTACACACAGGGTGTTGTCCCGCTGGAACGACAATTTGTTTGATAATATTATTATTATACAGCTCGTGGGAAAATCGGTTTTTTTTTCCTCCCCAAAGAAATCGCAAAAAACCAACGACGTTGTTTTCCGCGGAGAAATATAAAAAAATTTTACACAATAATTTCGTATTGCTCTCGTTTCGTTTCGTTTCGTTTTGCCTCAACCGTTGCTATCTCTGTATAATATTATAACGCGCGTCTCGCACGAAACGCCGGAAGGCCGTCGAGGGCGAAGAAGAAAAACAGACACAATAATAATAATAATAATAACAATATAATCTCCTCCTCGTCGTCGAGAGCGATTTATGTTCGGATTTTATTTATTATTACGCCAGTCGTCCGCACAGAGAGTCGTTCGGGATTCGACGCGATGATAACGACGCGCGACGCGTGTATCGTATTCTCTACTAAAAACAATAACTATAAAAACCGTTTTTCCGTATATTTTAATGAATTTATTTTTTTCAATTCTGCGGCCGCCGAGAACCGTAATCTGCATGGTGGTCGTCGTCGCTTTTCACGAGAGGTACCTAGTAAATAACTTTGTACAATATAATATACACGTCCAGCGGACAACAAATTAGAAACAGCTTTGGTTTCTGTTTGAAATGTTCGTCGTCATAATTATTGCTTCCTATAGTCGTCGTCGTCGTTACATCAATTCTGAAATTTTAACCCCTTTTACCCCCCCCCCTTAGTGGTTGAATTTTGAGAAATGAGTCGATAGATTTATAATGAAACACGTCGTATATTATATTAAATTTTTCGATTGAAAATGATTCGCAAAAAACTTTATAAACTTTATAACTTCATAAACAACGATAACGGTTACTATACGGTTACAGAATAGGTACATATACAGGGTGGGACGAAAGACTTACAGAAATTATATTTATTTTGAAAATGACATCAGAAAGACGACGACGACGGCCGCCAGCAGCGATACATCGACGACCTTTTCTCCTTCGGGGGTGTAGCTCCACGAGTGAGAAAATCACAAAATAAAACGTTAAATTTCGAAAAATCTTTGTCGCGGGCCACCCTTAACACCTAGGGGTTTGAAAAACACTCAACGTCCTGTTCTCAGAGCTCTACCGAATATATACGAAAAATTTCATCAACTCGGATTATTACACTCGTTTACGAGAAGAACGAGCCCTTCGACTATTGTATGGGCCCGAGACAACGGACTAGAAATCAACCCTTGGAACGGCGCCCAGAATCATCCCCCACACACGTATGTGTACGATCAATTTACGATCGGCTCATTAGACACGTGTACACTCGTATTCGGGTAGTTAGAACGTGATTGCGCGTGCGCGCGAGAACCGTTTGTCACGCATTATAAATGCGTTTGCGTCGAATACGTAATAATAACGTGAAATAGCTGATATACGTATATCCTTTATATATAAGTTAATTAACGGTATCACCGATGATCCTGATCTATTTAAATTGCATCCCCTTTACTATTCCAGCCTACAATAATCGTTGCACATCTCTGTTTTACATTCCAGTATATAGCAAACAAACTATTTAAAAAACTCACCTATTCCTAGGGCTATGGCTCTATGTAATACACTTTCGATGAGAGTTGACTTTTTCTTCTATCCCTTAAAGGAGATAATAAACGCTCACGTGAATAATGTGAATACGTGACGCTGGGTTTGCCTTTCAAATTTAACACTTTTTTCCCTTTTTAGATTTTTGTAAACTTTATATGCCTATAAGTTATCTGTTTGCTCTGTACTATTGGGCCTCGGCCCGTTTTATTCTACTGAAAAAATTATTATTATTATAATAACATTATTGGCGGAAACCCGCCGAAACTGTTTTTTTCAAACCGCCCAAAAATCTGTCGACGTTTTCAATAATAAATACACCGCGCGTATGAATAATATACGTATTAACGAGGGTCGACGATATTCAGTGGAATACAAACGTCAAATCAAACGTTCTCTCCCGTTTATCGCGTCGTCGTCGTCGTCGGGGAAGAACCTTGAAAAATTCAATTGATTTAAAAAAAAAAAAACCACGCGTTTATTATAAAATAATTACGTTCGTAGTTATCTACTACCTTCTACCGGAGGCGGCGACGGCGCCGCGCCTACGTTGTATTTTCAAACGCGTGACGAATAAATCGATGGTAAACTGTTTGTTTGTTTGTTTTTTTTTTTTTTCCGTTATTGTTTTCGGAATCCGATTGTCGCCGAGTTCGATACACCCTCTTGCAGGTCCCTTCGAAAAAACCGATCGAACGCTTTTCTTCTCGCGCCAGAAACGTAAACGTTTAAATCTTTGTTGCGTACTAATGCATCGTATTTTTCAAAGCGTTTCGAACGCTAACGATTTACCGTTCCTAAATTAGTATAATCATATAGTACACACTTACTATAAAAAAACGTATTTAAAACTAAAAAATATGAAATATAACGAAAAAATGTATCTAATTTGTACTTGTAATCGTATATTGTAACTAAGCCATGCTCGTCTTGTACAGTTTTTTCTTCTAAAAAAATTCTAAAAAAAAAATGTTTTTCTAACCGTCGCGCGTCGTCGTCGTCGCCAAGTACGGTCAAAACACAAAACAATATTAACTAATATAATATATATTTTTAAACCCGCTCGTTTTGTTCGCAGGTGGTCGAGGAGTCGAGCGTGATCCGCCCAGAGAGCTTGGACATGGACTCGCCGCCGCCGCCTCTGTCGGTGAGTACTTGGAAATTTTACTACATTTTATACTCGCGCGTGACTTTCGGATCGTATTTTTGCGAAATCGCGTACCGATCCTCCCGCCGGGGCTGTAAATATAAAAGTTTTTTTTTTTTCCAAAGGATAAAAGGATATATCCTTGTGTGTGTCCATCACCGGTCATACGATTAATATTATTGTCATTGTCTCGTTTCGGCGTGAAACGTTGTCGGGTGGGTGTGTAACGCACAATACGTAACAGTCGATTTAATCCTCGTCGGACGAGGATAAATACTAAAACCGTAATATAATTTAGCTATTACTATTGTTGTTGTTATTATTCTCACCGCCGCTTTACTCTACACGCCCTGTGGCGGCGGCGGTGCTGCCGATGTTTCGGTCGTCAGCGGGATCAAATGCATTATTGTAATTAATTGCCCCGCGCCAACCCGTCGGCAATTAATAATAGTAAATACCGCCGTCACTGGTCACCTCAACGAGTGCTGCGGTGACATTGTTCGCGGCTTGCGTCATCGTCGTCGGGTCTCCAATTATTCACAACACTCGACGCGATCGTCCGCTAAAACCATTTACGCCGCCGTCCCACAAATCCTTAAATTCTCTCTCTATTTAAATTTTTTAAAATATCATTAAACATATAAAATTATTTCGACTATTTTCGTTTATTCGAAATGTTACGTTTGTCAGGACGTGTACTGCACTTACTCGATCACAACCGTTTACACTTATTATTAGGGCTCGGAAGTTGATGACCTAAAGAACCTTAAAAAATGACCTAAAAAAATATGAATAAATGACCTAAAAATGATGGAAAATGACTGCAAAAAATGACCCAACAATTGTCAAATTATGATATAAAATGACTTATTTTATATTTTATATTTTTAAGAAAAAAACCTTTTATTTAACATCTTGTTAAAAATTGTTATTTAAATATAAACCATAAATACCCTACGAAAATATTTAAAACAAAATATAAAAATGATCCTAATTAAAAAACCTAATCAAATTTATTACATTGAACAATAAGTGCATGTTTGATATTTTCTATAGTAAATGACCTGCGATTGTCCGAAAGTAAATTCTTATATTTTGAGAAACTTCTTTCTCAACAACACGCTACACGAGACGGTCGAATACTAAATTATATCATACAAAATATAGCGGCTACAATACGTGTTAGCTGTTATTGAAAAATAATCATTTTATTGTTTACAATAATACCCTATAAATATAAATATACTATAGTCTATAAAGTATAAACTATAAATAGACCATATTTCAAACATTGCGAGATAAACAGCTCGACCACGGCCAGTAATTTTAGTGTACCTAGTTATTTTCGTAACACTAACAACAATAAGCTATATTTAAAAGTTAAAATAAGATATTAGGTATATTTTATTTTTATGACATTTTCACATTTAATGAAAAAAATGAAGCATTAAATGTATGTAAAAGAAAATTTCGTTGTATTTTAGAAAAATGACGTATTTGTCGAAAAAAAAATGATTTAAAATGTAGGACCGTGATAAAATGATATAATGATAATAAAATGATAAAACGCCTAAAAATAGCAACAATAAAATTATCAATGTTCGTCACATCGGCGTATGGTTAGCGATCTAGGGTTAAATACGATAGGATGTGTACAAACATTTTATGTTTTGAAAATTTAAAGTTTTCTAAAATTTAAAATAATGATTTTTGGCCACCTATATTTTAGTTTTTCGACCACTGTGCGTCGCGTTAAAAAAATAACTGCGCTACGTGTCCCGAGACAAAGTCGATCGATTTTGGACGACGATTTTTTTTTTTTCTCGTCGGCGATCTCTGAAAACCGTAATCGGGAAACAATATTATTATTTTCAACCGCGAGAACGACGACGTTATGCAATCGCGTGCGCCCGCCCGGTCGTCGTGCGTTCAAAGTTCACGAGAACAAAAGAAACCAATCCGGTTGTTATCGTCACGCCGCCGCCGCCGCCCACCGCCACCTGCCGGCGAGACAATGGTAGCGGGGAGCGGGCGGAGGTGAAATCGATTTCGGACGACTACTTTCTCTCGATCGCGGCGGCGACGACGACGTGTCTTTACCGTTTCAGTGTCGTTCGTATCGCCGTCGTCTCCGGGTCGCGCGCGCGGTCGTCCGAAATATTTCTCAGTGTTTTCTCCGTGAGCGCGCGTCGGTTTTTTTTTCTTTTTTTACTCCATCAACACTATCCCGCCGAGTGGTCGTCGCCCGAGAAAACGAATTTTCAAATATTATCAACTCCTCGTCGAGTGATGGAAAAACGAGAATCGTCCGAAATCTCCAGGTAAAAACTTTTACGTATTAACGAATTCCGTAGTAGTCGCGAAAAATTCATTTTTCTTCTCGTCCTTTTTTCGTCGCGCTCGCGACTTGGTCTTTATCGAGAAAACGATTTCTGTTACGGGCCTGTTTTACTCTTTCGAGTGAAACAAAGAAAAGGAGAGGAATGTAGTATCTTTATTTGTGTGTCCTTCTTTTTTTAACCTTTGTTTAAAAAGAAAAAATAAACCTCACCGAATTAAGTCGCTCGATCGTTCTCGTTTAATTTTTATAAATACCGAAATATCGATTTTTCCGTTTCTCACTCGAGTCGTCGTCGCGTCGGGCCGTAATCGTTCGAGTATACGTATATCGCTAAACATCGAGAAATCGGTCGAGGTAATAGGTATAAAAAAAATAAATACCCTCCGAGTTTTTCACCCGCTCGGCGACGATCCGTCGGACGACATCGCGCGCCGTTCGACGAGAGAATATTAAAAAAAAGAAAGACAAAAACATCGCCGCCGCCGCGCCGTTCGAGATAATATTATAATTCTTCGACTATGGGAATATTGAAATCGCAGAAAAAAAAACCCTCGAGGGCCCCCCCGTGTACAATACAAAGGCCGCGCAGTTTTTAATATATACGCGCGTAATCTCATCTCGCTAAGGGTCATTTAGAAAAAAGAATGCGAACCGACGACGGCGCGTATTCGGTCCAATTAGAGGCGCACAGCCTCGTCTTTTGTCCTCGTCGTCGTATTTATATATATATATATTGCAGTGCTCTTCCCTCCGACACTTTGAGCGCGACGGTTAATTACTCTTCGTCGTCGTCGTCGTTTTTTTACCCCTCTCGAGATGATAAAAATCGTATACCAGACGTTTTTTCCCCACTCCCCGGCCTCGCGCGCGAATCATAAAAAATTCACCTCGCTAAATCCGTCGCCCTTTTCTCGGATCGATTATCTATATATGTATATATAAAATTGGGGACAAAAAATTGGAAATTGAATCGGTCGAGAACGGCTGGGCCGATTTGGCTCAAATTTTTTTTAAACGATAGAGAATGTCGGGGAGCGGGTCTATAGCATAAATTATGGAGAAAATTAACCCTAAGGGGGTTAAAAGGGGTAAAAATGGAAAAAATCCTGAGTCGATGGAGCTTTGTGGTATTAAATTTTGTCAATAGTTTCATTTAATATAGCAGAGGCCCCATGGGAAAGGATTTTTCGAAATTCGACCCCTAAGGGGGTTAAAAGGGGTAAAAAGGGTGAAAATGAAAAAAAAAACTGAAAAAATAAAAAGTTATACTGCACACGGGCGAAGCCGGGTTATTCAGCTAGTTTCCATATATTTTATACATAATAATAATAAGGATTTAAAATCTCGACGACCTAAACGGCCCCCCCCCCGAAAAATGCTCGAAAACGACCTCGTAAAATATTCTCGGAATTTCAATGTCTTACTAAAACCTATATAATTTATTTTTCAAGGTTCCAATTTTTTTTTAGGTAAATATTTCGAGAGAATTTGTTCGCGTTTTTCGATACTTCGATACTTCATTAATAATTTATCTTTGGTAATAATTAATTTAGAAGAAAAGTCGATAATTTTACATTTTCGTGGGATGTTTTTTTTTTGGGAAATTTGGCATTTATATAACATATTATGTTATTATGGCTTTCGTTAATAAACGCGCGGGCTTTCGATTTACGTATATAACTAGGGCTGGGAATTTAATGCCCTAAAAAACCCCGAAAAATGTCCTAAAAGAAAATGCTTTTATGACATTAAAACTCTAAATAATGCCCTAAAAAACCCCGAAAAATGCCCTAAAAAAATGCTCATCGGTTAAGTTACCTATTAATAATAGGCTATTATTAATCTGTTATATTTATTTAAAAACCACGTTGGTGTAAAAATCTTAAAATAAAATTTCAAATTCATACGCTTGGTTTAAAAAAACTCAAAAAATGACCTAAAAACTAAAAAATGCCCCAAAAAATGCGAAATAAACTTTCTCATTCTCATTCAAATGTACATGAAACGAATTTGTGACGAGACGAGCATTGCACTTTGGAAAACAATGCAAAGTGCATCGAAATCCCAGCCCTATATTATATAACCGTCGTCGTCGGGGAAAAAAAAAAATCGTTATTCGAACGTAAAAAAAAAATAAAAATATTTAAAACAAATATACTCTATACTATTACAAACGAACGAACGGAAAAAAAAAGTATATAAAAACCCCCTCGGGAAAATTTAAATCGCGAGACGTATTCGCCCCCCCGGGCTCGATGATTTATATAGACAATACGCGTTTCGTGCGCTCGAAAAGCTATACGTCCCGTAGTAGATCGCAGGACGAAAAAAATAAAATAAAAACCAACTCGTAACCCCTTCGACGGCGATAAATCTCGGTGGTTATTATTTATACGACGTCGTCGGTCAGCAGTAGCGGCAGCGGCGGCAGCTGGCCGTAAAACATCTTCGGGACACCGCGTTTCGACAGCAGCCGGTCGTCGGGATTTTAATAAACTCCGCGTGCTCCCGCGAATTTATATTATACGCAATATGTACAATTGCGCCGGTCGAACGTCTTTACAATTGCAATAATAACGACGACATGTAAATCCGAAGCGTTTTATTCTTTCGTCGTACTATAGGGGGCGGGTCTTTCGCGTTTTTATTTTTCGTCCTTTTTCCAAATTCGTCCTATCCGAAAGCCTAACCGTATTATTTAGACGGGTAGTTATTCTTTTCTCGTCGATAAAGCCGTCTTATTATATGTAGCGACGAATTTTTGAGTTTTCAAAACGCTTTAGCCGTCGTCCACGGCCTCTCTTCGCTCTTTCACCAAAAACATAACACCCATTGCGCGTTACCGTGTTGGATATGCGATATTTTGTTTTTCGGAATTTCTAGGTCAAACCCGATAGTTTTCCCTCTGTTTTCGCTCTTTTTCTATGCGTTCGTTTCCGACGATTTTCAGTGCTTCACAAGTCCTGTCGTCTCGGTCGCGGCGGCGTCGAGAGAAGAATCCCTGTTAATGCTAATAAGGAGAGGACGGATTCCTTTTTATATTGTTTTCCCAGTTTCGCATTCAATCTAATCAAGTCGATTGGCGACGTGAACCGCGCGGGGATGACGAATACGCGTTTCGCGAATATTATTGCGTTTTAAAACGATCGCGTATTGTCACACATAATAATATACTACATAATAATTCATAGGGATCGGCGAAGCCGAATAGCGTATTTTCGGAGAAAAACGTATTAAATCACCGCGTTCACATCATTTCGACGGCATTTTCGCAGCAGTGGCGTATTTACAGGGGGTGGGTCTTTCGCGTTTTTATTTTTCGTCCTTTTTCCAAATTCGTCCTATCCGAAAGCCTAACCGTATTATTTAGACGGGTAGTTATTCTTTTCTCGTCGATAAAGCCGTCTCGACTATATTATATGTAGCGCCGAATTTTTGAGTTTTCAAAACGCTTTAGCCGTCGTCCACGGCCTCTCTTCGCTCTTTCACCAAAAACATAACATCCATTGCGCGTTACCGTTTTGGATATGCGATGTTTTGTTTTTCGGAATTCCTAGGTCAAACCCGATAGTTTTCCCTCTGTTTTCGCTCTTTTCCTATGCGTTCGTTTCCGACGATTTTCAGTGCTTCACAAGTCCTGTCGTCTCGGTCGCGGCGGCGGCGGCGTCGAATCCCTGTTAATGCTAATAAGGAGAGGACGGATTCCTTTTTATATTGTTTTCCCCGTTTCGCGAATATTATTGCGTTTTAAAACGATCGCGTATTGTCACACATAATAATATACTACATAATAATTCATAGGGAGATCGGCGAAGCCGAATAGCGTATTTTCGGAGAAAAACGAATTAAATCGCGCCGC
Organism: Drepanosiphum platanoidis; assembly: GCA_948098885.1. NCBI lineage: Eukaryota > Metazoa > Arthropoda > Insecta > Hemiptera > Aphididae > Drepanosiphum > Drepanosiphum platanoidis. Next base: position 8,969,508 of record OX402541.1, read on the forward strand.
GTTCACATCATTTCGTTTTCGCAGCAGTGGCGTATTTACAGGGGGGGGGATATGGGGATAGACCCCCCTTGGCCTTTCTTTTTTTTTACCGATAAGTATAATAACGTTGTGTATTACAGAAATACAGGACGTATATCCTTGACAAAATACGCCACTGTTTTGCAGGGCATTTTCGGCGTTTTTCCGAGGTCGTTTTTTCTTTACGATCTCAACGAATCAACAATATTATCATATTCGTTTCGCGGTGTTTCGTTAGCACACCTTTACTTTCCCGTTTTCGGGGAAATTATTAATCCGCGTAAAGCACAACGATATTCATACCGTCGTCGCGGCGGCGGGACAAAGCGAAATAAAACATTATCAGCAGGGCTAGGATTTGTATGCAATAAAAAATTGTAAAATATGCATTTTACTTACCAAAATATGCATTTAAATTTTTATAAGACGTACACAAAAATATAGTTTAAAAAAATAAATATTTATTTATTGAAATACATCAGCGGTGGTTGGCTTTTCGTCTTAATATAATTATTGAGAAATAAAATAAAAATAATTTAGAAATAAAATTTATAATTCACATTCACTACGTGTGTTAAATGCTACACGGCTTTGTATTGACTGAAATATACTATAAAACATGCGTTTTTCGCATTCTCATAATCGAAATATGCAATAATATTCATTTTATTCAATACGTATATGCATTAATATGCATTTCATCCGAAATATGCAAAAAAAACATGCTCTGTCGCATACAAATCCTAGCCCTGATTATCAGAATAATTATCCTTTTTAAAATAACTCGATCGAGAGACGTCTTTCTATCCTACTGGATAGAAACTTTCGTTTCAATATCCGAACGCGAGCTGTAGTCGAGCAAAGCGGCCCGTTAGAATTACTACTCTACCCCGCCGCACACCTATGTACGCGTAAAAGAGGTTGCAAAAAACTACCCTTAGGCGGCGGTGGCGTGTATTCGTTAACATGACACTGACCGTACGTCGTCGTCGTAAGCGCGCGCGAGAGAGTTTACTACGCTCGCAGGCACGTCGCCCCGCCGCGATAACGAGTTTTCCGGCGAAAAAATGAAATAAACTTCAAAAGTTGTTGTACGCGTACGGCGTGTTTTATTGTAGGAGGCCGGAGGGACCGAGTGTTTTTTTTTCTCTACACACACAACGAGACGGCACAAACAAACCTTCCGTCTAAAAATAAAAGTAAAAAAAATAGCCATATAGAGAGCGGTGGCTGCTGCTGCGGCGTGGAAAAAAATAAAATTGGGGAGAGTTCGATGGGAGGTCACCGGCGGCGGCGGCGGCGTGTTCATCCATCATTTTGACTATGATGGAAGACCGCGAGCGCGCGTGGTCCGAGTATTTTGTTCGGTGAATTCGCGAGCCGCGCGGCGATAAGAAAAATAGTATATTATTATTATTATCGTTATATTATAAAACCATTTGCTCGCGTATTATAGATATCGAGAGAATAATACATTTTTCACGTCCGATCACTTTTTAACTTATTAATAACGACGACGACGATAATCTAAAGCAGTGTTTCTCAAAGTGGGCGATATCGCTAGAACTATCCAGGGGGGGCAATGGAAGTTACAAGCTTAATTGGGGGGCGGTGACAGTTTCATCTATCGTTATCGCAATAACAGAAACACCGTACGTGATCTAAATTTGTTGAAAAACGTAATTTGTTGTGTATTGTTATTTTATTTAAATTTTAAACGTTTTTCACATCACGGCCGAATCGAAGACACCACCGACCACGTCCAATCTCATTTAGATATTCATTTTCATTTGTACCTATTCGTTATATTATAAATATTTATAAACAATACGTATTTTCATTTTTCATTGCATACTTTTGTAACGATATTTTTTTTTCAAGGGGGCGTTTGTCGGATTTTTTTTTCCGGAAGTGGGCGGTAAAGATGAAAAGTTTGGGAAACACTGATCTAAAGGTTGTCCTTTATCTAAAAATCTAGTGATTTTTCTCGTCTCCTCTTACGCGCGATGACGTCGTAATTGTAATAATTTTATTACAAATGGATTCGTCCGAACCGTGTCACGACAACACTGCGCGCGATCGCTCGAAACTCCACTCGTCACGCGCATCGCATTTACTTTTATACGTATTTTTATTGTGACGGCGGCGGCGGGGGGCCAAAGAGTATACGCGCGCTATACAAACACCTCGTCCTGTCTGCGCGAGGGGGCGACCGGCGTTTTCTCGAATAAAGGATTTGTATAATATGCGCGAGTCGCCCACGCGCGCGTGTCGACGCGTCTCTCTTCGGGATTGAAGTTTCCTTCGCCGCCGATGAATCACGCGCGCGAGTATAATAAAAACGTACTACTAAATCGACACGAAAACGGGCGAGGGAGTCGAATTTTATAATATAGTATCGCCGCGCCGTACACACACACACACACACAAACGACGCGGTCCAGTGCCAGAAAAAATAAACGATTTAAGGACCGCGGCCAGCTCTATTGGTATTTTTTTTTTCGGACAGTCGATACGATTCAGAAGGCTAACCACTCTGAAATCAACGTCGTCGTGTTTAATTGGTTTTTTATTGAATTCTGCACACAACAGTGTCGCGTTGCTAATTCGTCGAAAACATATCGCGTACTCGAAGAACAAATCTTCCTGTTCTATATTCACGAACAGTGAAAGAAATGTGTTGTTTTAAATTACAATGTTATTAAAACGGGCATTCTCTCGTCCTTCGTGTAGAACAGCGGTTGCCAAACGTACTTTTTTTTAACACGACGAAAGACGGACGAAAAACGAATACTCGTCGATAGCCAATTTTATTGATTTAAACCTAATCTGAGCATTCCGAGGCCGAGTACAACTTATCTATAAATTAATGCGTTTTTAAACTTCTAAAAAAAGATGTTACGTAGACCGCGGTGCCCTTGCAGGAAAGTGTAATCTCCTCGTGATCTGCGCGTGTGATTTTCACGAAACCGTGTCGATCGGCTCTGTTTCGTACTCGACAATATCTAATTGTTCGAATTGTCTACCATTCTGTTTACGAAAAAACGTGTTTCGTTTTCGAAAATCGTCTAATATTATTCGAAAGTCTTGTTTGAAAAATCACACGAATCCTAGCTGCTGCAGGTCGGTTAGGACCGTTTTATTTTTCCGATGATTTTCGTCCGTCAGTTTGAACTTTTCGAAGCGCGTTATCGAGTATTATTATTATTATCGCGGACTATAAAAACTGCAGTTTACGTGCGTTGTCGTGATGACGGCGACCGAGCGTCTCTTTCTCGCGCGCGTCGTCGTCGTGACCGCTTTACGTGACGGGTTCTAGCGCCGTGAGAAACTTTCGTGATTTTTTCGAGTGCCACAGGAGCCACAGCCGTCACGTCGACGTCGTCGTTATAATGTAATATTTCAAACGTAAAAAAAAAAAATTCGAAATAAATAATTGAGACGAGTGTATATACGAGTAATATTGTATATTTTTTATCGTTAAACCGGTTCTTTGCGCCGCCGCCGCCGCGCGTATTTATCATTAATCAACACGACCCGCGCGGTTGAAGAGCTACCGGTATTGTTATTTATTATTATTATTATTATTTTGATAAAAAAAAAAACGATCGTCGTCGTGACGGCGCGGCGTGTAATAGTCGTCCTCGGGAGAGGAGAGCCGTTCGATGTATAATATTATAAACCGAGTTTATAATACGCGCGCGACGGAAAACAATGGCGACGACGACGTTTTTCTTTCTTCTAATAGTTTCGCTCGTGAAACTCACGTCGTCGTCGTCGGTGTTTTTCGCCCCGAAATCCACGTCGACGCCGAAACAATGGAAAACGGGGCTCTTACTACGACGTGTTTCGGGGGTATTGTTCGTGCGACGAGCACGACCCGCGCGAGTGGCGCCCGAGACCGCGGGAACACGACGCCGGCGCGGCGCACGCGTTTCTTTCCGTCCACTTTTTACGCGATTTTTATCAAACGTATCGTTTTAACGCGAATCGACCTCGTTTTTCGGACGCGCGCATCCCTTCGAGTTTTCGTCTGAAAACCGCCTCCGGGGCGTCGTCGTCACTCGACGACTCTCTCGACCCGGAACGATAATAATAATAATATTTTATCTCTCTCTCTCTCCGTGTCGTCGTACTTTTGTGTGTTCAGCCAACGTTAACGCCGCGATTCGTCCTGCAGGTGCAATTTGCCACTCTCGTAGTTTCGTTTTATTTATACGCCCGTGTTGTGCCGTATTTATAGGTCGTACGAGCATTGTGTAATATACTGTAGTAAACGACGACGACGACGACGACGTCGAGTTTAGCCAGAGGTTTACCCTCGATTATCGCATTTATTCTACCGTATCTTCTTTCCACGACGACGACGACGTTGTGCTTCGCGCGTTGGTTAGCGCACACACAACACAATTTCGTCCTTGCCCGTGCCGTGTAGAGCGAAAACTAAACCGGCTCTCTCTCTCTCTCTCTCTCTGTCCGCGTAAGAATCCTCGTTTCCTCGGGCCGTATCTCGTCAGTCATTGTGTATTTCTATACTGCGTTTCCGGCACAACGACGACGACGGTTCGATACACTCGATTTTCATTTGTTCTCCGTCGGCGGCGTCGTCTATAGGTATATTTCAATATTATATACGAGGCGCGTTCGTACAAATACCCAGACAAAATTTATTAAAAATTATATTTCAAACTCACGGTTTATGGATCGCCTTCGAAATAGTGTCCTTTAGAGCTAATGATCCCCACGTCCTTCCTCCATAGTTATATTATTGCCCATAGCTCTTGTTCTGGAACAAAAAAAAAAAAAAAAATGCCGACTTCATTGGCTACTTCTCCGACGGTTAATCGTCGTCGGTCGTGTCTAATTTTGTTTCGAACAAGAGTAATAATGGTTTATATTTGTTTTTTGATGGACGCCCAGGACGATGGTCATCTATCATCGTACAGGGTGCATCAATTCCAGGCGACAGTTTTTCAGCTATTATGGCCCCGCTCTCTCTCTCTCTAATTTTAAAGATGCATTTCTATGATATATTTTCAAATATAATATTTGAATATTGTTTCAACGAAAATAGATTCGTATCGTCGTCGTGTATACGTTAAAATCGTTTACTATCACTTATTTTCCGGCGTTTAAAATCGATAAAACACGTCGGTACGCCAACGCGCAATTTTATTATGGAAACGAGAGACGTCGTGTTTCGCGCACTACTAAAACGGCTCGCCGTCGTCGTTATAACAGTAATAATAATAATAATGGTCGAACACGACACCGGCGGCGGCGGCGGCGGCGAGCTGCAGCGCACGGTGACCGGGTGACGAATACGACCGACGCCGCCGCGACGGTTAAATAAAATGTAAATTGGTCGTCGTCGAGAAGAGGGAGTGTCTTGCGGACGCGACGGAAATAGATACAATGTGTGTTGCGCGCGCGTTCGACGAGAGACACAGGAAAACCGCTCCTCTGCGTTAACACAGCAACAGCCTTGTACGATAATAACGAAAAAACAGAGAGAGAGAGAGACAATGACGGAGAAAAAATATCTAAAAACTAATTACCGGTTTCCGGTAATTGCGTCTTTTTTTAATCGTTTTAGGAGCGGCGCTCGGCTAACGTAACCGATACACGCGCCCGCCATCGATCTGAAAAAAAGCGGTTCTCTGCCGTCGTCGTCGGTATTGTTATTATTAGGGAACGGATTTAAATGCTAAAAAAAAAACAAGAAAAATGCCTTAAAAAAATACGATTTAACATCAAAAAATATTTAAATACAATACAAGTATACAACCTTAATTAATTAACTTTCTTTAATCTTCTGTCCATCTTCTTTTTACCCTAAAAAATACAAAATTTATTAGGTATACCATTTAGATAGGTATATTCGTTATACTTTTACCTTTTGTTTCATAGCATTGTATAATAATCAGGTGCTGTTTAATATTGTCAAACAGAAATTTATTTTATTTATTTACCGGGACATTCAATTTCTAAAGTGCCGATTATGACATTAGCGACATATCGGTTCGAACGTGGAAAAAATGACTTAAAAACCACAAAATGCACTAAAAATTTCAAAAAATGCATTAAGTCTTAAAAATGCAAAATAAAAGTTACATTTTTTAATTCTTTGATGTATGAAATGAGCTTTTTGCTTGGAAACCAATGTTTTCGGACATTCAGAAAAAAATGCGCAAATTGCATTCAAATCCGTTCCCTAGTTATTATACTCGTACAGGTGAGTGCCAGTGCAGGTGTGAGTCGTATTTTTTTTTGTAAAAATTAGTTATATTTTTGAAGTAAGTCTGCTGCAGACTTCTATAACGAACGCTTCTCTCATTATGACTTACACCGCTTTGACCCGCTCATATTTATATAAATTATTTAAACTAAACGTCGACGGACGACTGTGTTCTCGCCGCGTTTGTTTTCGTCGTGTATAATTTTGCTCGTCTTGGATTCATAAAAACCGTTTTGTTCGTATATTATACCGAAGGATTTTCGACTATTATAATTAGAGTCGGATTTATATTCTCTTACAATCCTTAAAATATGATGTTTTTATGTCACATAAAATAGGCAATATATTCTCTTAATATTCTTTTAAAATACCAGATATATGATGTTTTATGTCTTTAAATATGAAAAATATTCTTTATTAAAAAAAAAATTCAGTTTTAATTTATTTTTTATTAATTTGGTTTTAAATATATTTAATTTAATTAATTTTACAATAACAATTAATAACTATATATTATTTTGTGCTGTCACAATCGATAAGGAATACCAGGAGATTAATTTTTATTAAAACCCAGAAATAAATCATTCAGTGAACATTGTGTATTTATCAAAGTGCTGATATACGTAAAATATGTTCATTATATGCCGATGTTAGAAAAATATTCTCAAATATTCTCTAACGTGTTAAATATTCTCTAACCCCTAAAATATGCTTTTTTATGCAAAATAAATTTTTTCTTGTGAATTCTGTGTTTCATGAATCGTAAAGATTTCTCACTCCCATTTAACTGCATAGACTAGAAACAAATATGTAAAATCATACAAATCCGACCTCTAATTATAATAATATCGTGTTATGCGGACTTTGAAACGACCACCGGTGTCCTTGCTCTCCCCCGAGCGGGGTCTCCGAGCGGAGATTTATTTTCCCCGCCGTTGTTTCATACCGTCACGTCGAGATAATAACGCGATACAATGTAATACCGTTCCAGTCGTCCGACGACGCGCGACGGCTAATTGTTACGACAAGGGTCGGCAGTGAAATCGCCGCTCTCTTTGCCGACCCCGCCGTTTTACCGGGTCTCTCTCCGCGAATTCGTCATCGCGTTTTCGTTTGCCCGGACGATTAGTCAACGTTATTATCTCCTATTAAAATACCTCCCCCCCCCCCCGGCCTTTTACAACGTTATCCTTTGGCGCGCGACCCGCATTAATCTTGTGCGCAAACGGTTTTTTGCCCCGCCGAAAACGCGTAATTAATCGGACCCGCCGGCCGGTCTTCCCTCTCTACTATTCTCGTTTATTTCATTTGTCGTTTTCGATCGATATCCCTCGGACATTTCAAAAGCGTGTTTCCAAAAAGACGCTCGTCGGAGAATAACCATTCGTTTCCCGCGAAAGTAATAATAATTATTATATTTAGAGCACGAAGTAGTTAAATTTTATATACAGTGAAAACTCTTTATAACGAAACTCTTTTTATGTTTCATAATACAATTTACGTGTTATCGTACCTATTACATATATAAATTGTAAAAATAATCGGCAATAATGCCGAAATTTCCAAAAACGATTACATTCTTTCATAATTTACATTTTAATATCGTTATTATCGTATAAATAACGACGTGTTTAATATTACATAGGTACATACCTTTATACATAAATAATTAAAATTTTGTTTTTTTTAAACCCTCTCTATTACGAAAACTCTCTATAACGAAAGAAATCTCTTGGTCGCTTAAGATTCGTTATAAAGAGTTTTCACTGTATTTCCAAATTGGCTCGTCGCTTTGGTCGACTAGAAGAAGGTGGAAAACTTATTTCACCCCCCGGCCGACGACGACGACGTGGGTTCCCGCGTGACAAATCGAGCGGGGTGGTACTGTTTCTCGATTTACAATACATAACGTGCGTGAAATAATTGTCTCGTTTGAAAATCGATTCTCGTGTGCTTTCTAGAGAAATTTCTCAATACTCCTCTCTCTCTGGCGTTCCGTACAAAAAAAGGTTTTGTTTTTTCGTTGATTCTCTCCAAATCGAAGCGAGTCGTATTCGAAATGTTTTTTTCTCCTCAGACGTGACTCTGATCGCGTGGAAAAATTCGACCCTCTTTTAACGCGCGCGCGTTATTATTATAATATCGTTTTTATTCGATTTCGTCGTTTTCGCGCGACCGCTGTTATTATATTATACAAATACGTGTATATACACCTGTGCGGTACAGTTACCACTACCCGGGTTACGCGTTTCCATTACGCGTTTTTATTTGATTTATCGAAAAAGCTTCGGGTCGCGCGCGCGCGCATTACACGTATATACCTCGTTCGGGGTCGCGGTGTATATATACGTGGCTGTACTCGTGCTCGGTCCGCCGCCGCCGCCCACGAACTTTCTTCTCTCCTTTCCCCGCCGTCTCGTGCGCTCTCCTTCGTCCTGCGTCCATTAATCACGTTGTTTCCGCGTCACGACCATTGTTTTCGGCCCCGGAGCGTTACGGCGTTTAAACCGCGCGTTACGCCAGGCACGGAGAAAACCCGAGGGACCCGGCGGCGGTGGCGGTGGCTGTCAGCGGCTCCGCTTCGGGCATCAATCATCCCCGGCGATATCCTTCGTCTGCTCCTCCTCCTCCCCCACCCCCCTCGACGTGTGCAGTTGTACGTCGTGTACTACTCTCCGTCCGCTCGCACGCTATCAATTCCGTCCTTTTGTCCTTCCCGCCCCCGCCTTATCAATCCTCCGCGCTTTCCCGGCGGCAGCGATTTATTATTACGTTTTACACGCGCGTCTGGTGGCCCGAATAATAATAAAAAACCACCCCGGCTGCTGCTGCTGCTGCTGCTGCCGCTGCCGCTGCCCGGCCAAAACTCTCCTGCGCACCACACCCGTCATAATACATTATTATTACGTCGTCGGGGCGTGTCCGAGATTTTCGAAACGTCCGAAAATGAGTTTTTCGAAATTTTCCGGCAGGTTTACTCGCGAGTGTGAAGGGTTTTCCACCGTCCGATCGAATTTAAAGGAAGTGTTCCGCCTCCTGCGGCGGCGCGGCGGTGTGAATATTTGATTTTTCCACTGCACGAAACGACGACCTGTGTGTTGTGTGTGTAATAATCGTGTCGCGTGCGCGAAAAAAACCTAACGATTTGCCAACAGCGCCAAACGCGCATAATAATAATAATAATTAGGGTTTATATGTATTTATTTAACCAAAGTATGTATTTATACAACAACAATATGTACATAAATATGTGCTAAAAAATGTATAATATTATGTATTATTAAAAAAAAAAATAAAATAATAATTATAATAATAGAATGAAATGTAATTAAAAAATTAATATTTATCTAACTATCTTGGTTATTTTAGTCTTTTTAACGCTTCCTCTACTTACACTTAAACTTTCTACTAAAGTCAAGTCTCGAGTTTCTAATTTCGTAATGACATCAACCAAAACATTAATAATTAAACAGAAATGTTTATTAATTCATTTTTAATAAATCGTCATCTTTATGAGGCCATAAATAACAAACATATTGTATCGACAATAGATTAGATTAAGTTTTTATTATAGGTACCTATTAGGTATTATTTTGTTACTATTTTGTACTTTTGGAAACACGGGCAAGTCTGTATTGATAAAATAATAAATCGTAAATGAACAAATTGTCGAAATATTATGTAGGAAAAATGGAATTATTGAGAAATATGTAAAAATATGTAAAATACGTATAGTTCGTTTCATCGGAAATCCCTTGAAACGAATTTATCACTTGCCTAAATTAATTTATCAAGTCACAGTAAAAATATGTGTTTACATATAAATCCGAGCCCTAATACTAATAATAGGTATTAAACGGCGTATTGTTGTGCTTATGACGTATACACCACACTCGGTTTTTCGACGGAACAAAGCGCGTCCGAGCGTTTTTCCGGGAACAAAACCGCGCGCGCGCGCGTTGTTCTTTTTGCTCCCTCGTCACGCGTATATTATAATAATAATATTATAACAATAATAATATAACGGCGTGGTTTTTTTTATTTTTTTCGTTACAGGACGACGACGACGACGACGACGACGACGGCAAGCCCGGATTTCACGCGAATCGGTGAGTACGCCACGATATATTATATATATACTATTATTATAGTCCTGTCCGACGACTTTCTTAGAATATTTCCGCGTCATACGCATTGTATTATTATTGTGTAATCGGAACCGTCGTCGTATTCTCTCGCATTCCGCATCGTATATGTATATTATTTCGTCGTTCTCGGAAATGTAGGGCTGGTACCGAATTGGTTGCCGAGCTCTAACCCCACATGCCGAATTGGTTCCCGTTTGAAAAAGGTATTTTATTAAGTTGAGCTGAATCGGGGTTCCCGTTTATTTACGCGCATTTTCCTTCCCAATTTTACAGGCTTAGGACTGTCGACTTAAAAGAAGGCTTGGTTAAAAATGTGCGTTAATGTGTGTTATAAAAAAAAAAAACGATATAATAATATATACAATTCAAAAAATAATAATATTATATACAATAATATTTATTGCTGGTCTACAACTGTAGTAGACCACGCGCCTAACGAAGGGTTAAGAGTGTGACCAAACATCGCTTCACGACTCTACCGCGCGTCGTGAATAGAAACGTCGATTTCGCCGCTTACCGACCCTGCTCGTGTCCTTAAATATCGTCCTTTTTTCTTTTTTTTTTTTTTGATTTCCGCGATAGACTTTTTCACCCGCCCACATTTCCCGTGGCTTTTCCCGTTTGTGTTTTCGCGCGGACCGGCAACGCGATAATATGTGACGTCACAACGATGATTTGACTTGGAAAATTACGATTTACCAAAATCAAACTAAAAACCTCGTAAAAGTTTATTTTCAGTTATAAATGATAATATGATATGTTTTACTCGGTAAAGTCGACTCGAAATGCGTATGAAAATTAAATAAAATTCTGTTCCATTTTCACCTTCGGGCCTCCAAGAATCTATAATTCTGCCACGAGAGTCGTTTTTCAATAGTTATCGGGGGGGGGGGAGGGGGGAAAGCAGCAGTTATTTTCGAAAACCCTTATTCGAATCGACGTTTTAATAACTACTGTCGTTAATTTTTATGAGCGTTTTCGCTTAAAAAACGACGTATACAAAACACACACGTGTGTGTGCGCGCGTGTAAAATACGCCGCCGTCTCCGTCATCGCCACTCGATTCGATGAAAAAAAAAAAAACATTACTAAAACGGGTCCCGACGAATTATTACTCAAAGTAATATTATTGCTTACGTTTCTTTTCCTAACAATAATACACGTCAAACGCTCGTTTGTCGTCGTCGTCGTCATGAAATTTATATAATGTTAAACGTACACACGAATATTATCGTTTATGAAAATAAAATTCGCGCAGGACTCGCGCGCTAAGGATTATTATTTTTTTAAAACGCTACTTAATAATTATGAAAGAGCATTTCGAGCGCACTTTTAGCAAATCTTTCTGTCCGAGTGTTTTCTCGTGCTCGTCGAAAACCGGCGTTTACTTTCGATTCTCAATATGCGAATAAAATCGTAAAACCATTTGTTTTTCGACAAACACTCGTTTAAAAACTCAACTCTGACGACGAATAATCGTTAAAACTTGTTCTAAAATCGGTTGAAAAATCTACGTTTTTGAATTGGCAAATCTACCAAGTTTATACGTTTTGCTTTTAAAACGCGACGACGACGGCGAAAAATCAAGGACGTGATTGAAAACAATATATCGGGCGCGATTTTGCCGAAAAATCAAATTACCAAGTATAAACAAAAACGAAACGACTTTTTGTTTTTCTCTCGATAAAAATAAGAATCGCGCCTCGTATTTGATATATTATAGTAATAACGAGCGGTGTGCAAGCGTTTTTTTTCTTTCTTTTAAACATAAACGCGCGCGCGCGCGAGTTTTTATCCGTAATTTTTTTTCCACTACGCTTCTGAAAATCAGACGCAGCTGGACGGATGCCCGTCACGATAAAAAAAAAAAACACCAGCCTCGTACGAGCGACGAGCGTATATAAACATTTCACCGCGCGCGCCCGCGCGCATAATATAAATATAATACGTACGTTTATAAATTTATCATCTGGCGTTCATATTTTTAGCTTTCGGCGCATCGACGATTCCGTGTGCGGTATATAATAATATACACAGTAGTCGCGGCGGCGGTAGTGCTCATTGATTTTTCCCCTTTTTCGTTTTTTTTTTCCTCTTTCCTGCTCCTTCTATATACTCGTATATATATATATAATATTCTACGGTTTCTCTTTTTGTACGACGCCAGCAGTACTGTGTGTGTGTGTGTGTCTATCGAGGGCTCTCATCAATCAAGACTCGAACGTGGTAAAAATCGAGAGAGCTCCGACGGTTAAAACTTGTCACGCAACCCTCATTTCAGCCCCTTTCCGCCCCTCCGACTCTCGCACGCTCCCCGTGTTTCCGTCGTCGTCGTCGGCGTTCCGCGCGCGAGACTTTATCTTTAATTAAAAAGGTCTCCTCGATACATACATATACACTTGTAGTTTTATATACGTATATGCACACGCTTTTTTGTGTCTGCGCGTGCGAAAAGTTTCTTATTTTCCCAATTAATATAAAAGCAGTGTCGCCAGACCGGAGCCCCGATCATTATCGAGACGCCCTGTTTAGTAGTCCCCAGAGGTCTCCGCGACAGCAGCAGTGTAGTACCAGTCCCTTATTATTATTATTATTATTATTATTATTATCATACCGAGTAGTGTAGTTTTTCTCGTGTATACGCGCAGTAAATCAATACGTAATGAGCAGAAAGATGTATGCGCGCGCGCATACCTTCGATTTTTCACGAGAATAATATAATATTATATTATATAAAACTAACGTTGTTTTGCCATATATAATTTTGTATTCTAAAAAAAAAAACGTATCACTTTAATATAACAAATTTAAGCGCTTAATAATGAAAAAAAAAAACAGGATATTGATAATATTCTTTTATATTGTTTTACCCACATTTCACAAGTATACAATATTATATACTCGTATTTTTTAATTGAAAACGATTCGCCAGAAAAATTTACAAACTACGATAATATAAAGAACGTTGAATTTTTAAAAATATTTGTGTGGTGGGCCACCTCGAGGGGCTTAAAAAATAGTGTACGTCCTGTTCTCAGAGCTTGTGACGCGAGAATTTTAATCGCATAACATAAGAATAGGATATTTTTTAAATCCTTGGGTATTAAGGACGGCTCACCACAAATATTTTTTAAAAATTTAACGTTTTATACAATACGTCGTACCTATTGTGTAACCATAGTGACCGTCATTATCGTTGTTTATAAAATATTCTTTTCGCGAATCGTTTTCGATTAAACAATAATAATTTATGTACGTTTTTCGTATACTTACAACAAGTTACGTTATTTTTTATACTACGAAATTCGCCGGAAATTTATGGCAAAACAACGTTAGTATATTAACTTATTATATAAAATTCTCCCGTCACACACAGTGTGTTTGTTATCGTCGAACTCCTCGGCTCGACCGATTTTCATGACATTTATCGTTTTACATACGTACGCGTATACCTAATTCTGTAACCACAGTAACCACGTTATTATCGTTGTTTATCGATTATAATTTTTGCGAATCGTTTTCGAAAACATATCGTCGTGTGTTCGATAATACAATAATAATATTGTGAAACGCGGGTTAGAATATTATCGGGGCATCCCGTCACTCGTTATTAGGTACTCGGTCAATTTGTTATAGTGAAAATTATATATGGCAAAACGGCTATAAAGTATACGCGTCGAATCGCAGTCGAATCGGTCACCTCGAGGCTCCGATTTATAACAAACGAGTAAAGGCTCGCTCAAACCGAAGCGGTAGCGGCAGCGAAATTTAACGTCCATACTTTTTAATACGAGTGCACTCACTAGCGCGAAAATGTTACCGCAAGATTGAGCGCGATATTTTTATTTTTCGCTGCAGACACTATATTTTTCGCTTACCGCTGCGATAATCAGTAGTTGTAAATTCCCAACTCGTATCAAACACATAAATCTATTCATCGTAATCGTACGATTACGATTTAAAGTTTACACCTCGCAATTGAATCTAACGTCGTGGTGTTCAATGTATGAACGACGATTCTCTTGCTTAAAATATTTATTTTTTAATAATAAAATCGATCAGTTAATTGCGATTGTTAAACAATATCCCATCGTGTATGATAAATGACACAAATAATCATTCGGAAATAAATAAAAAGCCGTTTTGCATCGTTTCGTAATTGAGGCATTAATAAATGATTGAATTCACACCTAAACTTTCTCTCTGGCTATTGATTTCATGAACCCGTTTTCGTTTTTTACGTCTAAAAATGGTCTCGAATGTCAACGTCTTCGATGTACGCGCATAATGGGTGTCACAATGTCGACTAGGTAGTGATTTTTGGCGACGAAATATTTCGCTCCGGTTAGGTTAGAGATCGGCTTCCGCTTCGGTTTGAACGAGCCTCGAACGTGTCGGTCTGATTTTCCGATAGCTTTTTGCACGTTCTACTCGCGTGGATTTATCCGTAAACAAATGAAACACGGACGAGGGCGTATTCGTTTTTCGTCGCGCCCGTAATAAACGGTAAATATACGTGTGCGCGAGATATAATGTGTCTCTCACGTCGTCGCGACGTCACCGCACACTCGCGGGATCGCTGAAAGTTTGAAATTAAGACTCTCTCGGCTTCGCGCAAAGTCAAACTTCATTACCGCGCTCAGGCATCCGGCCAAAAGTTAAGTGTATATATACGTATAACAAACGTACACGGGAGATACACGCTCTCTCTCGCCCTTATCGTCGTGCCCGGCAAGTTTGCCGTCGGCGTTTACACTTCTCTGTACGTACGTGTGTGTGTGTGTATTCAATTAAATTTTCCGCCGCCGACGAAAGTGTCGAGAGAACGAGAGGAGGAGGACTTTGCGGCGAGGTTCCGGTTTGTGAACTGCCAAAAGGTTTTCCGGTTTCTACGAGCGCGCGCGATAAAACCCGTCTTGGAACAAAACTTACAAGTCCAGGGCTCGGAACTTTATGCACTAAAAAACAATGAAATATGTGCATACGCATGCACTAAAAAAAACTCAAATATGCAGTATAAAATGCATTTATTATTTTGTAAAAAAGATAATATATTTTTAAGTATAATTATAATTTACTAGCTGAATAACCCGGCTTCGCCCGTGTGCAGTATAACTTTTTATTTTATCAGTTTTTTTTTTCATTTTTACCCCTTTTACCCCTTTTAACTCCGGTAGGTGTCGAATTTCGAAAAATCCTTTCCAACGGGGTCTCCACTATATAAAACGAAACTGCTGCCCAAATTTCATACTCAAAGCTCCAGCAGTTCCAGCCAGGCGAATTTTTCTAGTTTCACCCTTTTTACCCCTTTTAACCCCCTTAGGGTTAATTTTCTCCATAATTTATGCTATAAACCCGCTCCCCGACATTCTCTATCGTTTAAAAAAAATTTGAGCCAAATCGGCCCAGCCGTTCTCAACTGATTCAATTTCCAATTTTTTGTCTCCATTTTTATATATATAGATTAAGTGGTATATTAGCAGAGAGTCTATAGCTTTGCGTAAATCCAGGTTGAACTTTGATTTTTTTTAGACGATAAATCATCATTGGTTAATAGTGGTTGGCACTTGGTCTCTTTTTGATCTACCTGCTTTACGTTTAACAGAACGCAAATGTTTTTCTGTTTTCAAGTGCTGTATTACACTGGATCTTCTTTCAGAATCGACTTTCGTTTCGCAATATTTGCAAAATAATACCCTAGTGGTCAATACTAAAAACATTTTTACCGAACTAACCTAACCTCTAACAGATACGAAAGTATTTAAACGACATCTTAAATTTTTTTTTATAATACATAAAATGCAAATTATATACTCAAAATATTTAAATATGCAAAATCATATAAATTTAGTAAAACATGCGACATAAATTTTTGTATTTCAATTTGTATGGTCCGTGAAACCGATTTGTATCAAATCAGATTTGAAATATGCAGCTTCCTGAGAAAGATGCAAATGCATAAAGTTCCGAGCCCTGCTTATAATAACGAACGCGCGTTATATTATTATAATATATATATAAAACTAGTAGTATATAATATATCGTATGTACTATTTATTTCGTATAAATATCAAGTGCGACGTATAAAATATTATAATAATTAAAGTCCGGATTTGTATGCACTCAAAAAGGCCAAAATAATATGCATTTATGCATCAAAAAACTTCAAAGTATGCACTTGATATGCTCTTATTTTTTTTTTTTTAATAATATGCAAAAATATGCTCTTATACCCAAAATATATGATGCATTTTAATATTTATTTTTTTTTAATTTCTTCCATAAATAATGCAAATGCATTAAATTCACGGCCCTGGTCATAAGATTATAAAATTATTATTTTATTTTGTTGAAAGAAGACGAAACGTAACGTAACGTATCCAGTGTGCGGCGCGCTGCTTTACTATTTCATAATAAAGTTTACTGAAAACAGTTAATATTTGTAATTTATTTCATTATAGTATTTTTGCTATTATATTATTCAGAGTTATTAATTTTGCAGTTGAGTGATATACATTTAGATATCTAACTAGTTTGCGAGGAGTTAAGTTCTCGAAATGTCTCTGAAATAATTTAAATTACAATAAAGAATGAAAACACCCCACACATACCTATAGTCACGTACGTTTTTATCACATACGTAATTAAAGGTTAATAATTATTATATTATGTACCTATTAATTAAAAATTAATAAAATGACTTATTGACCCGTGATTATGAAATGATGACTCTTAAACACCGAGAAAAATCTACGCCACTGTTTAGAATGTTTAGATAGACTCCGCTTGATTTTCCTCGTTTCTTTCGACAGTAGTTATTATTATTATTAGCAGCGGCGGCGGCGGGGAAAAAAATAACAGAAACAAAGCCCCGCCGACCCTGATTGTTATTATTATCGTCGTCGTCGTCGGCAAACGTAATAATATTTTATGGCCCCGGGCAAAAGTCACGTACGGCGATTTAATTGCGCGCCGCGGAGTAGTATATCGCGTACAGTATAACAATAATAATAGTGTGGTGCTCTCCGAGCGCTTTAATCGTAAATTATTTTCTTATCACGTTTTTATTTCTCCTCGTCGTCGTCGTCGAGGGGAGAAAAACAGAATCGGCCGGCCGCGCGCGCGGTTGTTTATTTCCATATACACGAGCCCCGCATATTTATTTACGCTATCGCGGCGCCGAAGATACGCTTTTCCCGTGTTGTAATAACTACTGTTCGGTCTCCGAGCGACACGATTTAAGACGACGCGTCTTCCTTATTCGTTTTAGTAATGTGATTTCGTCGTCCGCAATCGATTTCGTTAAAATCCCAATAGGGCCGCAGGCAGGCCCGATGAGAGGGGGGGGGGCAGCCGGGGCTGTAGCCCTGGGGCCCGGGCTTCAAAAAAGGCCCGGGGTCTGCCCAAGTCCCGTTTTAAAACTCTAAAAATTAAACTTTTTAATAATTACTTTGTACCATATTATTATGTTACAACATGACTTTTGCTTTTAAATATCTTACACTACATACGTAAAACCAATATAACAATAAAATAACAAATTTGTGTATCAATTCTCGCATAATATTTTAATTCATAATTTTATAATATTTTTTCATTACCTCTTCGGTATACACATTGGGACGACACTGAATGTTAGTGGTAAGTTTGATACCTCGTGTAAGAGGGGCCCGGATAAGTTTGTCCCTGGGGCCCTTGATTTCTCTCCACGGCCCTGGCCGCAGGACTAGGCGCGCAGGTTTAAGAATTTTAAACCGATTTACGGTGTTAGAACTTTCCGAGCGTTAATAGAACTATATAGTTTTTGGATTTTTCTTTCATAGTACCTACTCGACACGCTCGTGCCTAGTTTGGAAAAATTCCAATCGGTTTATGAGACTCCGAGTCATGATGGGGGTTCTCAAGGAGTTTCGTCCGAGGGGCGATCTCTCCCCGAGCAGCGATAATCATTGAGCGTTTCGAATCGAACGGCAACCAATAAATAATAATAATAATGTCTACTCGGATAATTGGTTTAATTTTCAAACGCGGCATCCCTTCGGCTCTATTTCATACATAACGGTTGGCGGCCGCACTACGAGTCGATAGAAAATTCGAATTTCACGCGTTACTTTTGGTTCGATTATAATATTATTATTTATTACACAAACGATTTAATCGCACTGCTAGAACAAGACTGCCACAACTCAAAATTTATAGTTTTGAGTTGTAATCTATTTGAAGTTTGGACTTGAAATTTAACACTTAAATACTTACAATCATACTTTACAATCATATTTTTTCAAATATTATGAAATTCACTCTTAAACCCAAAAATTTAGACTTGTGGCCGTTTACAATTTTTCAAGTAAATGCAATACTGCCACGACTCTAAATATTGCTCTGTTTTGCACTCGACATATCACACGATAATTAGTTTTTATATTCAGTGAATATAAAGTCTTGAATTTCGACACTAACATTTAAATAATATTCAATACTGACACATCTCTATAGTGGCTAAATGAAAAATGATATTGAACGTGGCGTTATTGCATTTTATAGAGCTTATTTTTCTCTATTCGACAGTATAGTCATAACTCAAAATTGATGAATTTTGAGTCGTGGCACAGTTTTGTTCTAGGAGTGCGATATTTCAATAATCCGTGGGCACATAATCGTATGGATATACTGTTTTTAAAACGACGTCGTCGTTCGTCTTCTATAGTTTTTATTTTCGTCTTGTTTTCTTTTCGCCGGAGCGCGAGTGAGATGTGGCGGAGATCACGTTTTCACCGGCGGTAAATGCATTTCGTCGTTATTCCCGTCGCGATAGAACGTTAAATTATTATTATTCGAATTTATAATAACATTATTCCGAAGCCGCCGCGCCGCGTGGGCAGCTACTATACGTATTATAATATATTGTTATCGCGTATATCAATCGATAACAACGTGCGCCGCCGCCTCGACCTTTCGCCCCTCGCGAGAATTTCTTTTTACCTTTTTTTTTTTTTTATTAGATTCCGAACGAGCCGTGTCGCACAGGTGGTTTCGTAGTATACGTATAATGACGTCCTGTTTATTTATTTATTCTTTCGCGTCGTGCAGCATCTCGTCCCTTATTTTTTTTTCTTCTGTTCGGACGAGCTGTTCTACCCCGAAATGTCGATTTCCACGTGGCAGCTTCTATACTATTTATATCGTTTTTTTTTTTTTTCATAATACAATACAATACAATCGACCGAACGCGCGAGAACGCTAGGGTGGTCCTTCGTTACATATTATAAATAAAATTAAAAACGTTCAGATTACCCTCCCCCTCCCCCCTCTAAATAAGTTCCATTACAAAAAAAAACCATATCAGACGAATCGAATAACTTTTTAACGCGTGCCACAAAGGATCTGATGAAGTCATGTTTACGTAAAAAACTTCTTTTACTTGTATATTACTTTTATATTTTATAAAACTTGTTGAAAATAAAAAGGGCATTTGTATTTTGCGAATAACATACTTATGGATGTCATTTTTTCTCAAATATAGCCAAGTTTTCTCATGCGTACGTTTAATGTTTTTTCGGTTTATGTATTACACGCCCGTTATTTTCGTAGATCGCGTGTAGAACGGTATAGAAGGAACGGTTTTTCTCTTTTGCCCCGTAGAACACGACGAAATCGCCCGATATCGCCGACTCGGTAGCAGCCGCAGAGTATTATAATATCGCCGGTTACACGACGACGACGTGTGGAATATTCAACGCACGATGAACTCGTTATGGGTGCGCGCGCCGCACACACACACACACACACACACACGTCCTGCGCCATCTGAAATTCAAATCTGCACTCGTGACGGGGCCGTTTGCGTCTCGCGTTCGATTTCAGAGAGAGAAATTATAACAAAACGTGTCCGTTTGCCACGAACGCGCGCATACATTATGCAACGATATCGCGACAGAGCTCTATCGGTCTCTTTAAAAATACGTAGTTCTTTTCGTCGCGTGTGCTATACAATAAAACACTGTGAGGCGTACGTATTATTTCTACATTGAATTTCTCGACGCTTTTTGTCCCGGGCCAAAGTCATTTCTACCGAAATAATTAGTATATTATTAAAAAAAAAAAAAAAACGTTTTGTGTGCGTTTTGGTTTTCGTGACATTTTTTGTGAAGCGCCAATAATTAGTAGTCGGGCGTTCTAAACGATATAATCGTTTTCATCGACTCGTTGCTCTTTTGAAACGGATGATTTCTGTCGTCCGTATGGGACGCGTCGTCGAGAGAGTTCAACGGACCACGCGCGCGCGGATTTCCGGCGCGCGATAACATCGACGACGACGGCGTAAAACGCTGTTTTCGTTCGTTTAAATATAACAATAATACGCCGCGGCGGTTTTCGTCACAAAAGCGTCACTTCTTGGTGTGTCGTCGTCACTCCCCTACTTCTCACGCTCGCCACGCCCGCCTGCCGTTCGTCATAATTTATGCGAGACCGTTCGGTTCGCGCCTATACGTGACGCGCGGATCTCCCGAGTCTCGTAGTGTCCTGTGGATATCCTCTCGAGTCCTGCGCGGCGGCGGCGTTTTTTTTTTCAAACTATTACAACTAACGGTAATTATTATTATTTCGCGTTATCCGGCCGGGCCTACCTGTTCGACCGAGAAAAGACGGCTTAAAAAACGCGGTGGTTTTTTATTTTTCTCTTTTTGCTTCCGTCGATCGGGCAAAACAGACCGTGTCGTCGTCGTCGGTGTAAATTATTATCGCCACACGATGTGTCTCATCACCGTCGTCGTGTACACGCGCACAAAATAGATGGCACCGCGCGCCGCGGCAGTTGAATAACCTCCTTTAGTTTTAATAGTTTCGCTCATTTCCTACGCCGCCGCCGCCGCCGCGGCGAGTTGATTAAACGCCATCACGCTCCAATTTCGTGCAGATCTCATCTCTCTTTGTTTCGTTTTGCATTCGTTTCCACGAGTGCGCGATACACATGACGCGAGACAAGTAGAACGCGCAAAACGTAATCTAATATCGCACGAGTCGGAATATTCAAAGTAAACTCGGTAATAATGAATTTCGGAGGAAAACCGAATGCCAACACGACACGCCAAAGGCTATTATCGCTTATTGCTCTTATTATTATTATTTCTTTCGTTTCGTATTTTATGAACGAGTCCTTTTCTCCAGATGGATCATCAGTTGTCAATCGCCCGAGCCGGACGAGATTTTATTTTATACTCGACAAACTGTACACTAGCTGAATAACCCGGCTTCGCCCGTGTGCAGTATAACTTTTTATTTTATCAGTTTTTTTTTCATTTTTACCCTTTTACACCCCCTTTGGGGTCGAATTTTTAAAATCGGGTGACGCGTGACGACACTCAGAAAGGTATTTGGAACAACTCTGTGGGAAAAAAATTGGAAAAAAGTTAAATAGCGTCGTCACAAAATGGGAACATAAAAAAGGCCTGTTCTTTTATACATATATTATATAAAGCTGAATAACCCGGCTTCGCTCGTGCGCAGTACAATCCGCCGGCTTCGTTTTGTACAGCTTGCATGACGGTATCGTACACATTTTTTTGATGGTCATTTAAGTTGGGAACATTTAAATTCACAAATGTTTGCAATTCACTGACATCATATACTGTTGTTCTCGTCGCAATTCTCGATCGGCCTATATTCTGTCGTTTTTTACACCAAAATCCATTGAAATATATGAAATTGAATAAAAAAAACAAACTCATTTAATCTCACAAACTAATTAATAGAAAATTTCATTGACGCACGTGCCACGGAAACAAAATATAATAAAAAATTACCACATAGTGTGTAGGTATATACGTATATCTCCATGGCAAAACAATAACTATGTGTGATTAATATTTTGCACTTTTAAAATTAAAGTTTTTAAAGTTAGAGAATCGATCAAATGTGCCATAAACCTTCTCCGCGATGAGCTCTTCGATTAAAAAAAAAAAAATCATAACGATCGGTTCAGTAGTTTCCGATAGAACATACAACTCAAAGGTTTTCATTTCACATATCGTCGCCCTCATGCCAAAAGTGACCATGTGCAAAAAGTGACCAAGTGAAAAAAATGTTTAAGATGTCTTATTTTGGTCCTATGAAAATACGTAAAAAGTTTCCAAGTGATATCTTTATTAGTTTAGGAACCACCGAATACTTAATTTTGACCAACCAACATTTCAATATAATTCTTACGTTTAAAAATTGACTAAGTCACTTGGTCATTTCTTAATAAGGTCATTATTATATTTCATAGTTTAAAAATAATAATTTATGATGTTTTCAAATAAAATGAACAAGTTTGTTGTTTGAATAATGTTTTTGTATAAAAATGATTGTAATATTAATGCATTACCCATATAAAACATAATACAAAAATAATGACCAAGTGAATTATACTTATGACTTGGTCACTTTTTAAATGACCAAGAAAAACCGTTTTCACTTGGTCACTTTTTACCATAAAATTTATTTAGTAATTCATAATTTAGTAATCATAGTAATAAATATTGAGTAAAACTAGTATACTGTAGTGTAAAGTATACTATGCGGTTTCATTGGTACCAAGTTTATAAACATCAGTTAAATTCTCGATTTTTAAAGAAGTGCTCAACTTTTAAACTGACATTACTCAAAACTTTAAAAAAACCAGTTGGTCACTTTTGGCACGAGGGCGACGATATATATACGTAGATAGATACATTGGTTTCGCGTGAGAATACACGTTATTATAATAATAATAATTCACGGCCGCTCGCGTTTTAGGCCCCGGTGGCGCGTCCGTCCGTCCGTCGTCGTTTAAATCGCTCGAGATATTATTATTATTATTTATTCACCCGCAGCGCCGCGCCGCGAAACGGTCGACCAGAACTCGTGACCGGATCTCGGCTGAAAATCGTGAACTATATTATAATACTACGGTTTGAAAGAAAAAATAAATAAATATCGCGATCTCTGCGCGCGAGCATCGAGAGAGCAATACGTGCGCGCGCCAATGATATTATTATACGCCGCCGCCGTATTATTGAGGAAAGAGGGGAAAAAAACGCGCGTTCGTTTCCCTCGCGGCTCGACACGAGTGCGGCGGCGGCGGCGATGTGGTCAAAGTGTGTGACGGGCAAGGGGGACGCGTTCTCTGCGGTCCGTCTCGCGTGCAGCATTTCGAGAAAATCGATCGTTTTCGCGCGACTATTCCCCGCAGTTGTAAATGTGCGGAATATTTATTATAATATCGCATTCGCGTCGGTTTATATCGCAAACCGATATTCGTCGTATCGCCGTACGAACCTCTCGCGATTCGATTTCGAACTCTACTCGTCGTAAAAATATTACGATTATTATTATCGTGTGTTTGGACGATTTCAAATTTATTTCGTATTATATTATTTATCATTAGGGCTAGGATTTTGGTGACTTTTGCATTTTTAAGGTCATTTTTACGTAATATTACAAATATTACAAATATTACGTTCATTTTGTGTATTTTAACTAATTTTTCTTTATTTTAAGCTTTTTTTTTTAAGTTCATTTTTCAGAGTTTTTAGGTCATTTTTGCATTTTTTTTAGTGCATTTTTGTGTATTTTTTAGGTCATTAAAATCCTAGCTCTATTTATCATCATAGAAAATGCGTTTCGTTTCTTTATGCTTTTTTGCATTTTGTACTTACAAAACCGCCTTGTTTGTGTTTAATTTTCAGTAGATTTAATAATTTCACACACAGCTTGCGTATTATCGGTACAAATGGGCTTTATTTAAACAATAGTAGTAGTAATTTTAATTTAGATAATGTCAATTAATTTAAATGACTGATTTAGTATGAAAATATTATTTGAGCCCAAACCCCGTGTTTTACCGAAGACGGCTGGCTTCTGATACATGGTAGTGAATTTTTTTTTTTCTAATCTACCGACTAGTCGGTATATTTAGTTTTTTATATAAATCAAATGCCTTTTTTTATCGATTATATTGCCTTCAAATCCGGAACCCGAACCCTATTTGTGATTGTTAATCACCAAGGCTCGGAACTTTAGGCATTTGCATATTTGTTTAGAAAGTGCATATTGAACTTCTAGTTCGATACAAATTTGATCCATAGTATGTATATTCCAAATACAAAAATTTTTGTTGCATAATTTTGCATATTTCGTTATTTTTTGTACGAATTTGCATATTGTATAGGTTTTAGAACATTTTTATGCATATTTCATAGATTTAACGAAAACAATATTTTTTCCTTACAAATTTATAGTTGACAAAAAAATATTAGATATATTACAAAATAAATCCATTGAAAAATACGTCAACGGCTATTTTTGTATTGCTCCCAATGCATTTAACAATAATATTTATATCATTTCTAGTACTGAGAACTCGAAATAGTGACTGCCGATCGACCGGCCCGTATTTATTGTTATCCAAATGTACCATGGCATTCATATATTCTGTACCATGATATAAATAAATTATATAACCTAGGTAATTTGTAAAGAATTAAGTTTAACCATTAGGTCGTTATCAGTATTTGTTTGTATATTTATTTATTATTCAATTCAATAAATTGCATATTTTTGCATATTTCCCAAATTTTTACTGCATATTTGACCGCATATTATGATGTTTTTTAACGCATATGTATGCGCATATTTGAGTACTTTTTAGTGCATAAAGTTCCGAGCCTTGTTAATCACAAATAATCATAATAATATTATCGGGCGCGATTTAATATAGCGTAGTAGATATTGAAAAAAAATAATATAAAATAAAAAGCTTCGACCGCTCGGCGGCGCGGCGGTGGAGAGCGCGGCGGCGGTGGTAGAGAGGGCGTTGGCGGCGGCGGCGGCGGCACGGTCGCGCATGCGCTCCGCCGCCACACGTGCGGCGCCACACCGCTGCTTGCGGTCGTTCTCGCTCTAAGCACATACGTACGTCGTTCCGTTCCGCTCGTTCACTCGTCGTCCGTCCGTCCGTCCGTCCGCTCGCGCTCACGCTACTCCGCCTCGTCTCTCCGTCCGAACATCGTAACATAATAATAGTAATAATTTTCATTTTTCCGCGATTGTGTACTTACGCGTTTTTTTTTATATTTTTCTTTCTTTCTTTAGTCGCCGACTCGTTCCAACTACTCAAGCTCCTCGTCGTCGCACCGAAAATCGCAAGACTTACCGGGGCAGCCGTACGATACATTGTCATTCAGGTTGGTGTTTTTATTTTATTATTTTTTAGCGAATCGATTTTTTCTATATATTCTGACGTCCGTCGTCGTCGCCGTCCTCGGGCGAGAGACTCGCGTTTTTAACGAGCGAAATTTTCGCTCAAAATCGTTCTTGTATATATTATTTTCTGTTCGAATTGATTTTCTGCAGTCTTTCCCCCCCCCCCCCCCCCGTCGCCCGACAATCGGGTATCTATCAATGCCGTTCGGTTTTTTTTTTCTCGTAATAATCGCGAATTCAAAGTGCTTTTTAAAAACTTTTACTCTTCGCTACGAGTGCTCGCAAACTTTATAATTTAATAAAAAAAAAAAAAAACACATATTATTAGAGTTTAATAATAAATTTATTATGTATCGCGACGCCGCCGCCGCCGCCGCGCCGCGCGCCGGTGAGAACGAAAATAAAAATATCGCGTAGGTTTTCTTTCTTTTTTTCTATTGGCGTTGAAATATATTATGTAAAAAAAAGGTATCGTTTTTTTTTTTTCACATTTTTTTTCCTCTAGTTTTTTTTCATCGCTATTTATTTTTTTTACACTTTACGATTTTTTCTGAAGTCCCTAGAAAAAACGCGCTCAGGCTAGACTGCAGTATTGTTAATTTACTTTATTCGCAGAGGACTTTTCTAGTGAATTATTTTATAATATTGTCGTAACAAAAAAAAAAAAAAACATTGAAAAAAAAATCACGTTTCGTGCGCGTTAGGTCTCGTGAAATGTGACGTTATTTTCAACATGGAATAATTTTTTAATCGACGATTTTTCAATCGTTTAATCCCGGAAATTAATGAATTTTTTTATTTTTTTAATGTCTTAATCGACACTTTCTTACCGAAAAAATTAAACCGTATTTTTAGAACATTTAGAAATTTAAATATCCGACTAATTTTTCCGCCTTTTCTACGTTTTTTTTTTTATCTCAAGTGCGCACGTTTTGACACTTTTAAGTTTATATTTTTCAAATTATTTCTCACTAATCGAGCGAGAACTCTTTTTCACGACTTTATTGTTTTACACAAATGTCTTTATTCGCAACCTCTGTCGTAAATATAAAATCCACGATCGCCGACTGTTATTAATTTAACGAATATAGTCTAAACTATATTTATTACAAATTTTTTTTCGATTCATAAAGCAGCAGCAGCAGCGTGTTTGACCGAGAGTCTGCGACGAATTCTCATTGTATTTCCGCGCGACGTTCTCGTTATTTCTCCTCGCGCGCGATATTATAATAATTGGCGCTCGTCGTCCGCTCGAAAACACAATAATATTACGTATTATATAATATAATAACGTGCGCGATATTACGATAATTCGCGCGAATCGTCGCCGCCGCGTTTATACGTGCGAGAATCCGAGAGTCCGCGGCGAAAAGTTTTCCATATAATATATTATTATTATTCGCGCGCATACATTACGAGTGCGCGCTGGTTTTTTCAAACTCTTTTTCCTCCTTTTCGTCCTTTTACAGAGGGAAAAAAAAAAAAAAGCGCGCAAAACTTTTACGGGGGTTAAAAAAAAAAAAAACCGTATATATACATAATAATACATAATACGCGCGCGCGCGCGCGCGTTCGAGTATTGTTCTTTATTCTTTACTCGCCGTTTCTCTCGAGTGCTCTCTCCCGCATCACGCCTAACGCCGCCGCAGTCGTTTTTATTTATTCTTCCGCGCGCTGCACTTTATTTATTATCCGAAAATCTTCTTATATACATATATACCGCGGTGCGCACGCGCGTGCGCGAAAACAAATTTGGAATTCTCTGAAAGTTAATCCGAGAGAATATCATATACTTTTTTGTATTAACATTTTTTTTTTTTTTGTTTTTGTTTTATTATATTATTATTCGCGTATTGTGCGCGAGAGAGTCGCTCGCGTCTTAATTCAATAACGAGAATGCTTATCACATTTACATAATGGAAATAATTTTGTTGCGGAACAATGTTTAATTTTTTTCGTTTCTTTTTTTTTTCATTATTAATGCTTTAGTATGCGTTTCGTTGCTCCTCGCGCGTGTTTCTGCCGTCGATTAATAATGGAATATTTAAATGACATTTTATACCCCCTATTGTTTCGCGCGCGCGTAGTATACGTACATATAATATATACGCGAGTTTTTTGTATTAAAATACGTGCGTTTTCTTCGCGTTAATAATGGAAATCGAGTGATCGGGGCGCGCGTTCGACGTTCTCGCTGCTCGAGAAACGCGTGTCAATGCGATATTTCAAAACGAGCGACGACGACGACACAAAGCTCTTGGCTTGGCTCTTTGAGCGCATATTTTCGTAAACGGTTTTTCGGTCCCGAAATCATCGTCGTCGTCGAGCTTTTGTGTTTCAACACACTCGCTACACGCGTTGTGGTTTTTTCCGCAGTAAAATTTTACGACCCGAACGGCGCGGCACAATATCGTCTGGGGACGAAATAAAATTATATTCTCCCTCTCGCCGCCGCCGCCGCCGGGTTTTCGCGAGAAAATCTGTTATCGTGGGTTTTTGATTTTCACCCGATTTTCGGAATACACACGACTATAATAATACTACCCGTCCTTTGTTTTCTCTGGTGGCAATCATCGGGCCGCGATAAAACCGCACCGAGTCACGTTTCCGGAAAGCGCGGTGGTAATTCCCACTTGACGTGTCCCGCCGTCGTTTGCGCCGGGCCGGTCGTAAAAAACGATCGGCAGATATAATATTGTTATTACACGGCCACGTTTTTCATATATATTATATATATAATTATGTGTATACTGTCGTTTTTGTCACTCGTTCGATAATAATATCGTCGTCGCCGGAATGACCAGCGTCGGTTAACGACGACGAGGTCTCGCGGCGGCGATCGCAAAACTCCGATTAGAATATAATATTATAAAAAAAAAAGCCGTACTGTTATTAAGTATTTCTCATGGATTATTATTTTAATGTGTGTTCGAGTGGCTAATGAAATTAATACCGCGCGGTTGTCTTTTTTTACGTTTCGTTCATATAGTTTACGTTACACGCAGCATAACGGACGACCGGCGGCCCCGCGTTTCTTTTTTGTACATTTTCAAATTACTATTTTTAAAAATATAAAAATGTTTGGATTTTTCCCGGGAGGTTGGGTATTTATTTTTTTACTGACAAACCTAAAGAAAAAAAAACCCTTTTTACATATTTCCAAGTTCACTGAACCGATAGATTTTCACTTTCGAGGCCCTCTTTAAAGCAGGTGTCCCGGCGACCCGCGGCACACTAAGCAATTTTTCATGGCCCGCACAAACGCGCTTGATTTTTTTAATGGTTAATACCATTTATACCATATACTACGGGGTGGGGCAGTGAATCGGGCGATTTTAAAACAACTATTATGAACAAGTATTTTTTTTAACAAATATATAACCTGAAAGTATATACGTAAAATAGCATTAAAGAAGTGTTAATTTGTTATTTAATTTTTATAAATGATATCTGCAAGATTGGGGGGCTACGAGTCATACAGCTAGAGTGAATATTCTAAAAGATTTGTTTCCGAACCGCATAATTTCTCGAAATGGGAATATTCCGTGGCGCCTCCACGTTCGCCTGATTTAACGGCCTGTGATTATTTTCCGTGGGGATATATCAAAAGTAGAGGAGTATATACCAAACACCACCAAGGACACTTGATGATTTTAAACAAAGAACACGGAGAAGAGGTGACACAAATCTGACCGGAAATTCTGCGAAACGCCATGACCAGTTTTCAAAGACGCCTTCACACGAATGCTTGCTTCGAAATGGACGCCATCTTGCAGATATCATTTATAAAAATTAAATAACAAATTAACACTTCTCGAATGCTATTTTATATACTTTCAGGTTATAGAAATATATTTGTTAAAAAAAAATACTTGTTGGGTTTTTATAGTTGTTTTGAAATCGCCCGATTCACTGCCCCACCCTGTAGTTGTATACAATCTATAAAATATTATTATTATTATCTGTCGCATTGATTTACACAAATTTACTTTATTCGATTTAATATTTTTGTCCCGTAAAATTTGTATTTACGTGGCCCGCGCGGTTAAAAAGGTCGCCGGCCCCTGCTCTAGAGTAACATCGAGTCGTGCGATTTTTATAATTTTCCAAACTCTACGCTCTTTGTAAATCGTAAATATATTATAAGTATAACACCGTTTTTCGATTCCTCACGTCGTCGTCGAGGTTTAACCGTATTATCCTTATATGGGGCGGCGCGCACCGGAGAGAAACCTTTGGAAAACTTTGCGTCGAAAACGATTTATCAGGTGTCCCGCGAATCGCCCGCGCCGCGTCAGTCGTAATAATAAATTATTTCAAACGGATATTTTAAGAACCGGAGGCTGCCAGAAAATCGATCGTTTTTCGGGCGCGCGCGCGCGCGTTATAAATTATTATTCGTGATAAATATTCTTCGCTCGATCCATCTGGTCCGGGAGAGGCTGCGCCCCGGCGAGTGGTACGGCTTAAAATAAACCGCGCGCACGTGTGTCGCGGTCGTCGTCGTCGTCTCGATGACGATTATAATAATAATATATCGTAGCGAGTGGTTAATATTCGGTAACGATAACAAACGGATATAAAACAACGTTTCCGGGCGGCGGCGAGGAGAACACTGAGCCTATTATATATTTTTATCGCGTTAAAAGACACACTACTCTTCGGACGGGGTTTTTATTGTTTTAGGAGAGTGAAAAAACACTCGCCGCCGGCTCTCGCGCACGATATATACGGGCTCTCGATAACGCCCGTCGTTTTTCTCCTCGTGCGGGTCGTCCCGCGCGCACCTGAGCCTCGGGGGGGGGGGGGGGGGCCCGGTGGTGGTGCTGGTGGTTGGTGTGCGACGGACGTGCGCGCGATATATCATTATCTTACGATAAATTACGTGTGTAAACAAAATGGTAATTTATTGGTGTCCGGTTCAGCTGCCGCGGACGAACGACAAGCTGACGGGCCGCGTGCACTGCAGGTCCCTCTTGTTACCGATGTGTATTATATTATATCGATCGTTGAAAGTTGTAGTGGTTTTTTGTTGGAAAAAAAAAAAAAATTGTTCGCGTCGCGGATAATATTATATCGATCGTAATCGAGACGCGCGCGCGCGACCGTTCGAATTCTCGTCCTGGGGACGCAAACGTTTGCCAATCTTTTGGAAAAAAAACACCTTTTATATATTATAATACGAATATTTCGACTTTCCATCAAAAACGGGCCCTTTATGCGATAAATTCCGAAAGAATAACACTACAATTATATGCCAGATTGTGTTTTGACGTTTAAAAATTACAAATTTTTCATTTTTTTCGCGATCCTTAAATTATGAAAAATATCATCTCGTATATGTACGGCTCGTCCGATTTTCATGACATATTTCGCGCGTATATATTCGGTAGCTCTGAGAATATTAGGACATTTTAAACGTATTCTGTAACCATAGTATAACTATTGTTTATAAAACATTTTTTCGCCAATCTTTTTCAATTAAAAAATATAATTTTTATAATACAAAATTATATAATATGGCAAAAGATCGTTTGCGAGGAGAGCCAAGTTATATAGTAACTTAATCGTCTAATCTTTTCTGAAAAAGTACCGACTTTGCGACGTTATTCATAGAGTATATTATACGAGAACGTCGTAGGCGGCGAGTGCATTGCGAGGAGTTGTCGGGGAAACTCTTGTTACCGATGTGTATTATTATATCGATCGTTAAAAGTTGTAGTGGCTTTTTTTGTTGGGAAAAAAAAAAATTGTTCGCGTCGCGATAATATTATATCGATCGTAATCGAGACGCGCGCGCGACCGTTCGAATTCTCGTCCTCTGGAAAAAAAAAACCCCTTTTATTATAATAATATAATAACGACGACGGCGAGTTTTATAATAATTCGACTTTCCATCAAAAACTGGCCCTTTATGCGATAAATTCCGAAAGAATAACACTATAGAGCGCGTGGGAGTGGCAGATTGTGTTTTGACGTTTAAAAATTACAAATTTTTTTTATTTTTTTTCGCGATCGTTAAATTATGAAAAATATCGTCTCGTATGTAAAACTCTCCCGTCACGGTGTTTTTGCTATATCGAACTCCTCCGAAACACGGCTCGGCCGATTTTCATGACATATTTCGCGCGTATATATTATTGGTAGCTCTGAGAATATTAGGACATTTTAAACGTTTTCTGTAACCATAGTATATAACTATTGTTTATAAAACATTTTTTCGCCAATCTTTTTCAATTAAAAAATATAAGTTTTTTATAACACAAAATTATATAATATGGCAAAAGATCGTTTGCGAGGAGAGCCAAGTTATATAGTAACTTAATCGTCTAATCTTTTCTGAAAAAGTACCGACTTTGCGACGTTATTCATAGAGTATATTATACGAGAACGTCGTAGGCGGCGGCGAGGGCATTGCGAGGAGCTGTCGGGGAAAATTTGAGCGAAAATACACTCGAATTACGTTCGTAATTTACGCGATATTTACGTTCTCGTTTTACCGAATTTCCACCTACGAGGGAGCGAGCGATGGAGTGAGGGTGGGCGATTAAAAAAAACTCTGTCGGCCGTTACCTTGTCTGTCCGACGACGACGGATGCGGGTTACAAAAAAAAAAATAAAAAACACTAGACGTGTGACGTTGGCGCGTGCGAATCTCCGGCAGCAGCTGCAGCTGCCGCCGCCGCCGCCGCCGGGGGAAGGAAAAAAATAATAATATCACATCCGGAACTTGTCGCGCGGTTTTCGTTTACGTCGTTATTGTTATACTATACTCGTATTATTATTACGTCGTGTTTGCCGAGCGAAAAGAGGAGTGTATAATATTATATAATATGTATTTTTCTCTCGCGCGCGCGCGCGCGCGTACTACGTCGACGGATCGTAAAAAAAACGCGTTTTATGATGACGATAATAATAATAAAAACGGTTCGGCGTTCACATAATATTATATACGTAACTTGGGAAATGAAATCGACGGGGGCCTACTACGGTTTTCTCGGCGGAGAAATAACCCCCCCCCCCCTCTCGGAGTCTCTCTGTCCGCGAAATAATAATAACGCGACTTTTCTACAAAAATCAATACTCGCCGCAGCGGCGCGGCGGTGGTTTTCCTCGGCCGTTTCAAAAAAAAAAAACCGGCGACGACTTTGAAAAATATTCGCGAGAAGCCTCGCGACGTTTCCGCGCGTTGCTTTTTTAGCGAACGGTTTGGTTTTTAAAAAAACTCTAAACTATATAAAACACGCATAATATATAATACCAACAGATATCGACGATATCTGCGCGCGCGCGCAGTTCAGTCGTTTTCGATAACGATTCTCTTTTTTTTTTCCCGCTCGACACGTGTTATTATTATATTATCGTTTCCTCTCGGCGAATTCGTACGCGATTGCTGCGGCTGACCGACTTTAGTCGATTAGTGTTTTAGTGTAATAATGCGCGTAAAATTTATAATAATTTTATCCGATATAAAAGGGAGAAAAAAAACCGCTAATTTATTAAAAATCGCGCGCGATCGAATCGGTGTTTTAATTAATATATAACGGAGATTAGATTTTCTTTCGATTTCTCTGGGAAAATCGGCATGCCAGAGTGGCCGTGTGTGTGTGTGTGTGCTCCGGAGATTGTCGTCCGAACGAAAGAAAAACAGAAGAAACCGTTTCCCCAATACAAATCCACTTTGGTCCTTTTACAATAATAATTAAAACCTTTAGTTTTCGCCGCGCGAATATTATTGTTTTCACTTAAAACATTTTCGTGTGTATTTCTCGTAAACGCCGCCGTTATTATTTCGCGCACAAAAGGATGCTTCCTTTTATTATTCCGTCGTCGTCGTCGTCATTGTCAAAACACGACGATGATCTCGCGGCGGTCGTCGTCATTTTCGCCCACTCGAAACCGTGGCGGCGACGTTATTGTTGTTGTTGTTGTTGTTGTTAAAAAGGACGTAAACTCTAAACGCTGCTGGTTTTGTCGGTCCGCGTATTTATATAATAATATTAATATAAATATCCGAACGACGACGGCGGGGAGTCGAGAAATAATAAATGAAAAACGTTAAAAAGTTAAACGGAAGAAACCGCCGCCGCCGCCGCGCCGCACGCGCCCCACTCGAAAACTCGGGAAAACAAAAGAAAGCGCGCGTTAAAAATTCGGAAATTCGTGTCCGCTCGTCGTTTTTTTTTTCTAACGTGTTTAATAACGCGTTTTGTTTGTTTTTCACAGGAGCCGTCCCGTCCCGTCCGTCGTCGATCGTTCGCAGAAAAAACGTTTGGCGCCGCTAACCGGACGACAACCGACTGCGATCGATATAATATTATTAAACGAGGTAATATAATTTTAATAGGTTTTATAGATTTTCAATTTTTTTCTACTCGCTAGACGTGGTTAACCTAACATTACTATTACGAGCGAAGGCGCACAAAACGCGCCGTGGATATTTTTATATAATATAATCGTATAAAACAATGCGATAAAGCTTTTTATAATATTAAAAAAAGGAAACAGGTACGCCGCGCGCGTAATAAAACTCAGCAGACCGAAAGTGGTGTAGTGTATTGGAGAGGGGGAAAAAAGAACTTGATGGGTTTCTCTCTCTCTTTATATTATAATATTTACATATGCGCCGCGCGCGACTTTGATTCAAACGTGAAAAACGACCGACACTCTAGACCTTCGAAACTTCTAGTTCGAAACACAATTATCATCGCAAACCCTTTTAAGGATCGTCGTTTTATTATTATTCCGTAAACCGATTATTCGGTGTGACGTTGACGTCACGCGCTTTATCCCGTCTCTCTCTCTCTCTGTCGCGTTACGCCGTAATAATTATTATCATCGTCATCCGTGATGCACATTGTGCACGCTGCATTACCGACTGCACCGTTGCACACTTGACGTGTATGTATGCAGCACGGCGGTGTAGAGTGCATCGATTCGCCGCCCGTCAGTGGGTTTTCATAAAACCGGATCTGCCCACTCGCGTCTGTATAATATCATTATCGTCGTAATTATTATTATTATTATTATTATTATTATGACGTGTACAACGGGCCTAATATCGCTCGCGCCGCGTTCGTCCGGTCTGCACAATTGATTACCCGTTTATTAGCCGTCCGTCGTCGGCGAGACACGAGCAGAGTAGTATAGTATATAGTTACGCTCTCGACGGTAATCGGGGTCGATTCTCATCACGCGATAACTCAATAACAAATCGCCATTTAAGGCGAGGATTAAAAAAAAAAGCGAATAAATACGTGATTATTATATGTACTTGCGCGCTAGCACTCGAGAATAATTTCCATTCCGGTTTTCAATAACGCTACGCGATGGCTTTATCGTGACGCCGCCGCGTCATCTCGCCGCTCGCTCGTACAAAAGTCCGATTGGAAAAGCCGAGAAAATATAATTACTAGAGTTAGGATGTTGATGACTTTTGCATTTTTTTCCCTTTTATTCTGTATAATGCTATCCTAGCTAAAAATTTGTTTCATGCTCCCTTGATGCAGAATATTCTAATTTTATTTTGCATTTTTTTGCATTTTTAGCTATAAATGCATTTTTTTTTGTTTTTTAACGTCATTTTTCAACATTTTTAAGTCATTTTTTCATCTTTCAGGGCATTTTTTGTACTTTTTATACAATGTGGGACATTTTTCACAAATTATAGATTTTAGGGCAAATGTTACACCCAAGTTTGGTAACAAATTTAATTTATTTAAAATCTAACTTTGGATTTGGTCTATTAGTAAAAAATAATTTTAATTATATAATATATTAATATAACATTATATAATCCTAATAAAAATTATTATTTATAAATAAGTTTTTTCACTTACTTAATTAGTATTTTAGATAATTTTAAAGGTCATTTTTTGAAGTTTTTAGGGCATTTTCGCACTTTTTTTAGGGCTTTTTTGCATTTTTTTAGGGCATTATTGTGTGTTTTTTAGGTCATCAACATCCTAACTCTAATAATTACGTATATAATTTGCACGCACAAATTCGTTCAGGTCCAAACCGATGATTTCCCGTCGTCGTTTAGAAATCGGTTCGCGTTGTTGTTTCCGTCTCGAATAGTTTTCGCGATTTGTCTTAAAAACCAAGTACAGTTCGGACATAGTTTCGATTTAAAGAATTAAAAACACGTACTCGGAACGCGGTCGTCGTTTTAGAATGCCGCGGTTAATGTCGATTTATATACGTATATGTGGTCGTCGTACTGGAGAGGATAGTCGAGTGCGTGTGTGGGGGAAAACTGCCGAAAATCGTGCGCTCGACGAGAGTTTCCGGTCGATTGGCCTCCAGAGTTACTGCGACCGATTCGATCGGCGGACGACGTCTCTCGTCCCCCCGTCCGTCCGTCCGCCTCGCAGAAATACGCGCCCCTCGACCGTCGTTATTCCGTAACGACTCCCGACGACTGCGCGCGTATTTAATATATTATCGTGTACTTTGTCTTTCGCAAAACAAAAAAAAAAAAAAAAAAAAAACGCTCGTTCGATTTATATATTTCGTGTACGTACACTCGCTCGCTTTCGTCGTATGTAGGCGATGAATATTCTGCGCGCGTTCCTTTATCTCGCCGGGCGGCGGCGACGACGACACCCCGACGATTCGTATTTGTTCCGAGCGATATGCGTTCTCGAGTGCTCTAATTTATCATTATCGCTGTATATAAATAATCCGTCGCTTTTGTGATAAAGCCCGAAAAATCGCTCCGTTTGAACGTGAAAACTTTTTCGTTGGATTTATTTATATAACTCTTTGCCCATCATTATTATTATTACTAGGGCTAGGATTTTAATGACCCAAAAAACCTAAAAAAATGACATTAAAATAACCTAAAAATGACCTTAAAAATGCCCAAAAGATAAAAAATGATTTTAAAATGTTATAAAAATGCATTATAATTATTAATTATTATTTATTAATTAATATTTCGGTAAAAAATTATTTAAATTATAATATTATAAAAAAATAGCAAAAAAATGTTAGATCAGATTTTACTGTACTCTCCACATCACTGTCATTTAATTTAACGATTAAGATAACTCGCGGTATCGAAAGATTATTCTCTATACTATCTCTATAATTGAAATATTGAATATGATATATTATTTCTGTTACAAATTCAAAACTTTTATCGAGAACATCTAGTGTAAATGAAAATGTATAAAAATATTACCTAGATTTCAAAATAGTATAAAAAATGCCCGTAAAATTGAAAAAATGCTACAAAATGACCCTAAATCCATAAAAGTACAAAAAATGCAAAAAAAAAGCAAAATAAAAACTATATATTTGGACTCGTATATGACCAAATCACATTTTGTGCTCGAAAAGCTATGTCCTGTAAATCCTAAAAAAAAATACAAAATCCTATACTATCCTAGCCCTAATTATTACGTATATATAACGATAGAATAATAATATCGGGCGGACGCGATGCAGAAAAGCGCACAATATAATATTATTAAGCTAAGTTTACACGAGACGTGAGCCACGAGCGTATTTCACGATCGCGTAGTTGTGACTCACGAGCGTGGTTTCAAAAAGCGTCCCACGAATCGTGAAGGTGTTTACACGTCAACGTGTGAAAAATAACAAACCTTCAATATTCAATATGCCTTTATTTATACTATTCTTTTCACAGCTTCGCCTCTAGCGTCTCTATTTCTGTAAGATTGTAATTTAGTGTTCCGTAGAACTTCTTCTTTTTCATAATACTCTATAAATTGCATTGTTTGTTCGTCATTCATTTTCGTAACGTTTTCATTCACACTCGTGTTGTTGAAATAATTAAACAAAACGATTAAATAATAAATGTATTATAATTAAACTTTCAATTGAGTATAATAATTAGTAATAATAATAATTTTAGTTATTACAAGTATTTTCAGTCAGAATGTTATAAAATGATTACATAATCAGACAAACAGTACACCTCGATTGAGCTTTCACGACTGAAATATCAACACATGTTTGATATTTCAAACACGTCTCGTGTAAACTCACCTTAATACTGCCGCCGCCGGGAGTACCTACTTATAATAAAACGACGAAAAGCGACGTTTCTCGAATAATCCAAAAATAGGTTATCGATGTGTTCTTCTAGTGACAGGGATGGCGAACCTTTTGATAACTGCGTGTCAAATCAAAATGTTTGCAGGTTTGATTTTATTCCCCTCGCGTGTCAGAAACTTTTTAGACCTTTTTTTCGCTTAAAAAATAATATTAATATTAAACGTATAAACACGATTTTAGTTTACGACATTAGGAAACGGAAAGTACATTATAATATTACGGCAATTATTACGACTTTACGTTAATAATATCTTACGATATATTTACAAATAATAAGTTAAAAATATCAGTATCATTTGTTTGGAAAGTCGAGTGAAAATTATGAATTATATTTCAATTGGCGTGTCACTCTGTGACGTAGGTTCGCCATCCCTGGACTAGCCTCTAGTCTCTGCGACCGGTTTCGATTTTCACGGGGTCTACGAATTGAATCCGTTCGTCATATAAAAATGAATCGCAAAATGTGTTGTAAGCGCATAACTCAACAACCCCTGAACCGATTTCGCTAATTCTTTTTTTATAATATTCCTTGAACGTACGAGGATGGTTTTTACGGAGAGAATTATCAAGCCTAAGGGGGTTAAAAGGGGTAAAAATGGAAAAAATCCCGAGTCACTGGAGCTTTGTGGTATTAAATTTTGTCAATAGTTTCATTTAATATAGCTGAGGCCCCTAAAGAAAGGATTTTCCAAAATTCGACACCTACCGGAGTTAAAAGGGGTAAAAGGGGTAAAAATGAAAAAAAACTGATAAAATAAAAAGTTATACTGCACACGGGCGAAGCCGGGTTATTCGGCTAGTTCAGGGGTCGGCAATCTTTTTTGATGGAAAAGCCAAAAGTTACAATATACAAAATTTTTCAGATTTTAAAGAGCCACTAAAAATGTTCGTAATTTTTTAAATATAATTTTATTTTTAAATTTTAATAGACATAATAATAACAAAATTAATTATTATAATATAATACATTTATAATAAAAAAAACAGTTTTTAATAATAGAGAAACAAATCAATGGGAGCAATGGCTTTGCATGTCTTTTGAAAGGTCTTTTAAATTTGGCTCATAACTTGTTGTTTTAAGTTTCAAGCACGACTCTAGATTTTTATTTGTTAGTTTTAGATAGCATCGCGATTATATTAGACTCTATAATAAACATTTTACAGCGATAAACTGTACTCCATGCGGGCCCTATCAAATTGTATAATATGTATTATTTCATATTTCCAAAAGCAACAAAAATAATATACTTTTTTTATAAAATATTGTTTTTGAACATAAAATATTAATTTTTGTGTGTGTAGCTGGAGAGCCGCCACTTTAGACCGAAAGAGCCACATGTGGCTCGCGAGCCGCACATTGCCGACCCCTGGGCTAGTTTATTATAAAACAGTATTACTATTATGTGTTTTGCCGGACACCGTTGTGTGTGGTGTGCATTCGTCGCCGAAAAATACGCGACGTGAAATCACGTTTGCTCGCCGCGTAATTGATTTTCAGCAGCTAGTTGATGAGTTGGCCGCGAGTATTATAATATATATATTATGTATTCGAGCTCGTACGTAAAGCGCGCGCGCGCGGCGGAAAAAGCAATAAATAGGATTAAATTTTCAATTTCCCAAAGTCGTCCCCAGCCGACGCCGCCGCCGCCGCCGGTGATGCGGTAGTTAGTTAGCACGCCGGGCTCGCGCGTGATTTAATGCCGTCGGAAACATTGCAAATCTAATCACGTAGTCCCCCCGGCCCCGGGACCGGCGTCAAAAATAATCTGGCCCCGAGCGAGTGTTTCTTCAATTACACGTCACGCGCCGCGCCGCGGCAGGAGCAGGAGCAGGACGACGAGGCGAGGAATTCCATAAAAACCCGAATCCCTTCCGCCTCGCGTACCTATAACCCGATTCGAGAGTAATTCCAAAACGGAAATGAATCTCCCCCCCCCCCACACACCGCGCGCGCGCACACGGTATAAAATAATAATAATAATATATACG
This sequence comes from Drepanosiphum platanoidis, assembly GCA_948098885.1. Lineage (NCBI taxonomy): Eukaryota > Metazoa > Arthropoda > Insecta > Hemiptera > Aphididae > Drepanosiphum > Drepanosiphum platanoidis. Next base: position 9,009,213 of record OX402541.1, read on the forward strand.
CTCGTGTGTTGTTTGATATACCGCGCGGCGAGGACCGATAAAAATAAATAAAAAAAAACAAACAAACTCGCGACACTGCAGCGCCGTGTGATTTCCGGGCCTTTTTTTTTTTTTAAATCCTCTTTTTCACGGCGGCGCGGCGCCATAACGTCGATTTGTACCTCTAATTTTATTGTAAATATCGCGCGCGTGACGATGGTATTCATTTTTTCTCTAATTCGCCTACGTCCTCCTTAGCCTCCCGAATCCTTGCCGGCCAGGACGCGACAAGGAATAATCGTAAACTGTATAGAACGTTATGTTATTTGGTTTTTTTCCTAATACTAATTTACTTTGTACTTTGGAAACTACCGGACGAGGTGTGTAATTATTGTAATAATTAACTCTCCGACACATTAGCGATAAAAATATTGTTAAAACGATTCAATAACAAAATCAATGAAAACATATTATATTACAATCATAATTTAACGATTAAAGTGAAAAAAGCACAAATTAGCAGCGTCGTCGTCCCGATTTTTATTTTACACATACCGTTTAGTAAAATTTACGATAAAGTATAGTTGCCCGTTTTATTTTTTTATGATTATTTTAATTTTATTTTTTTTCGACGAAACTCGCAACGACAATATTAAAACCGCGCGTGCTCTGCGGATACCCGTTTGTTTTCCACATAATCACGTATATTGCACGACAAATGAATCGGGTGGAATTGTTGTGGTATCAAACTAAATACCGTTTTCGGAAAGTTAATAAAAACAAAAACCGTTTATTTCCTTAATTTTTACCTGAAATCAAAAACTTGTCTCTTTACCTTTAGTACTTATAAGAACCTAACGGAATATAAATCTTTTATACGCTCATAATATAATATATCATTTTTACCTTTTTGCGTATTTTCGGAATATTCTCTTTTTCTCTTCTAAAATCAGCCTAACGTTTTTTTTTTTACGTTTTTTAAAACATTTTTACAAATTTATTTTCGTCGCGGTAAAAGTATATAAAAGTCTTTGCGTGCGCCTCGGCGGCGTCGTCGTCGTCGTTCGATAAGCCGTTCCGTGCGCAGTCTACTGTGCGCGTATTATATTATATTATTATGTTGTGTTTAATCGCGTCCGTTTATATGAAATTATGTCTAAAGGCGAGCGTATAGAATATCTTTGAAGTCCAGGCGGAGCAATCGATTCGAAATAAATCCTTTAATCGCGGTTCAGTGAGGACGACGGCGGCAGGACGGGGAGGACTTTATCTCGCGCGACCAACGCGCCTAGCGTCGTGTGTTCAGCGACGCGCGCCGAAACGGCCGAGTGTGTAACACAATAACGACGACGACGACGACGACGACGACAATAATCGGTAACGTAGCGAGTATTTATTTTTATTTTATTTTTATTTTTGTCGTAATAAGAACTCCGTAGACGCGTGGATAAATCCGCGTCCTTAATTCTACGATTTGTATATTTACACGAAGCCGAGTAGAAATTGTTTTTCTAATATCCTTTGCCATAATCGCGCGCGTCCGATTGTTCTTTCGCACGAATCCCCCGTCCGACTTAAGCGATTCGCATAAACGTGTCCTGTGCTCTTTTTTTCACAACAGGATTCAACGACATATTTTATTATATACACACACCGTCGCTATGTTGGCGGGCCTGACTCGTTGCTCAACCTGTGTTTTTTATACGTTCTTAGGTGAGCAAAGTTTCAGGTGTGCCGACGTAGCGACACACATCGCCGCCGCCGCCGCGTCGAATTTGACAACCGCACAACAACTTATACTATTGACAACGATCCACATGTCGCCTGAAACTTGCTTTGACCTAAACACGTTTGCATCAAGGTGAGCAAAGTTTCAGGCGTGTAAGTGAGATCGGACCAAAGTCGTCTGATGGCCGCCGGTGTTCGTCGTCATTATTATTAGTATTATTATTACTGTTGTTGTTGTACGTTTTTTTTTTCCAAAATATTTGTGTAAATATTATATAATATTTTATTATTTTTAGGTGTTACGTTAGAAAATATTTATTATTCTGAAATCTGTGTTTCGATTAGAATAAGAACAGAAAAACACGAAATTTAGATCACTACCGCCAGTGAGTAATAATAATTAAATGAAATTCTTTGATTTAATCGTTTTATTGTCGCGACACCCACTACTTCGTCTCCGTCGATCTCTAATCCGAGTTCTCGATCACACCGTTATCCTTCCGTCTGCGACGTCCTCTCGTCCTTTGTTCCCTCCTCCCGATCTCCACTCGCGCGTCCGACCCTGATCAGGATACCATTTACTCTTCAAGTTTTTTGGATATATTCCTCTCTCCATACCTTCCGTTCGAAAATCGCTAGTTTATAGATAATATATCACTTAAGTAAAAACTATGTATATTGTAATAATTTAACAATACTGTTAGTAATTACTATAAATTATATTGTGTATAATAGATTGTAAATAGATTTAGCGCGCGTAATAATATCGTTTACATAAAAGTGATTGCCAACTTTTTTCTTTTTTTTTTTTACTCGACGCCCCTTTTGGATTTTCAAAAATCTCACACCGCCCCCCGGACAAATTGAAAACAATATTATAGTATCGTTTTTATAATCGGCCATTTAATATTTAAACTATACGTTTAATCGCAACGAGTTAGGATGAACAATAAAAACGAAAGCCGCAGAATAATCGCCCCCTCGAGTAGGAAAAGCCTCGCTCGAAATTAAAAAAGCCCAAAAGGGGGGGGGGGGGTGGTACCGCCCACGTTGGGAATCACTGGTGGTTTATAACACGTTATATTATATAAAACGATAAACCCGTAGAAAATTATAATAAATATATGCCGCGTTCACGTGTATAAACGGGGTACGAGAATATTATTATATAAAACGCGAAAGCGTGCGCGCATCGCACACCGCACACACAATGGGTTTCGGGCGACGACGACGATAATCAGTGCTCTATTGTGTGCGCGCGCGCGTGTGTGTGACGCGCGGAAAGTATAATTTAGACGGTCGTCGACGAAAATAATCAGGTCTAAAAACGCGAAACACTCGCGAGCGTTATGTTAGAATATTTCCGTCGGCGGCGATCGGATATACGTACGGTCGTAACGTCGTCAAATCACTTGGGGCTCGGATTTTGTAGCAAACGTCCCTTCTTTCGAGGGGGGCAGTGCGACAGAAAGATAATAATTGTTATTCTTATAAATACGTTTTGAATCGCGTTCTGATTTCAACGAAGTAAACTTTTGCTTTTTTCCTAATTTTCACATGTTTTTCTTGAAAAATTAACTCAACGGTCGATATTATAAAATATAACTCGACCGAATATATTATATGGTAGTCGTAAATTCCTTTTTTTTTAATATTTAATTTTACGCGTGTAATTGAAATTTGTTTTTTAGAATTAATAAAATGTTTTTATTGGCTACTCAAAATGCCTTTCTAGGGTTTAGTGCTCGTCGACGAGAGACGAGGCGAATTTTACAATTATTATTATTCCCCGTTCGTTTACGATGTTAATATTTTCTTTTGACAATATTGCAGTGTCTAGTGGCGGTTGTTGTGTGTGTTTGTCGTACCCGAAGACCGTCTGAAAACGAATTGTGGCTGCTGTCGACGGGACTCGACCTAAAGCGTTTGCTAGATTTCCGCGGACGAGAAAAAAAAAACCATCGAGGTAAGCCGTGTAGGTAGAGAGCTCGTTATATAGCCCGAACAATCGTTTCGAATCTAAAATATTATTAGTATTTAGTAAAATTATAAGAATTTTGCTGTTTTTCGCTTAGTAGCAGCTACACATCGATTTGTTTTTTACACTTTGGGTCTGTTTTTCGTAAATATTGTTTTGGATTTTCGTCGTTGCAGTTTTCGTTCACTTTCGACTCGGAGATCGAACCCGCGCCGCCGCCGAGTATAATATAATAATCGACTGCAGCGATGCGTTTTTCGGCGAGTGCGTTTTCAATGTTTTACGAGTGCGTTCAATTCTCAGCGCTAATAATAGCCATTACAGTAAATCGCGCGGTGTCGCCGCTTTCAGGCGGTTTTTTTTGAATTACACAGACGGTAACAAAAAAAAAAAAAAACGGATATAGTTTACGACGACTGCTTGCCGCGCGAGTAACCATTGATAAGTTATTATCAGGGTTGGGATTTTATAGCATTTGCATATTTCTTATGAGATGTTTAAGAAATAGCAGAGTAAGCTAAAAATGTGTTTCGTGATACAGAGAACTCAAATTAAAAATTTTATTTTGCATATTTTGCGATATATTTTAGTAAACATGTTTTTAGGGTTTTGTCAATTTACAAATTAATATTTTAAAAAATATTATACACATTAAAAAAAAAATGTTTAGACAAACCCAATGTTGAAAATAACTTGGCATACATAAAATCAAATTTTTCTATTTTATCTGTAGCTATTGATAAATTTCAAGCAAAATTACCGTCCTTAGCCACATCATTAAATGTCCATTTCCTTTCTTTTTTTTTTGCATATTTTTAGCGCATATTTAGCGATATTTAAGGTGATATTATAGCGCATATTTATGCAATTTTAAGTGCTCTAAAATCCCAACCCTGGTTATTATCCTTTTTTCTTTTTTTTTTTGTTGAAAAACCTCCCGAACTGCTCGTTTTCAGGCGTTAACATATTCTCGCGCAGTGTCGGGATTTATCTTTCGTCTTATCTGAGATACGTTTTCGAACGATCGTTTATTAATATTAATTTCAGTATCGATATAGAATAATAATAATAATCGGAACCGTTGGAATTTTCAATTTTCAACTTTCGATCTCGTTAAATTCAGGCGTGTAAATCTTGATCCGATAAAATCGACGTGATAATAACGGTACATTGTTATTAATTATGATGTTGCAATTTATGCATTTATTTAATATAATTATTTAACTAGACGATTTTTCTGGTCCTGACCGCTGCTCTCGCGAGAATATTTTAATAAATCCTTTTCATCGCCGCCGAAGGCATTTCGAAAACGGTACCGAATAATATCGATTTCCTGCTGCCGGCCGACGAATTTATTATTGAAAAAAGTATTTACGCTGTATTATTAATAAAATAACGATTTTTCACAATCGTTATTATCGTCGACGAGCCACCACCACACGGGCGAGCCGCTCGTCAGTCGGCCGACGGTTTTAAAAATAGTCGTTGTTAACTAGCAGTGACAGCTGCCGACGACGACGACGGTTAAAGTGTGTACGGTATAATAGTGTGTACGCGTTACGAGTCGAATATTAAACGTAAACTATTTTATCGTCGCGATAAATTATTATTATTTTTTACGCGATCGCCGCCGTCGTCTGTTTTTTTATTATTATTATTTTCCGGCGATCAATCGACACGTCGCGCGTGTGGCGTGTGGTGTTCAGCTGCGAACGCTACTGGTTTTTTTTTTTTTTTTTTACGACCGGCCGCGTATTTTAATCATTTTTTTTCTCTCTCCGCTAATAATAAACCGCGCGCGCGCGCCACACGAGAACCGTGCGCTCGACGCGACGACCTGATATCATTTATTATAAAAAAAAAATAGAAAATTAATATTATATACAAAATAGTTATATTTAATGGTTAATAATGAAATAAAATAATTAAGGTCTCGCCTCGAGTATTATGCGTTAGAGTGCGAAAAATTAAATTCATTTTTCGATCGTATTCGCTGATTTTTATTTCATATTCACGCAAGACTTTTATTTCATTACCGTTTAAAATATATATTTAATTGTTTGAATTAATTTTATATATTTAACAATATTTTGTAATTATTTTACCATAACATTTGGCGCCGACGTGTTTTCTCCTTCTCCTCGTCAGAGGATTAAAGCGGTTTTTAGCCTACTTTTCGAAAACTAAATTATTAAGTAGTGTAATATAAATACGAGTTTATGACGATAAAACACGGTCGTTGCGGTGCGATTTCGGATAAAAATCCACGCAGCGTTTCTTAGATTTCTTCGAGAGGGGTAAATTCGTCCATTTCCCCCCCCCCATGACCCCCTCGAACCCTCCTCTCCGCGAGCGCGCGCCACCTCGGTTCGTCGCGGCGATTTTCCGATAAAAAATACCTCCGTCGAAGAAAAATAACTATTCGGAAACGCGCGCGGACCACCGGCGGCGTCGTCGTCGTCAAACTCGATAATACGAGTGGAATGCGCCGTTTTTTTTTTCGTTTCGTTTGCCCCCGACGACGACGTCGCGCGGCGCGATTAATTAGCGCTGCGACTACTACAATCGGCGGCGACGCTAAGTAGTGCGCAAATACTACTACTCGAAACCTTTGTCCTTTGTATATGTTTTTCGTCTCCAAATAGAAATTCGCTCTTTTTCCGCGTCTCTCTAAGCGACGCTAAGGTTCTTCTTCTTCTTCGCGTGTTTTTTCTATATTACGTTTACTCGGTAAGATAGGCTACTACTAGCCTTGAACTACCTTTTTTTCTAAATAAATCATCTCCACGCCGATAAAACTTTACTCGCAGAAAAAGCTCTCGTTTTTCCGAATTCAAAATTTCACACCGCATGGCGTTTTAGATTTTTTTTTTCGCTAATTTTCCGTAGTTTAAAAACGCCGACTTTCCATACGATCGTCTGTCTATTTTCGTCCGTCGAACGAAATTAATAATAATATGTTTACAGACGAAATATCTAGTCTTGATTTTTCATTTGTTTATCACGAGATCTCTATATAATATTGTTTACAATAAGCGAATTAAAAGAATTTGAATAATAATATTAGTAGAGTCGAAAAAACTAAACCTTTGTTCGATACGAAAACGTTTAAATCGAGCACAATCGACTCGTCGAACCGTTTTTTTTTTTATATATATTATATTTTATGAATTCGAATCGAGTATTGTTCGTGTTCAGCGCGACGTTAATTCTCCGCGTTTTTCGGCGGCGTTTATAGTGCGGTTTTTTCTTTCTTTCTTTTTTTTTCGCTTTTCTTCTACCGCGGCTCTTTATCGACTCTGTCGTCGATAATTACAACCGTGTAAAACGAGTGTTTTTAGACCGACCGCCGACGTATTTTTATACGCGTCGAAAAACACCAGGCGGGCCCGCCGCCGAGGCAATAATATTCGTGTGCGCGCGCGCGCATTATTTATGTATACGCATCGGAGTAGTAAATCGTTATTTCGAACCACATGGCACAAATGGCAGTGTTTATTTAACAATGCGACGACGCGCACACAACGAGTATAACGTGTGCTTTCTCCCGTGTTATTATTATCATGGCGAATAATAAATTATTATGTTTTTTACGCGACGAAATCGTCGAAAATTAAAAAAAAAAAATGACCCGAAAGCTACGCGCGAAGTCTTAGTCCTCGCGCGAGCGAAACGCCCCACACGCTTTAGTGTTTTTCTCTCGTTTTCTCAACGTCCTTTCGTATATAAATCAAACAAATTTTTCATGTGTCACACTCGGAATAGATAAGATAGAGGAATAGATACTACTCGACCAAACGATCGAAAAATGTTATTTTCATTAAAATGCAAATCGGTCATATTAATAATTCGTTTATTATTGTGTGTTTTTTACGCGTCGCGGTGACGACGAAATCTCCGAAAACGGCGACCCGAGAAACAAAAAAACGCAACAACAATCCGAAAGGTACGCGAAGTCCTCGCGCCACACGCTTTAATGGCCGACAAATATTGATTCTCCGAATCATTTTTTCTCTCTCGTTTTTTCCAACGTCTTTTCGTATAAATGAAATTCAAACACACTTTTTCGACTATAAACGATCGAAAAATGTTATTTTCAAAACAAATATAGTCACTACTATATTAATATGTATTATCATGTTTTTTACGACGACGAGAGCTCGTAATCGTTAAAAATTAAAAACGTGACGTTTGCGAACGGTAAAAAAGTCGAAAAAAACGCAAATTATAACTCGTCCGAAAAACTATTTCTCGGCGAAATCCTTTCTTTTTTTTTTCGCTCTCGTTATTATTATTTGTCGTTTGTGCGGGTAGCTCTACCGGCGGCGCGGCGTAGGTATTCGTCGCGTTTCGACTTGATTTATCGTACGTAATATTTTCGAAATTGTTTATCGACATAAAACCCAATATAATAACACATATCGCCGAGATAGACTGGCGCGAAATAATGCCTCGCCGACCGTATAACCAGCCGCCGTCGCCCCGTACTCTCCTAATTGGAATTCCACGCGAAACGCAATACGGCGACGTCATTTAATTAATATTACGCAATATCTGCTATACCCCCAGATAGATAGATGGTTTATTACGATAATTTGAAGTTTTCCAAGAGCCGAACGGACCGAATAGAAATGTGTGTGTGTCGTAGTCTCCCCTCCGACGAGCGGCGGCGGCGGCGCGATATTATTTACCGCGCGCGACGGTCTTTGTATAAACTATTATAGGTATACCGTAAACTAATTTGTTAATTAATATATTATAACGATAATAATATCGATAGTAATATTCGTCGTTCAAAGGGAAGGATAGAAGAGAGGATACACGTTGTGCGCGTTATCGTCTGAGAAATTATGTTTAGAAACGCGTACTCGTATATTATCGTTATTTTAGAATTTAATCCATCTAAAAGGACCGCCGCCGCCGCCGCCGTTGTACTTTCCTTCATCGGCTGCCCAATTCGAGGCGGCGCGGCGGCAGGATCGTCTCGTTTTATTTTTTTTCGCTATACAGAGAATATAATAGACGTAAAACGTTTATCGTTAAAAAAAAAAAAAGGTATAAATAAACGCGCGTTATTTGCAACAACGGCGCGGCGGCGGCGTGTATATGATTAAAAATAAGCTCTTTTTTTTTCTTTCTTTCTTTTACGGCTTTACTTTCTTTTTATACGCGCGCGTGTTACGCGCGTTTACGTTTTCTACGATTGTTGTTAAATAATATTTCACGTAATTATACGCCGCCGCCGCCGCGGCTATAAACATTTTTTTTTTTTTTTTAATTTCCTTTGTTTCCTCCTCGTTAAGTTTGTTTTTCTCCGCGCGCGTATTTATTTATAGTATTCGACCCTTTACGACCGGGGGCGGCGGCGGCGGCGTTCAAAACTTTCCTCCGGGATATTTTATATTAACGATATATAGCAGTGCGAGAATACGTGTCGTGCGGCCATTATATTATTATTATTATTAATGAAACGCGCGAAAAACCAAAATCAAAAACTCTAGCTCGACGATCGAAATCATCGACCCCTGACGCAAATCGCGCGCCCCCTCGGTGTACGGACAAACGTATCCGTTCGACAATCTCCTAATAAATTAAACTGCCAAATGTATATTCACGATCGTCTAGGTTACCTGTATCTGTATCTGTATTATCTAATTACTGTATTTCAAAAGGACCCAGCCCGGGTCCTTTATTTAATAAAATTAAATTAGTCGAGTATTGTATCGCGCGTGAGAGTGCGAAAAAGTCACTTTTTCTATAAGACCTTTATTTTATTATTGTTCAAATATAGTTTTATGTATTTAATAATATTATGTTATTATTCATGAGTATTAACCATTACATGTAACTATTTTGTTTATTTATTTTCTATTTTTTATCTAACAAGTCCGCGATTCTATGTGTTTGTTTTCAAAAATTCGACGAGTTCGCCCCTCCTTCCTAGAGCTCGTCCAAAACGATCTCTGGAATAGACTCGGCACTTTTTTTTTCGGAGGCCGTCGCGCGTCGATCACGTCACTATTACTACAGCGAGCGACGTCTCGTTTGACAGTTTATTTAGACGATCCCGAAGGACGGCGATTTTTCTCGTCTGAGAAAACCGCGAGCGCGCCTAAACCCCCCCGTCGTCGTTGCTCCGCGCCCCGTCCGCCGCCGAGAATCTTATTAAATTCTTCGTCGCGCGATATTATATTTTTATACCGCGCGTTCTCTGTTTCGGATTAAAAACAACCGCCTTTTCCCTAGACATGCGAGACGCGGCGGCGGCGGTGGCTTTCCCACGTTATAATATTATATTGGACTTGAGATGCCAGCCGCTAAACGCGCCGTTCGTTTATTATAAATTCCTTCTATTCATTTCGCGATATTAATGTCGAGACCGCCGCCGCCGCCGCCGCCGCCGACGACGAGACTCGTTTCCGCGGATATCGCGTCGGCATTTTTTTCCTCCCGAGCGAAATATCATCAAACCGACTAACGGCCGCTATATTATTTCGCTTTCGACGTATCCGACCTGTATATAATATTTACTACGAGTCGTGTGGATCGCTCGTCTCGATCGAATCAAGATTAATAATAATTATTATCGATTATCGAGTTTTTCCATTTCTTATGACTTGCAGAATTCTCTCTTTGCGTCTCAAAAGTCATATTTTTTTCTTCTAGTCGATATACCGTGTTTGGATCGGATTTTTTTGGAATCGAATCGGTGAAAAAGATTCAAGTTACCCCCTCGGCGATCGGTTATTTCCGCAGTTTTGTACTACCAACTCGGTATAGGTACCGATATACTGATCGCGTTGTTTTATTTCCAGTAGCAGCTGCTGGCGTGGTCGTCGAGAAAATCGGCGTAAAAATACAATAACGAGCAGCCGGCTGCTGCAGCCCGTGACCGCGTACGCGAGTATGTTATACGGCCACACGAATATTGCCGCCGAGTGTCGGAACGAAGCAGTCCAAGTGGGTAATATTTTTAATAGCCCGTGTATATTAGGAAAGCGGATTTTTAAGTTTTTTTTTTTTTTTATTTCCTGTGTGACTAACGCGCCGCCCTGACGGACAATTTACATACAGAGAATTATATCGATGTACCGTTAAAAGTGGAAACGCCGCGGAAGGAAATGTGCTAATTATATTTAAAAAAGTTTACGAAAGTTGATTTAATCAATTAGATTACACGTGGGTTTTAAAAAGTCCGGTAGCTGTGTTTTGTTTTTCATATCAACCCATCGGTATAGGTAAATTCGGTATCGACCAACTTTTTTTTTGATTTTTCACCTATTCGTTAATAATTCGACTGTTTGAAACGAATGGAATTTAGAAAATAAACTTAGTAGGTCTGTCGTCCTACTACCTGGCGACACTTTGGTTGACCTGGAAGTAAGGATAACGAGGTGTGAAAGCGTGTTTCGAACGTCGTCGTCGGCCTTTGTCGTTTCAGTCTCGTACGGATGGTCGTCCGAGACACACGTGCCCCGTTGCGCGTAGTTTTAGTTTGTTTTTATCTTCCGAACTCAATCCCGATTTTGTTTGTTTCAAAAAGGTCGAAAAATTCCGGTAAAGTCGAATCCAAGTCTTCGGCGAAGGACGCCGCCGCCGCCGAGGGAGTCGGGAAATAACGAACCAGGACATTTCAAAGCAGGTAATCGTCTATTTTTTCTACTAAACGACGAGGTTATTTTTTCGTCGATCGCAAAACGACACAATATTTTTTAGATTTTTCTCGACGGTTTTTTATATAAAAAAAAAACGAACGTTGTGTATAGTTTAAACCGCGCGCGCTCGCCGCCGCCGCCGCCGTCCCGCGAGACCGTCGCCGTCCGGACGAATAAAGTCAAATGAATAAATAATTTCGCGCTCGCGATGTTTTGGAAAAGTTCTCTTTGTCGCCTTTGCCCGCCGTCGCGCGATTTCTCGTCCGAGACGCGAAGCGAATGAAAACACAAACACCTCTCCGATCGAATTTATCATCTGGTCGTCACACTTTTGGACGATGTTCGTTTCTCGTATATTGAAAACTAAACTCTCGCGTGTTCGTATAATATCCTCGTCTGAATATTTAATACATTTTTATAGATTTATCACAGCTAAACACGTCCAAATTGTACTACAAAGATAATGTTTATATTTACAATTTTTCGATACAGTGCCGCCTCCTTTGAGTCCTTGCCCTCGGAACGCATCCTGTTTCCCGTCGGACGTCGTGCGTCTGCTGCGCTCCTCGGTGCTCTGTATTTTTCATCATTCGACCGCTCCGCGAATCGTTGTCCTTTTTTCTTTTGAAAATTTATCATCTCGTCGTCGTCGTCGTCGTCGCGACGGTGTTCGTTTCGAAATAAAACTCGCTCACCCTTTCGATTATTACACCGTGTTACGACATGATAATATGTATTTCTCGTCGTCGTCGTCGTACGAATGCGGCGCACGTCTTCCGCGCCAACTTGTGGCTGCTTCCAGAGACTACTATATAATATAATAAAAGAGTACGATATTATTTTCCCTGTCCGCGACCGCACGTAAAAAATTGACCTCCGGCCGCGCGTCGTGTCGAGAATATCGCCCAAACTCCTCTGCCCTTTTCTCTTCCTTCGTCCTCTAGTCTCGTTTTTTTCGTCGTTGTTGATGTTGTTGTTGTTAAACTCGTTATAAAAGGTCACTCAAAAGAAAATGGTGCCGCGCGACCTATTATGAAAATAAAAAAATGTTTAAACCATAAATTTAAACCATCCGCGCAGATAACAACGACGACGACGTACGAGCGCGTTCGAAACTTTGTATTAAATTTTCGACCTGCCGAAATGATTATGTTTTACGATGGAAAACAAACTCGAAAATAACACCTTTATAAAATGGAAATTTCTACCTTTTTTTGCTCGCGTCAAGTCTTTTCCGATATACGATTATTATAACCAGGGCTCGAGACTTATAGCACTAAAAATATGAAAATATGCTTTAAAAATTATTTATTTTAAATTTTTATTTAGACATTAATGAATTTATAATTATTAAAATTTAAAGAAAAATTTTTATATAATTTTACAGTTATAATTTTCTACAAATAATGACTAAAAACTCTTTCCTGTTCTCATTAATTTGTATGTGTCGAATTTTGTCAATCTGTAAAATATAATTATTTCAAATCAATAAATCATTAAAAAGTAACTTACAGTTTGTACCTTCATAATTGCACTGTATTATTATGTGTTTCCGAATATTTGAGTATAACAATGAGTTTTATAACGTCCCAAAACTGTCGATCACTGACGAGTGGCCGAAATATGTATTTTTGCAGGACTGAGTTTTCGATTTTTACATTAATATTAGCAATAAATAGCAAAATAGTCGAAAAAATAGCAAAACCTCTAGAATATGCAAAAATATGCACTAAAAACTTTTGGTATTGAGTTCGTTTTTGTCTGAAATGGATTTATTGCTTACTCTGCTATCTTTTCATAAACTACAAAAAAATATGCAAATGCTACAAGTCTCGAGCCCTGATTATAACCTATGAATTTCGCGATTCCGCGCGACGTTTTCAACGAACCAAACGGTTTTCAAATAGTTAATTCTGAAAAACTCTGCCTAACCGTCGGCGTGCAGTCGGACGTTGTTCTTTGCGATGATCTTGCGATTTCGAGATGTGCGCGATGTGTGTTGTTTGCTCGCGCGTTTGTTATATAATTGCCGATCGAGCGGACCGACTCGCGGGGGACCATTTAGGTCTCGTACACAAATATATAATATATTATGTGTTTTACACGCGCGCGTTACGATTATTATTCCTAATTATTCAGTACGCATTAAACACACAACAATGTGGAATTATCGCGCGCGTATTTACAATTCGCATACTGCAGTCGAGGCGATTGCAGCGAAACGGCGGAGATACAACTCGCGCGCTTTACGGCAACGGTTCTCGTCCTGTTTTTTCTTTAAACATATTTTTCACTTACCACTCGATAACTTTTCGCTCGTCAAAAATACGTTAATACGTTAATTTTTATAGAACAACGAATTTTCTCGGAGATTTTCTTTGGAGAAACGCTGCGTTTCGGGCGTGTTCGTCGTGAAATCGTTAATTTTCCAACCAGACCGAACGCTTGGCAAGGACCACCACCACCCGCAGTTCGAGCCGCAGTGGTTTTCTAAATGATTTTTCCACATTATATTTAATTAAATATTTCGTGTCGCAATGAATTAAATTCTCAAGTGTAAATCGATTAAACTCGTATGCCGCGTAAATGTTTTATCGGTAATCGCGAATGAAATAAAAGATAAAGAAAAAGGTTTTAGGCCCCGTAGAGGACCGCGGAGGACTGCCGGAGGAGTTTTCGAAACGCGACGAAAAACGAACGAACGAAATAAAACACACTTTTTCTCGTTGTGTCATTCGTTTTTCGCCTTTGGAGACGAATCGAAACGACACCGATTTTTCGATGACCGCGCGTTTTCCCGTCGGATTTTCACGAAAAATAATAAAAAAATACACCCCGGGAACGACGACGGGGATATCGAATCGGAAAGAAATCGCACGCGCGAAAGCGAGAATTTTACGTGAGAATTTTTCCAAGACGAATCTGTTTCAACGCGCGACCGATTAAATTATCGCGCGCGCGCGCGCGCGCTCGGAATACGCAAACCGAATAGATTTTAAATCTATTCGGGAAACGCGCGTGAATTATGTATACACGACGACGTTTCTGTCCCCGCCGCGACGGCTCTCGTTTTTTTTTTTTTTCCCCGACGACAATATCTCGTCGAAATCCGATTTTTCTTTTCTTTATTCTAATCGTCGCGCGTTTTCGACGTCTTCCGCAGCACGCTCGCGAAATACTTAATAAATCCAAAGTCGACCGATTTTTCTACGGAAAATCTACTGTGAAATCAGACTCGCGAGCGTAATAATATTATTGTAGTTTACAACATCGTCGTTTTCCGGTCGCCGCGTTGCTGGATTTTAGTCCGTCTCGACGAAATTTTAACCCGTTCCACAAAAAATTGTTCAAAATCGTTAATTTTCTGTAATACGAGAATCAAATGTGACGAAAAATTCTTCATTTTTATATTATGAATCTTAAACTTTTTCAAATATTTGAATAAAAAAAAAAATGGTAGATTTAAAAAAAAAACGTATTTAAATACTGTCTCGAAAACGGTAAGGGAACCACCACTGCTGTCCCAAGGAGTGGATTATCGTAGGCCAAAAGGATAAATTGTTTATTGATTTTTTTCCAATTTTACAGGTCGATTTTTATCGCGCGGAACGACGACGAGGACGGAGAGAGCCGCGGACAAAACCACCGTGCGGCGTCGGTTTTTTTTTTCTCGAACAAGTGCGTACTAATACGATATTAAAGAAAAAAAAAAAAAAAAACGACCGAAGTAGAAAAAAAAAACGGGACGTCACAACGTCTCTGGTTCCGGCAAGTTTTTTTTTTTTTCATTATTATTATTTATTTACACGGTACTATGATATTCTTTAGAATTTAATAATTAATTCCGCGTCAAGGAGGGCGGGGGGGGGAGGAGGTTCTCTCGCGACGGATCGCGTGTTCGGGACAACGTCGTCGGTCTCGAAAATTCGGTATTATTTCACGTCCGCCGAGCTATCTCTGGGTAGTAGTAGACAGCAGTGGTGTACGTATTATAGTTTTCGCCTCGTCACGTGAGAAAGGAATATAAAACGTTCTTACTTAAGGAAATAGACGGCGGCGGCGCGGCGGCGGCGAAAACTTTTCCAAAGCCGTCGTAAAACGAAAGTTTCGCGCGTAATGATCCGCTCGATCGCTTTATTTTATCGCGTTCGATCGCGCGGGCAGACGTATCCGACGTTTTTTTTTTTTTTTTAATTCTCGTCCGTCTATATTATTACTCTCTCTCGTCTGCGGCGACACAAAAGATTCGCTCGACTTTGGTTTCCTGCGGGTTTAATACCTAAAGCAACGTTGTTATAATAATAATTTCCCGCGACGCAATAACGGCGGCGAAATTATTAACGCGACGTTGACTCGCGTCGTCTCTTTCTCTCGGTCTTACCGAGAAAAAAAACGTCGATTTTATTTTATCTCTAAAATGGCGGCGTTTCTATATTCTCGCCGATCTAAACTAAAACAGATAAGGAACGCGGCGAATATATAAAAGAAAAACCGTTTTCCGTATGAAAAATAAAGTAAAAAAAACCCGCGGGCGTAGTTTCTAAAAAGTACCGCTCCGGGCGATCGCGCCCTTAAACGCGCCACCGACGACGACGACGACACCCCCTTTGGTATACACACACACCGCCGCGCCGGCGCGCAATATCGTTTTGAATCTAAAATCGTTTCCGTTTTATTCAAAACGGGTGGAGGGGGGGAAAATAATAATAATAGTCCCGCGGAGACTATTTTACTACTTCGTTTCTCTTCTCCCGAGCGTGTAAAAAGACGTTATGAGATTTTCGGTCGAATCGAGTCGAACGCCCTTTGGTTCGGAGGAATCGTTTTTTTTTTTCTGAAATCTGGAATTTCAACGGAAAATATTATATAATAATATACCGCCGCCGACGTGAGCTACATAACATTATAAATATCGTCTCTCTCTCTCTCTCTCTCTTTCGAACGCGCGAATGAAAAGCTTTTGTTTAGAGGCGATATTTTTAAAACACTCGGATTCGAATTACACACACTGTTATTATCGCGTATTTACCAAATCGATTCAATAAAGTAAACACAATTTTGTATTTCGATCGACTGTTGTAATATAAATACATTCCCTAAACCACCGTGTTTACGTCATATATACTCGTATTATCCATAAACACCATAGACGATCGCGTAGTAGTCCTTTTTTTATTTAAAAAAACCCCTCTTCTCCCGACGACGGAGGACGCGCGGCGGCGAATCGTTCTCTCCCGCAGGATCGACGTGGTCGACGTTTTCCAAGTGTCCGCGTACGTATATTATTGAATTTCGGCAGGTATAGTAAAGGGCAAAGGAAAAGAAGGGAGAGACCGCGCCGGGCGAGAGGAGATAATCCGCAGCCGGAAAACAAGGTAAACATTTGCGTCGAACGTCGATACTTTAAGTATCCCCCGGAGTGAGGTATAGTAGGTGCGCGATATTATGTGTGTGTGTGTGTTGCGGGTCGGCTTGCCACGCGGATGCTGTTTATGCTATAACGACGCGTAGACGCGGGTTAGTACTTGTAAAGTTTTCGAGAAAATAAAAAAAATAAACAGAAGGGCTTCTTCTTTTTTTCCAAAACCAAAAGAGATTGCCCGGGAAAAGGAAAGGAAAGGAAAGTAGACGTACGTACGTTTCGTGCAAACCCACGCCGCGCCGCCGGGGTTAGGATGAAATGAATAAAATATTTTAATCGAGAATCCGTAAATAATTCGGCGTTCGAAATAAAGAATAAAAAACCGCATTCGTCCGTCGACGAAAACGCGCTCGACGAGCGATATAATCCGCGTTTAAAGAGGAGTTCGACACGTTATCCGTTCGAGTGCGTCTCGTAAATAATAGATGACCCGCGAGCAGAAACTTTACGCCCGGCGATGAATTTTATTCCAAACCCGTCGCCAAAACGATTGTTGCACTCTATTTTGTTGCATTCTATTCACATATTTAATCAATTATTATTTTCCATGCTCATATTATACGATGTGAGTTTTATTTTTCGATCTACTGATATAATATTTTATTTAATATACTCATGTATGAATACTGCTGGTTAAACATAATATTTTATAGTATAACAATTGTTGGGTAGATTTTTTAAATAAATTCGTCGTAGAGTAGGAGGAGGAGGAGGAGTATATTTGATATTTCGGCGTATTTCTAATATTCGGAACTAATTAAATCGTTCGACCGATGTGACAGTACCGACGACGATCGAACTCCTCTCGGTCGTTATGACATAAAATAACTACGGTGCTATATTGATATACGTATAATAATATGCGCGATTGAAAACTAGAACGATAACGAAGTATCCAATTACGGCGCGTAAAACCTCTGTATAACGGACGCCGACGCCGCCGCCGCCGCCGCCCCCTTTGAGACGGAAATCCCCTCGTTACGGCGGAAAACGTCAATGGTCCCGGTTCGAATTACTAGGTTGAAATGTGCATCCCGAGCGAGAGTCCGTTGTCGAGAGGTTTTCTGTGCGCATAGAATATAACCGTCGTATCGTGTGTCGCCAACGTTTCGAAATATAATTATTAGGGCTGGGATTTCGATGCACTTTGCATTGTTTTCCAAAGCTTACTGTGCAATGCAATCGTCTTGTCACAAATTCGTTTTATGTACATTTGAATGAGAACAAGAGAGTTCATTTTGCATTTTTTTTGCATTTTTTGGGGCATTTTTTAGTGTTTAGGTCATTTTCTTAATTTTTTAGGGCATTTTAGAGTTTTTGGAGCATTTTTTGAGTTTTATACTTTTTTTTAGATTTATACTAAAACTATGTATTTACAGTTTACACTTGTAATAGATTTTTACAATGCATTTTTAAAACTTTTTATTGTAATTTATACTAAAATTATTAAAAAAAAAAAATTTTTAGATAATAAAAGCATTTTTTTAGGTCATTTTTCGTGGTTTTTTAGGGCATTAAATTCCCAGCCCTAATAATAATAAACTCGCTCTATGACGGAGGTTTCCAAAAAAACTTTTTTCTAGGCGACCCGCGATGAGCTTTTTTGGTTTTTCGCTCGTGTCGATCGGTTGCTCGCGATAAAAACGTAGAAAGATACTTATTAGTTATTACCTATTAAAGAACGATAAATTTTATTTACAAATCAACGATTTCTCTGTTTCTTCGGTAGAAATTCGTCATTTTTATTCGACCGTCGATGAATTTATTAGTTATCTGAGAAAAAGTTCAAATAACAAAATATTATTAAATATATATTTAAACAATAATTAAAATGAAGGTCTTGCTTCGAGTATTATATGTAAGAGTGCTGCACGGCCGGTTTCGATTCGAAATCATCTTCTTCATATAAAATTAAAATTTGTGAATACAATAATAATTGAAAAATGCGTTTTATTTTTTGCACTCTTACGCGTAACACTCGTCGCGACCTTTATTTTATTTCGTTATCGTTAAATTTATATGTGTTTTAAAGGAAACGTATTGTTTTAAAACGACTCGTTGAAAATATAATCGCGACCCACTTTTCGGGGAACCTCTACAATACGTATAGTAGGGCGTTTGAGGAATCGAACGTTATACGTATATAATAGCGAAAACTCGATTTTCGTAAAATAAAAACGTCTCTCAGTCTCTACGCCGCCGCCGCAGCTGTGCGTGAAACTAACAAATAATAACTTCGTCTTGTCGCCTTTCAATCGGAAATGATAAATGGTTTGAAGGAAAATTCGCCGCCGTTATTTCTGACGCGGGTTTTGTCGGTCAAATCGAATCGTCGCGCAGACGACGACGACGACGACGTAACGTACACCATGATGGTTGTTTTCGCGCGTTCGATTAGCGCCGATAACGAATGATTCGTCCGTTTCTTTGTGAGAAAAAAATAAATATATATAAAAAAACACCGAGCGTTGTTTTCCCGAGTGTTTTCGCCGTGGAAAATATTATAATTTAATCGTACTCGATTTGTCGACAGAGGAGCGGATTTCGCGGCAAGGACAGAGAAGAAAAAAAAAAAAACGCAGACGCCGAAAAAGACCTCTCGAAAAATCGTCGAAATAAACGAAATCGTTCGCGCGCGCACAGGTCACACGGAACGGCGGCGGCGGCGGCGGCCGGGTACGTTATTATCGTCAAATCTCGTAATACGATTATAATATTAATCCCTTTTGCGGAACGGCGCGAGGAATTATTTATAGGCGTCAGCGAAATTAAATTATTATCGGGACGAAGGAGAAAAAAAAGGAGAGAGTCCTCCAAAGGCGGGGCACCGCGTAGGTACTACACAAAACGCTTCTCTCCTGCTCCTCCTACTCCTCTCTCTCTCGGCCAAAACGGTCTTCCCGAAAATCCACTCGACGCGTTTCGAGAGGAAACCGATAACACAATCATAATAATAATAATAATAATAATATTACCGTCGACGTTTCAAATACGTGTAGTAGTAGTAGTAGTATAGTCGCTTTTACTTTTTACTTTTCTTCTTTCTTTTTTTTTAAAGCGATTTTTCCGAAACTTTTTCCCTTTTGCTCGCTCGCTATAATATAATGCGCGTAATTACACGACGTCGCCGCCGCGCCGCCGGTAGTTATAAAATTAGTCGAAATTCGCATTTTAAAATAATAAAACGTTCAAATTTAACGATTGAATATACGATTTTATAACAATACATTTAATAAAACTAATGTGAAATCGCTTTTTTCCTGTGAAAGTCCATTGCTCTTTTGGTTTATTTGATTTATAATATTTTAAATATTGTTGAGGGTCGCCCGCCCGCTGTTTTCTTCTTTTCTTTCTGAATTTTAGTTTTACGACAATCACACGTACGACGACGTCGCGTCGTAATCGTTTCGAAATCCGTTTGATGAAGCGGCGGCGTGGGCGTAGACACCTAATTCAATATCGATTGTGAATAATCGATGACTAATTGATAGTCGACGATCGCCACGTCGTCGTGTTTTGTTGTTCGGCCCCGATTAGCGTCGTTCGCGTTGTAAAATATATAATATTATACTCTGCGCGATAAATTATGCACTTTTGAACTCTCGAACGATCGCGCCATGGTCGAAGGACGATAAAGTTTTAAAGTTTTTTTGTTTTTTTTTTCCCCCCGAATCGTCACCGCGTTCTCGTGACTACTACTCTGACTACGTATAACCGAGTTTGCCGGTTATCGGCGGTGATTAATCGTTTTTCGCGTACACACTTTTTTACTTTTGAAATGGCACGAACGAAACAAACCGTTTGGTATAAAGAAGAAAAAGATTTTATCGCGCGCGCGATCGATTCGCCGCCGCGCGTTATTACCTTTTGAACATTTCAGAAACAAAGCCGCCGATAAGTGACTTCTCTCCCCGCTCGCTTTCTTTAAACGTTTACGTTTTTTTTTTTTCAGAAATACACGAGAAAAACTAATTTTTCTTTCTCTGTCCCGTTATATAGACTGAAAAAAAGCACACGTCGTCGCGGAGAGAAGATTCGAAGCCGTCGCGCGTCGTCGATGAAATCTCGCGAGAGCAGTACGTGCGCGCGGTCACTCTTTTTATCTCGTCGTCGTCGGGAAAACGATTTTATAGAAAGTTAGAAAGTAGATAATAATATTATGACGGTGTTGCCGGGAAATACGTTGAGTTACTCTTTAAGGACTTTCTAGAAACGGCGGGCATGACTGAAAATAGCCGAAGGAGCGAGCGATATTATCGCGCTTTTTAACCCTTCGTCGCGGATCGCGGAAAGGACGATAATTTTCATCAAATAGGAACGTCGCGTCGTCGGAAAACTTTCGGTCCGACGACGGCGCGGCGCGGGGGGGTTTGAAATTTACGCGCGATTCGATTTCTGGTAATCAGCACAACTCGACGTTAAAATACGTATATTATTATTATTGCCTACCGACTCTGAAACGTTGGAGATTATTATTTCGTCATTATACTGTGCGCGCGGCGCGCCGGCCGGGTTCCCGTTCGTTATTATCCGTCGCGTTGCACTTTATAATATACACGCGATAATTTAATTTCTCGGAAACAATAACGATATATATATGTTATTATAATATTTTGACGATAATTAACTTAAAAGGTAAATATTTGCGCGGCGGCGGCGGCAGTTTACGCAAACGCGCACATATTTATGTATTACATAACGTTACGTATATATCCGTTTTGTGTACTACACTGCTCCGCGCGTGATAATAATAATATATATCGCGCGTTGTTTGTGTATATAATATCGCCGAATACCATTAATTATTATGACTGCTGCTCTCTCGGTTTGTTGTCGACGACGACGTCGGTTTGCACAACCCGCGGGGGCAACGGCGGCGGCGGCGAGGATTGCTCGTTATCGAAACGCAAACGCGAAAACGGCGAGACTCGCGCGCGCGCGCGCGCGCGTTCGCGTCACCGTCACGATAATCACGACGACGACGACGACGACGGTAATAATCGTTATCGTCACCTTACCGGCGGCGTGTTTTGTCGGGAAAATAAAAAACACGAGGAGTAAAGCCGCGTCCAGACCAAGAAACATTTGTCGTCGACTTAAAGCTATACTAACTGTACACATGGTAACGCGCGTTCAACGTCGCGATAACGCCAAAAACCTGTCAGCGCGCGTTTGAACATAGTACAGGTTTGCATTGACGTGTTCAGTTGCAACGCGTATTTCATGGCGTTACGTCTGTTTTTCCACAAAAATGGAAGAATTTAATAATGATTTTTTTATTGACGA
Organism: Drepanosiphum platanoidis; assembly: GCA_948098885.1. Classification (NCBI taxonomy): domain Eukaryota; kingdom Metazoa; phylum Arthropoda; class Insecta; order Hemiptera; family Aphididae; genus Drepanosiphum; species Drepanosiphum platanoidis. The sequence continues at coordinate 9,031,261 of OX402541.1, forward strand.
GATCGAGAAAAGGCCGTCAATTTGGGACATGACGAGTCGTGACTACTCAAATAAAATAATTAAAAAAAATGCATGGGAAGAAATAGTCCTAATTTTTTCTGAAGAAGGTTATATACAGAGGATTAACATACCTCAAAGTAATTATAAGCTTTTCTTCAGGTGAAATACAATATCTAATTGCATTTTCGTCAGCCACAATTTCTTCTTTGATTTGGTCCAACAAGTCATCAAAGGATTTAATTGACATCCGGAAATAATTAAAAAATTTGGGTTCATAATTTCTTAAGCTTGGATGTACAGCGTGATGTACAAGCTTGTACTTAATCTGTTTTTTAAAATAGGATGAACCCAGTATCTCCTATTGCCCTGCCTACGACGCTGCATTCGTCGATATAAGGTCCATAAGCATACAGCTTCTGCTACGTCCATCTTCGCCGGAATATAAAACACGACTGACTATAGTCGCGCGCTCAACGCGTAAAATCTGTAATTCATGTGAACACTGACTAAAAACGCGCGTTTAAACGCTCTTCATGTGAACCCAGCCTTAGTCAACAATGTCGGCGACAAAATGTTTCTAACAATGTCGCCAACAGAATTTAAAAACAGGCGCGTCCACACCAAAGTAACATATTTGCTAAACATTTGCGAATTAACACACAATATGTAAATTAGTTTTACATTCCCGATAAAATTGACCAATCGAGTTTTTCAATTTTTTTTTCGACTTCTGATTTTTCAATATCAAACAATACATTGTCAGTGACTATGTTTATAAACATTGTCTCGCATTTGTCCCGAGTCGAATGGAAAACAAAAATTTGTCGGAGACATTGTCGTTCGGTCAGAGTTCGGATTCAATCTCGTTCGGAAATCTTTCGTCGACCGATTTTACCTCGTATTGTTTTATCCTCGTTCGATTGCGGTTTTCACGACGACGACGTCGCGTAATCAATTATAATAACCGGACGTTTATTTATTTTTTTCAGCCAACCAGTCTTGTCACCGGACATCGCACGACCACTGCCCGGGCCACACATATTCGACTACCCAGTACCAGGACGATTTCGTTTTATTCCCGTGTTCTCCCCTCAGTACGTTCTCGACTAGTCTCTATTTTTTTCTATTTCTCGTTCGGATTAAGAATTTTTGTGTTTGTTTTTTTTTTCAACTCTTAATTTTAACACGCTCTGTCCACAAACGTTTACAACTCATATTATACGCGTCGTTATACGTCGTATAATTATTATCGTATCGTTCTTATTGTTATTAAGTACACATGGCGCGCCTTTTTCATTAAAAAATCGCGTTTTTCGAGTGGTGGTTAGGTTTTATTCGTTATTATATTAGAGTAATACGTTTTTTGTCCTTCTAGATTGGGCGATGGAATTTTTCAAAACAAAATCCACAAGGACTACCAAGAACACGTGAAAACATCGGCCGGAGGTTTTTCCTTTTAAATCTATCGACGAGTCTACGGGTTCAACGTCTCATCACCTCAACGTTCGGATCACCACACAACGACGACGCCGCGCCGTCTCCACGACATTATAGACTACTCTTATCTCATTTGTACATAACTTTAGTACTAAAAACGTAGTACTTATACTAAAAATAGGTTACATCACCGTGTCACGTAATTTTAAGTTTGAAAATTAATTTCCACGTTTTAATTCCCGTACTTTTCGGTAGCTGCGCAACTACACCAATGATTGTCGGCGATTTCGATTTGATTATTTCAGACTAAACGGAAATGTATTGTTTTCATAAATATATCACAAGTTTATTTATTTATTCGATTTATTAATTATTGTGATGTAATTTATACACATATATATACGAATATATTTTTTTATAATAAACAATATCGTTGAGACAATACTTCAGTGTGTTTTTGTATCATTTTCATTTTTTATTTCGCGAAATTTCACGCGTTTTTTTCGAATGAAATCGGTAGGTTAGGTAACCACCTGCGCGTGGTATTAGGAATGCTCAGCCAGCAGGACATGAGTCGCTGAAATAACTCATGCGCAGTCCAGTGGAAAGTGACAGTTGGACGATGACTTATGATTTCCTAATCCAAAAATGTAAAAATTCGGAGGTTTTCACGGATTTTCCGACGAAATCGATCAATATTGGTCAGAGAAATATTATTTATTATTACTATTACTTATTATTACTATTATTTTCCTCTTCAAAACTGGGAAAAATGGTCGAAAAATCGCGATTTTGTACCAGGAGTTCAGGAGGTGTAGCGTCGTTTTTGCCGAGTTATCGAGAGTAATGATCGATATTGGTCGCCGCCAGATGGCAGCACTGTAGCGGAGAATGTGGTCGCGAAAAAAAGCACGTCGGTTCCTGAACCCCTGGTACAAAATCTCGATTTTTCGAGTATTTTTCGCAGTTTTGATCAAAAAATAATAGTAATAATAAGTAATAGTAATAATAAATAATAATAATAAATAATAGTGATAACAGTGATAACAGTGATAAGAATAAATTGGGTCAGAAAAATCTGCGCGTAGTACCGAAAACTCTACTGGACATCTGTCACTCAAAAAACTTATGCGCAGTCCAGTGGAAAGTGACAGTTGGACGACGACTTAGGAATTCCTGATCCGAAAATATGAAAATTCCAAGGTTTTCACGGTTTTTCCGACAAAATCGATCAATATTGGTCAGAGAAATGTTATTTATTATTACTATTATTTTCCTCTTCAAAACTGGGAAAAATGGTCGAAAAATCGCGATTTTGTACCAGGAGTTCAGGAGGTGTAGCGTCGTTTTTGCCGAGTATTCGAGAGTAATAATCAATATTGATCGCCGCTAGATGGCAGCATTGTAGCGGAGAAATGGTCGCGAAAAAAACCACGTCGGCTCCTGAACTCCTGGTACAAAATCGCGATTTTTCGAGTATTTTTCGCAGTTTTGGACGAGAAAATAATAGTAATAATAAGTAATAGTAATAATAAATAATAATAATAAACAATAATAATAAATAATAAATAATAGTGATAACAGTGATACGAATAAATTTGGTCAGAGAAAAATCTGCGCGTAGTACCAAAAACTCAACTGGACATCTGTCACTCAAAAAACTTATGCGCAGTCCAGTGGAAAGTGACAGTTGGACGATGACTTGGGATTTCCTGATCCAAAATTATGGAAATTCGAGGGTTTTCACGAATTTTCCGACGAAATCGATCAATATTGGTCAGAGAAATATTATTTATTATTACTATTACTAATTATTACTATTATTTTCCTCTTCAAAACTGCGAAAAATAGTCGAAAAATCGAAAATTTGGTACCAGGAGTTCAGGAGGTGACGTGGTTTTTTTCGCGACGATTTAAAGTTTTCCATTTTTAACCCACTTAGGGTTGGATTTTCGAGACGTACTATAGCTCAAAACCTTCCCCGAGACTTGGCGAATCCATTGGTGAAAACTTCACTTAAATCCACCGAGTACTTATCGAGATATGCGCTCACAAACGGAAAAAAAGGGCTTTTTTATTACTAATATTTATTATTACTATTATTTTGACTGCGAAACGGAAAAAAATCGAAAAATCGAAAATTTGGTACCAGGAGTTCAGGAGGTGACGTGATTTTTTTCGCGACGATTTACATTTTTCCATTTTTAACCCACTTAGGGTTGGATTTTCGAGACGTACTATAGCTCAAAACCTTCCCCGAGACTTGGCGAATCCATTGGTGAAAACTTCACTTAAATCCACCGAGTACTTATCGAGATATGCGCTCACAAATGGAAAAAAAGGGCTTTTTTATTACTAATATTTATTATTACTATTATTTTGACTGCGAAACGGAAAAAAATCGAAAAATCGAAAATTTGGTACCAGGAGTTCAGGAGGTGACGTGGTTTTTTTCGCGACGATTTACATTTTTCCATTTTTTACCCACTTAGGGTTGGATTTTCGAGACGTACTATAGCTCAAAACCTTCCCCGAGACTTGGCGAATCCATTGGTGAAAACTTCACTTAAATCCACCGAGTACTTATCGAGATATGCGCTCACAAACGGAAAAAAAGGGCTTTTTTATTACTAATATTTATTATTACTATTATTTTGACTGCGAAACGGAAAAAAATCGAAAAATCGAAAATTTGGTACCAGGAGTTCAGGAGGTGACGTGATTTTTTTCGCGACGATTTACATTTTTCCATTTTTAACCCACTTAGGGTTGGATTTTCGAGACGTACTATAGCTCAAAACCTTCCCCGAGACTTGGCGAATCCATTGGTGAAAACTTCACTTAAATCCACCGAGTACTTATCGAGATATGCGCTCACAAACGGAAAAAAAGGGCTTTTTTATTACTTATATTTATTATTACTATTATTTTGACTGCGAAACGGAAAAAAATCGAAAAATCGAAAATTTGGTACCAGGAGTTCAGGAGGTGACGTGATTTTTTTCGCGACGATTTACATTTTTCCATTTTTAACCCACTTAGGGTTGGATTTTCGAGACGTACTATAGCTCAAAACCTTCCCCGAGACTTGGCGAATCCATTGGTGAAAACTAAACTTAAATCCACCGAGTACTTATCGAGATATGCGCTCACAAACGGAAAAAAAGGGCTTTTTTATTACTAATAT